>JAQISU010000231.1:1080000-1680000 GCA_029339505.1 Unio delphinus
TGGATTACCATTTTTCTTCTTTCTCCCACTACAATATTCAATATGAGCAAACAATGGTTTCGTGACTAATTTGCGTCATAAATGGAAAAGCAAAGAATTTTCTTTACAAACATACTGAGTATTATCCTTAATAAGGACATATAAGACTTTATTGCCGACATTGCATTTTGTAACCGACAAATATGTCTCAATAAGATGAAAAAGTAAGCAAAATTTCAATCTTTAAAAAAAATGCACCATGTAATTTTAACTCGTAAAATTGCTTCGTGAGTCAGAATAACCGGTGGTTTTTATTTTACAAGATTCCTGCTAAGTTGGAAAGTTAACATATTTGAAAGTGGAAAAAATGACACAGTCTATTTAGCAAGGCCTTAGTTCAGAAACACATTCCCCTGGCTCGTTCGCATTCCTTCTCGCACGCATTTCCTCATGCTCGCATTACCTCTTGCACGCATTTCCTCCTGCATGCGTTGGTTAATTAAAACATAGCATTAAATGTCGTGCTCCAAATAATTTCGATTCTCTTTCAACACAAGCGCAATACGACGAAGGTGATTTATTTCATTAAGCATTGAAATATAATGCCATCATCAAACTTGGTGTTTTTGAATTTCTAAAGCAATTCTTTCTTAAGAAAGCCTCCTTTTTGCATACTATTATTTGCTATACTATCAAATAAAGTGATAAAAAAACAGCACGGGAGTTCGTAGTGGACCCTATATTTTTTGTATAAAAATAGCACTGTTTATTATATACTAAAATGTGAAATAATGCTACTTATTGGCAAAATAGTTTTTACATTTTTTCATGCTATATTTTTACATATGAAAAATATATCCTTATATATCCACATGTGAAAAATATATCCTCATATGCAAATATAATTCCCATCATGCCATGTGGCGCGTGATTGCGTTTGTTTACAAAATGTATAACTGCAACACGAAAAAGCATACATTGTAAGCGAGAACAAATAAATAGAAACTGCCTTCCATTTTAAAGATGGACATTGCTCTTTGATAATGAAATTATGCCCATATGCCGTTAGCGTCTCAATAAAATTATCTATACTTATTTCCTTGACTAAAACGATAAAAACATGTAGTTACGCATTGCTGAATAATATAGGGTCATATCAAAATAGTTGCAAAATGACAAAAATGTAATTTATTGTGACTGTTTATGTCCACCCATTCCTATCAGTTTCTTATGTCACGTGTTGTGCCGAATAGTTTGTTTAATCTTCCAAACCTCGATTCTGGAGTACTTTTTGGTATATAATTAAAAAATTCTTTGCATGACGGATGTGTTTAGGTACCACACGACGTAATAGATCCGGTATTAACTTAGAAAAAGATAACATCTTATAATCATTATGTAAGCAATTTCTTTATTCATCTCTCTATGCTTTCGATCGCTAAGAATAAAAGAAAGAGAAACATTTAACTCATCAGGAAGTGCACATTCACATTGGAAGAGAGTATTTGTGGAAAACACCGGGAAATCGAGAATTACTTCATTTTTAAATATTAATATTGTAGCCATCTTTTTGTATCGGTTGTCTAGAGTTTTGCTATAGAGTCTAAATGAGAGTACGTTACGTTGCTCATTAACTAAAGCAGGTTAAACTTAGTAAATAAGACAATAAAGAGATGATTAAAAATTAGAGTCAGGAACGAATTATTGCAAGATACCGAAGATGTGTACAATGAAGTATTTCCATCACGATGAGGACATAGTCAGACCCATAAAACTTGGAAATAGCTGAATAACAGGTCATACACTGTACCCTCTATAATGACAAACATTTATTAAAAATTTGAAATATAAAAAAAAATATCCTTGGATTTTTTATATTTAGTTTGATTCTAATTTGCATATCGTAGTTTTATGATTATTAGTATACTTTTATTTACGTTTCATAAACTTGAGTAATTCGGGGAAAGTTCAGCAATGACCTTCAGAAATAATCTTTTTTCTAGAAACCAAACGGTTAGCTAATCTTGTTTCTAATACCATCTTTGAGTTTGAATTATTTTCCCAGTTGGGTGCTGCTTTTTTAAATTCTAAATACACTCATTATTTTAAAAGCATTATAAATTTAGATATTGTACACAAATATCCGATGTATTGCACAAGTTTGTAATATGGACGTTCGTCGTCGAGAAAGCCGTTTATTGTTAACAATTTTCCGACATCAGGCTTAGAATTTTATTATAGGACTAGAACATACTAGTTCCGATGATGCAAGAAGAAAATAACATTTTATAATTTGTTTTCTTGTTTGTGTAAGGATAAAAATAATTTAAAAATCATCTAATCAACTTTCTACACTAATAGATCGCAATATCAGAACATAATATATTCATTCATTTGGAATATAACATGTTGTACAGCTATTTTATATTTTAAAAACATGGAAAATAAATTTGTTTCACTCTAGGAAGATGAGGTGCCTCAATTGAAAGAGTGTCTGGTTTGTAATTCCTTGGTCACGAATTCGATTCCCACCTAGGCCAAGCTGAGTGACTGGCTCGTAATTCATTAGTCACGGATTCGATTCCCACCTAGGCCATGTTGACTGTCTGGCTTGTAATTCTTTGGTCATGAATTC
Source organism: Unio delphinus (assembly GCA_029339505.1). Classification (NCBI taxonomy): domain Eukaryota; kingdom Metazoa; phylum Mollusca; class Bivalvia; order Unionida; family Unionidae; genus Unio; species Unio delphinus. Next base: position 1,082,615 of record JAQISU010000231.1, read on the forward strand.
GATTACCGCCTAGGCTAGGCTGGAATGGCTCTCCTGGTATGTTCTTGGCTGGTACGTTTCTCTCCTAATCTAGTATGATATATCGAATAAAACATCATTAAAGTACACGCAATCATTTTAGACGGTCATTAAAGTTAGACAGTCATTAAATCATACCCAATCATTTTAGATGGACATTAAAGCATACCCGATCATTTTAGACAGTCATTAAAGCATACCCAATCATTTTAGACAGTCATTAAAGCATACCCAATCATTTTAGACAGATATTAAAGCATACCCAGTCATTTTAGCAGTCATTAAAGAATACCCGATCATTTCAGACACTCATTAAAGCATACCCAATCATTTTAGACTGACATTAAAGCATACCCAATCATTTTAGACAGACATTAAAGCATAAACAATCATTTTAGACAGACATTAAAGCATAAACAATCATTTTAGACAGATATTAAAGCATACCCAATCATTTTAGAAAGTCATTAAAGCATACCCAATCATTTTAGACAGATATTAAAGCATACCCAATCATTTTAGAAAGTCATTAAAGCATACCCAATCATTTTAGACAGATATTAAAGCATGCCCAATCATTTTAGAAAGTCATTAAAGCATACCCAATCATTTTAGACAGATATTAAAGCATACCCAATCATTTTAGACAGATATTAAAGCATACCCAATCATTTTAGACGGTCATTAAAGCATACCCAATCATTTTAGACAGATATTAAAGCATACCCAATCATTTTAGACAGATATTAAAGCATACCCAATCATTTTAGAAAGTCATTAAAGCATACCCAATCATTTTAGACAGATATTAAAGCATACCCAATCATTTTAGACAGATATTAAAGCATACCCAATCATTTTAGACAGATATTAAAGCATACCCAATCATTTTAGACAGATATTAAAGCATGCCCAATCATTTTAGACAGATATTAAAGCATGCCCAATCATTTTAGACAGACATTAAAGTATGCCCAATCATTTTAGACAGACATTAAAGTATGCCCAATCATTTTAGACAGTCATTAAATCATACCCAATCATTTTAGACGGTCATTAAAGCATACCCAATCATTTTAGACGGTCATTAAAGCATGCCCAATCATTTTAGAAAGTCATTAAAGCATGCCCAATGATTTTAGACAGATATTAAAGCATAAACAATCATTTTAGAAAGTCATTAAAGCATACCCAATCATTTTAGACAGATATTAAAGCATACCCAATCATTTTAGACAGATATTAAAGCATGCCCAATCATTTTAGACGGTCATTAAAGCATACCCAATCATTTTAGACGGTCATTAAAGCATGCCCAATCATTTTAGAAAGTCATTAAAGCATGCCCAATGATTTTAGACAGATATTAAAGCATAAACAATCATTTTAGAAAGTCATTAAAGCATACCCAATCATTTTAGACAGATATTAAAGCATACCCAATCATTTTAGACAGATATTAAAGCATGCCCAATCATTTTAGAAAGTCATTAAAGCATATCCAATCATTTTAGACAGATATTAAAGTATGCCCAATCATTTTAGACAGTCATTAAAGCATACCCAATCATTTTAGACAGATATTAAAGCATACCCAATCATTTTAGACAGATATTAAAGCATGCCCAATCATTTTAGACAGATATTAAAGCATGCCCAATCATTTTAGAAAGTCATTAAAGCATAAACAATCATTTTAGAAAGTCATTAAAGCATACCCAATCATTTTAGACAGATATTAAAGCATACCCAATCATTTTAGACAGATATTAAAGCATGCCCAATCATTTTAGAAAGTCATTAAAGCATATCCAATCATTTTAGACAGATATTAAAGCATGCCCAATGATTTTAGACAGATATTAAAGCATGCCCAATCATTTTAGAAAGTCATTAAAGCATACCCAATCATTTTAGACAGATATTAAAGCATACCCAATCATTTTAGACAGACATTAAAGTATGCCCAATCATTTTAGAAAGTCATTAAAGCATACCCAATCATTTTGGACAGATATTAAAGCATACCCAATCATTTTAGACAGATATTAAAGCATACCCAATCATTTTAGACAGATATTAAAGCATAAACAATCATTTTAGAAAGTCATTAAAGCATACCCAATCATTTTGGACAGATATTAAAGCATACCCAATCATTTTAGACAGATATTAAAGCATACCCAATCATTTTAGACAGATATTAAAGCATAAACAATCATTTTAGAAAGTCATTAAAGCATACCCAATCATTTTAGACAGATATTAAAGCATACCCAATCATTTTAGACAGATATTAAAGCATACCCAATCATTTTAGACGGTCATTAAAGCATACCCAATCATTTTAGACAGATAATAAAGCATACCCAATCATTTTAGACAGATATTAAAGCATAAACAATCATTTTAGAAAGTCATTAAAGCATACCCAATCATTTTAGACAGTCATTCAAGCATACCCAATCATTTTAGACAGATATTAAAGCATGCCCAATCATTTTAGACGGTCATTAAAGCATACCCAATCATTTTAGACAGATATAAAAGCATGCCCAATCATTTTAGAAAGTCATTAAAGCATACCCAATCATTTTAGAAAGTCATTAAAGCATACCCAATCATTTTAGAAAGTCATTAAAGCATACCCAATCATTTTAGACAGTCATTAAAGCATACCCAATCATTTTAGACAGATATTAAAGCATACCCAGTCATTTTAGCAGTCATTAAAGCATACCCAATCATTTTAGACAGATATTAAAGCATACCCAATCATTTTAGACAGATATTAAAGCATACCCAATCATTTTAGACAGTCATTAAAGCATGCCCAATCATTTTAGACAGATATTAAAGCATACCCAATCATTTTAGACAGTCATTAAAGCATGCCCAATCATTTTAGACAGATATTAAAGCATACCCAATCATTTTAGACAGATATTAAAGCATACCCAATCATTTTAGACAGTCATTAAAGCATACCCAATCATTTTAGACAGATATTAAAGCATACCCAATCATTTTAGACAGTCATTAAAGCATACCCAATCATTTTAGACAGATATTAAAGCATACCCAATCATTTTAGAAAGTCATTAAAGCATACCCGATCATTTTAGAAAGTCATTAAAGGATACCCAATCATTTTAGACAGATATTAAAGCATGCCCAATCATTTTAGAAAGTCATTAAAGCATACCCAATCATTTTAGACAGATATTAAAGCATACCCAATCATTTTAGAAAGTCATTAAAGCATGCCCAATCATTTTAGACAGATAATAAAGCATACCCAATCATTTTAGAAAGTCATTAAAGCATACCCAATCATTTTAGACAGATATTAAAGCATAGCCGATCATTTTAGACAGTCATTAAAGCATACCCAATCATTTTAGACAGACATTAAAGCATACCCAATCATTTTAGAAAGTCATTAAAGCATACCCAATCATTTTAGACTGATATTAAAGCATACCCAATCATTTTAGACAGTCATTAAAGCATGCCCAATCATTTTAGACAGATATTAAAGCATACCCAATCATTTTAGACAGATATTAAAGCATACCCAATCATTTTAGACAGTCATTAAAGCATGCCCAATCATTTTAGACAGATATTAAAGCATACCCAATCATTTTAGACAGTCATTAAAGCATACCCAATCATTTTAGACAGATATTAAAGCATACCCAATCATTTTAGAAAGTCATTAAAGCATACCCAATCATTTTAGACAGATATTAAAGCATGCCCAATCATTTTAGAAAGTCATTAAAGCATACCCAATCATTTTAGACAGATATTAAAGCATACCCAATCATTTTAGAAAGTCATTAAAGCATGCCCAATCATTTCAGACAGATATTAAAGCATGCCCAATCATTTTAGAAAGTCATTAAAGCATACCCAATCATTTTAGACAGATATTAAAGCATACCCAATCATTTTAGAAAGTCATTAAAGCATACCCAATCATTTTAGACAGATATTAAAGCATGCCCAATCATTTTAGAAAGTCATTAAAGCATACCCAATCATTTTAGACAGATATTAAAGCATACCCAATCATTTTAGAAAGTCATTAAAGCATACCCAATCATTTTAGACAGATATTAAAGCATACCCAATCATTTTAGACGGTCATTAAAGCATAAACAATCATTTTAGAAAGTCATTAAAGCATACCCAATCATTTTAGACAGATATTAAAGCATAAACAATCATTTTAGAAAGTCATTAAAGCATACCCAATCATTTTAGACAGATATTAAAGCATACCCAATCATTTTAGACAGATATTAAAGCATAAACAATCATTTTAGAAAGTCATTAAAGCATACCCAATCATTTTAGACAGATATTAAAGCATACCCAATCATTTTAGACAGATATTAAAGCATAAACAATCATTTTAGAAAGTCATTAAAGCATACCCAATCATTTTAGACAGATATTAAAGCATACCCAATCATTTTAGACAGATATTAAAGCATAAACAATCATTTTAGAAAGTCATTAAAGCATACCCAATCATTTTAGACAGATATTAAAGCATACCCAATCATTTTAGACAGATATTAAAGCATACCCAATCATTTTAGACAGATATTAAAGCATACCCAATCATTTTAGACAGATATTAAAGCATACCCAATCATTTTAGACAGATATTAAAGCATAAACAATCATTTTAGAAAGTCATTAAAGCATACCCAATCATTTTAGACAGATATTAAAGCATACCCAATCATTTTAGACAGATATTAAAGCATAAACAATCATTTTAGAAAGTCATTAAAGCATACCCAATCATTTTAGACAGATATTAAAGCATACCCAATCATTTTAGACAGATATTAAAGCATAAACAATCATTTTAGAAAGTCATTAAAGCATACCCAATCATTTTAGACAGATATTAAAGCATACCCAATCATTTTAGACAGATATTAAAGCATAAACAATCATTTTAGAAAGTCATTAAAGCATACCCAATCATTTTAGACAGATATTAAAGCATACCCAATCATTTTAGACAGATATTAAAGCATAAACAATCATTTTAGAAAGTCATTAAAGCATACCCAATCATTTTAGACAGATATTAAAGCATACCCAATCATTTTAGACAGATATTAAAGCATACCCAATCATTTTAGACAGATATTAAAGCATACCCAATCATTTTAGACAGATATTAAAGCATACCCAATCATTTTAGACAGATATTAAAGCATACCCAATCATTTTAGACAGATATTAAAGCATGCCCAATCATTTTAGAAAGTCATTAAAGCATACCCAATCATTTTAGACAGATATTAAAGCATACCCAATCATTTTAGAAAGTCATTAAAGCATACCCAATCATTTTAGACAGATATTAAAGCATACCCAATCATTTTAGACGGTCATTAAAGCATAAACAATCATTTTAGAAAGTCATTAAAGCATACCCAATCGTTTTAGACAGATATTAAAGCATAAACAATCATTTTAGAAAGTCATTAAAGCATACCCAATCATTTTAGACAGATATTAAAGCATACCCAATCATTTTAGACAGATATTAAAGCATAAACAATCATTTTAGAAAGTCATTAAAGCATACCCAATCATTTTAGACAGATATTAAAGCATACCCAATCATTTTAGACAGATATTAAAGCATAAACAATCATTTTAGAAAGTCATTAAAGCATACCCAATCATTTTAGACAGATATTAAAGCATACCCAATCATTTTAGACAGATATTAAAGCATAAACAATCATTTTAGAAAGTCATTAAAGCATACCCAATCATTTTAGACAGATATTAAAGCATACCCAATCATTTTAGACAGATATTAAAGCATGCCCAATCATTTTAGACGGTCATTAAAGCATACCCAATCATTTTAGACAGATATTAAAGTTAGATATTAAAGCATACCAAATCATTTTAGACGGTCATTAAAGAATACCCAATCATTTTAGACAGATATTAAAGCATGCCCAATCATTTTAGACAGATATTAAAGCATACCCAATCATTTTAGACAGATATTAAAGCATACCCAATCATTTTAGACAGACATTAAAGCATACCCAATCATTTTAGAAAGTCATTAAAGCATACCCAATCATTTTAGACAGATATTAAAGCATGCCCAATCATTTTAGACAGATATTAAAACATGCCCAATCATTTTAGACGGTCATTAAAGCATACCCAATCATTTTAGACAGATATTAAAGTTAGATATTAAAGCATACCAAATCATTTTAGACAGATATTAAAGCATGCCCAATCATTTTAGACATATATTAAAGCATACCCAATCATTTTAGACAGATATTAAAGCATGCCCAATCATTTTAGACATATATTAAAGCATGCCCAATCATTTTAGACAGATATTAAAACATGCCCAATCATTTTAGACGGTCATTAAAGCATACCCAATCATTTTAGACAGATATTAAAGTTAGATATTAAAGCATACCAAATCATTTTAGACAGATATTAAAGCATGCCCAATCATTTTAGACGGTCATTAAAGCATACCCAATCATTTTAGACAGATATTAAAGCATGCCCAATCATTTTAGACATATATTAAAACATGCCCAATCATTTTAGACAGATATTAAAACATGCCCAATCATTTTAGACAGTCATTAAAGCATACCCAATCATTTTAGACAGATATTAAAGCATGCCCAATCATTTTAGACGGTCATTAAAGCATACCCAATCATTTTAGACAGATATTAAAGCATGCCCAATCATTTTAGACATATATTAAAACATGCCCAATCATTTTAGACAGATATTAAAACATGCCCAATCATTTTAGACAGTCATTAAAGCATACCCAATCATTTTAGACAGATATTAAAGCATGCCCAATCATTTTAGACGGTCATTAAAGCATACCCAATCATTTTAGACAGATATTAAAGCATGCCCAATCATTTTAGACATATATTAAAACATGCCCAATCATTTTAGACAGATATTAAAACATGCCCAATCATTTTAGACAGTCATTAAAGCATACCCAATCATTTTAGACAGATATTAAAGCATGCCCAATCATTTTAGACAGTCATTAAAGCATACCCAATCATTTTAGACAGATATTAAAGCATGCCCAATCATTTTAGACGGTCATTAAAGCATACCCAATCATTTTAGACAGATATTAAAGCATACCCAATCATTTTAGACAGATATTAAAACATGCCCAATCATTTTAGACGGTCATTAAAGCATACCCAATCATTTTAGACCGATATTAAAGTTAGATATTAAAGCATACCAAATCATTTTAGACAGATATTAAAGCATGCCCAATCATTTTAGACGGTCATTAAAGCATACCCAATCATTTTAGACAGATATTAAAGCATGCCCAATCATTTTAGACATATATTAAAGCATGCCCAATCATTTTCGACAGATATTAAAGTTAGATATTAAAGCATACCAAATCATTTTAGACGGTCATTAAATCATACCCAATCATTTTAGACAGTCATTAAAGCATACCCAATCATTTTAGACAGATATTAAAGCATGCCCAATCATTTTAGACGGTCATTAAAGCATACCCAATCATTTTAGACAGATATTAAAGCATGCCCAATCATTTTAGACAGATATTAAAGCATGCCCAATCATTTTAGACAGATATTAAAGCATACCCAATCATTTTAGACAGACATTAAAGCATACCCAATCATTTTAGACGGTCATTAAAGCATACCCAATCATTTTAGACAGATATTAAAGCATACCCAATCATTTTAGCAGGTCATTAAAGCATACCCAATCATTTTAGACGGTCATTAAAGCATACCAAATCATTTTAGAATGACATTAAAGCATACCCAATCATTTTAGACAGATATTGAAACATGCCCAATCATTTGAGACAGATATTAAAGTTAGATATTATAGCATACCAAATCATTTTAGACAGATATTAAAGCATGCCCAATCATTTTAGACGGTCATTAAAGCATACCCAATCATTTTAGACAGATATTAAAGCATGCCCAATCATTTTAGACATATATTAAAGCATGCCCAATCATTTTAGACAGATATTAAAGTTAGATATTAAAGCATACCAAATCATTTTAGACGGTCATTAAATCATACCCAATCATTTTAGACAGTCATTAAAGCATACCCAATCATTTTAGACAGATATTAAAGCATGCCCAATCATTTTAGACGGTCATTAAAGCATACCCAATCATTTTAGACAGATATTAAAGCATGCCCAATCATTTTAGACAGATATTAAAGCATGCCCAATCATTTTAGACAGATATTAAAGCATGCCCAATCATTTTAGACAGATATTAAAGTTAGATATTAAAGCATACCAAATCATTTTAGACGGTCATTTAAGCATACCCAATCATTTTAGACAGATATTAAAGTTAGATATTAAAGCATACCAAATCATTTTAGACGGTCATTAAAAAATACCCAATCATTTTAGACGGTCATTAAAGCATACCCAATCATTTTAGACAGATATTTAGAGTTAGATATTAAAGCATACCAAATCATTTTAGACGGTCATTAAAGCATACCCAATCATTTTAGACAGATATTAAAGCATGCCCAATCATTTTAGACATATATTAAAGCATGCCCAATCATTTTAGACAGATATTAAAGTTAGATATTAAAGCATACCAAATCATTTTAGACGGTCATTAAAGCATACCCAATCATTTTAGACAGTCATTAAAGCATACCCAATCATTTTAGACAGATATTAAAGCATGCCCAATCATTTTAGACGGTCATTAAAGCATACCCAATCATTTTAGACAGATATTAAAGCATGCCCAATCATTTTAGACAGATATTAAAGCATGCCCAATCATTTTAGACAGATATTAAAGCATGCCCAATCATTTTAGACAGATATTAAAGCTAGATATTAAAGCATACCCAATCATTTTAGACGGTCATTAAAGCATACCCAATCATTTTAGACAGATATTAAAGTTAGATATTAAAGCATACCAAATCATTTTAGACGGTCATTAAAGCATACCCAATCATTTTAGACGGTCATTAAAGCATACCCATTCATTTTAGACAGATATTAAAGCATGCCCAATCATTTTAGACGGTCATTAAAGCATACCCAATCATTTTAGACAGATATTAATGCATACCCAATCATTTTAGACAGATATTAAAGCATACCCAATCATTTTAGACAGTCATTAAAGCATACCCAATCATTTTAGACAGATATTAATGCATACCCAATCATTTTAGACAGATATTAAAGCATACCCAATCATTTTAGACAGTCATTAAAGCATACCCAATCATTTTAGACAGATATTAATGCATGCCCAATCATTTTACACAGATATTAAAGCATACCCAATGATTTTAGACAGATATTAAAGCATACCCAATCATTTTAGACAGATATTAATGCATACCCAATCATTTTAGACAGTCATTAAAGCATACCCAATCATTTTAGACAGATATTAAAGTTAGATATTAAAGCATACCAAATCATTTTAGACGGTCATTAAAGCATACCCAATCATTTTAGACAGATATTAAAGTTAGATATTAAAGCATACCAAATCATTTTAGACAGTCATTAAAGCATACCCAATCATTTTAGACGGTCATTAAAGCATACCCAATCATTTTAGACAGATATTAAAGCATGCCCAATCATTTTAGACGGTCATTAAAGCATACCCAATCATTTTAGACAGATATTAAAGCATACCCAATCATTTTAGACAGATATTAAAGCATACCCAATCATTTTAGACGGTCATTAAAGCATACCCAATCATTTTAGACAGATATTAAAGCATACCCAATCATTTTAGACAGATATTAAAGCATACCCAATCATTTTAGAAAGTCATTAAAGCATACCCAATCATTTTAGACAGTCATTAAAGCATGCCCAATCATTTTAGAAAGTCATTAAAGCATGCCCAATCATTTTAGACAGATATTAAAGCATACCCAATCATTTTAGACAGATATTAAAGCATAAACAATCATTTTAGAAAGTCATTAAAGCATACCCAATCATTTTAGACAGATATTAAAGCATGCCCAATGATTTTAGACAGATATTAAAGCATGCCCAATCATTTTAGAAAGTCATTAAAGCATACCCAATCATTTTAGACAGATATTAAAGCATACCCAATCATTTTAGACAGTCATTAAAGCATACCCAATCATTTTAGACCGATATTAATGCATAAACAATCATTTTAGAAAGTCATTAAAGCATACCCAATCATTTTAGAAAGTCATTAAAGCATACCCAATCATTTTAGACAGATATTAAAGCATACCCAATCATTTTAGACAGATATTAAAGCATAAACAATCATTTTAGAAAGTCATTAAAGCATACCCAATCATTTTAGACAGATATTAAAGCATACCCAATCATTTTAGACAGATATTAAAGCATACTCAATCATTTTAGACGGTCATTAAAGCATACCCAATCATTTTAGACAGATATTAATGCATGCCCAATCATTTTACACAGATATTAAAGCATACCCAATCATTTTAGAAAGTCATTAAAGCATACCCAATCATTTTAGACAGATATTAAAGCATAAACAATCATTTTAGAAAGTCATTAAAGCATACCCAATCATTTTAGACAGATATTAAAGCATACCCAATCATTTTAGACAGATATTAAAGCATACTCAATCATTTTAGACGGTCATTAAAGCATACCCAATCATTTTAGACAGATATTAATGCATGCCCAATCATTTTACACAGATATTAAAGCATACCCAATCATTTTAGAAAGTCATTAAAGCATACCCAATCATTTTAGACAGATATTAAAGCATAAACAATCATTTTAGAAAGTCATTAAAGCATACCCAATCATTTTAGACAGATATTAAAGCATACCCAATCATTTTAGACAGATATTAAAGCATACTCAATCATTTTAGACGGTCATTAAAGCATACCCAATCATTTTAGACAGATAATAAAGCATACCCAATCATTTTAGACAGATATTAAAGCATAAACAATCATTTTAGAAAGTCATTAAAGCATACCCAATCATTTTAGACAGTCATTAAAGCATACCCAATCATTTTAGACAGATATTAAAGCATGCCCAATCATTTTAGACGGTCATTAAATCATAACCAATCATTTTAGACAGATATAAAAGCATGCCCAATCATTTTAGAAAGTCATTAAAGCATACCCAATCATTTTAGAAAGTCATTAAAGCATACCCAATCATTTTAGAAAGTCATTAAAGCATACCCAATCATTTTAGACAGTCATTAAAGCATACCCAATCATTTTAGACAGATATTAAAGCATACCCAGTCATTTTAGAAGTCATTAAAGCATACCCAATCATTTTAGACAGATATTAAAGCATACCCAATCATTTTAGACAGATATTAAAGCATACCCAATCATTTTAGACAGTCATTAAAGCATGCCCAATCATTTTAGACAGATATTAAAGCATACCCAATCATTTTAGACAGATATTAAAGCATACCCAATCATTTTAGACAGTCATTAAAGCATGCCCAATCATTTTAGACAGATATTAAAGCATACCCAATCATTTTAGACAGTCATTAAAGCATACCCAATCATTTTAGACAGATATTAAAGCATACCCAATCATTTTAGAAAGTCATTAAAGCATACCCAATCATTTTAGACAGATATTAAAGCATGCCCAATCATTTTAGAAAGTCATTAAAGCATACCCAATCATTTTAGACAGATATTAAAGCATACCCAATCATTTTAGAAAGTCATTAAAGCATGCCCAATCATTTTAGACAGATATTAAAGCATACCCAATCATTTTAGACAGATATTAAAGCATACCCAATCATTTTAGACAGATATTAAAGCATACCCAATCATTTTAGACAGTCATTAAAGCATGCCCAATCATTTTAGACAGATATTAAAGCATACCCAATCATTTTAGACAGTCATTAAAGCATACCCAATCATTTTAGACAGATATTAAAGCATACCCAATCATTTTAGAAAGTCATTAAAGCATACCCAATCATTTTAGACAGATATTAAAGCATGCCCAATCATTTTAGAAAGTCATTAAAGCATACCCAATCATTTTAGACAGATATTAAAGCATACCCAATCATTTTATAAAGTCATTAAAGCATGCCCAATCATTTCAGACAGATATTAAAGCATGCCCAATCATTTTAGAAAGTCATTAAAGCATACCCAATCATTTTAGACAGATATTAAAGCATGCCCAATCATTTTAGAAAGTCATTAAAGCATACCCAATCATTTTAGACAGATATTAAAGCATGCCCAATCATTTTAGAAAGTCATTAAAGGATACCCAATCATTTAAGAAAGTCATTAAAGCATACCCAATCATTTTAGACAGATATTAAAGCATGCCCAATCATTTTAGAAAGTCATTAAAGCATACCCAATCATTTTAGACAGATATTAAAGCATACCCAATCATTTTAGAAAGTCATTAAAGCATACCCAATCATTTTAGACAGATATTAAAGCATGCCCAATCATTTTAGACAGATATTAAAACATGCCCAATCATTTTAGACGGTCATTAAAGCATACCCAATCATTTTAGACAGATATTAAAGTTAGATATTAAAGCATACCAAATCATTTTAGACAGATATTAAAGCATGCCCAATCATTTTAGACGGTCATTAAAGCATACCCAATCATTTTAGACAGATATTAAAGCATGCCCAATCATTTTAGACATATATTAAAGCATGCCCAATCATTTTAGACAGATATTAAAACATGCCCAATCATTTTAGACGATCATTAAAGCATACCCAATCATTTTAGACAGATATTAAAGTTAGATATTAAAGCATACCAAATCATTTTAGACAGATATTAAAGCATGCCCAATCATTTTAGACGGTCATTAAAGCATACCCAATCATTTTAGACAGATATTAAAGCATGCCCAATCATTTTAGACATATATTAAAACATGCCCAATCATTTTAGACAGATATTAAAACATGCCCAATCATTTTAGACAGTCATTAAAGCATACCCAATCATTTTAGACAGATATTAAAGCATGCCCAATCATTTTAGACGGTCATTAAAGCATACCCAATCATTTTAGACAGATATTAAAGCATACCCAATCATTTTAGACATATATTAAAACATGCCCAATCATTTTAGACAGATATTAAAGCATGCCCAATCATTTTAGACAGTCATTAAAGCATACCCAATCATTTTAGACAGATATTAAAGCATGCCCAATCATTTTAGACGGTCATTAAAGCATACCCAATCATTTTAGACAGATATTAAAGCATGCCCAATCATTTTAGACATATATTAAAACATGCCCAATCATTTTAGACAGATATTAAAACATGCCCAATCATTTTAGACAGATATTAAAGCATACCCAATCATTTTAGACGGTCATTAAAGCATACCCAATCATTTTAGACAGATATTAAAGCATGCCCAATCATTTTAGACAGATATTAAAGCATACCCAATCATTTTAGACGGTCATTAAAGCATACCCAATCATTTTAGACATATATTAAAACATGCCCAATCGTTTTAGACAGATATTAAAGCATGCCCAATCATTTTAGACATATATTAAAACATGCCCAATCATTTTAGACAGATATTAAAACATGCCCAATCATTTTAGACAGTCATTAAAGCATACCCAATCATTTTAGACAGATATTAAAGCATGCCCAATCATTTTAGACGGTCATTAAAGCATACCCAATCATTTTAGACAGATATTAAAGCATGCCCAATCATTTTAGACATATATTAAAACATGCCCAATCATTTTAGACAGATATTAAAACATGCCCAATCATTTTAGACAGTCATTAAAGCATACCCAATCATTTTAGACAGATATTAAAGCATGCCCAATCATTTTAGACAGTCATTAAAGCATACCCAATCATTTTAGACAGATATTAAAGCATGCCCAATCATTTTAGACGGTCATTAAAGCATACCCAATCATTTTAGAAAGTCATTAAAGCATACCCAATCATTTTAGACAGATATTAAAGCATACCCAATCATTTTAGACAGATATTAAAACATGCCCAATCATTTTAGACGGTCATTAAAGCATACCCAATCATTTTAGACAGTCATTAAAGCATACCCAATCATTTTAGACAGATATTAAAGCATGCCCAATCATTTTAGAAAGTCATTAAAGCATACCCAATCATTTTAGACAGTCATTAAAGCATACCCAATCATTTTAGACGGTCATTAAAGCATACCCAATCATTTTAGACAGATATTAAAGCATGCCCAATCATTTTAGAAAGTCATTAAAGCATACCCAATCATTTTAGACAGTCATTAAAGCATACCCAATCATTTTAGACGGTCATTAAAGCATACCCAATCATTTTAGAAAGTCATTAAAGCATACCCAATCATTTTAGACAGATATTAAAGCATACCCAATCATTTTAGACAGATATTAAAACATGCCCAATCATTTTAGACGGTCATTAAAGCATACCCAATCATTTTAGACAGATATTAAAGTTAGATATTAAAGCATACCAAATCATTTTAGACAGATATTAAAGCACGCCCAATCATTTTAGACGGTCATTAAAGCATACCCAATCATTTTAGACAGATATTAAAGCATGCCCAATCATTTTAGACATATATTAAAGCATGCCCAATCATTTTAGACAGATATTAAAGCATACCCAATCATTTTAGAAAGTCATTAAAGCATACCCAATCATTTTAGACAGATATTAAAGCATACCCAATCATTTTAGACAGATATTAAAACATGCCCAATCATTTTAGACGGTCATTAAAGCATACCCAATCATTTTAGACAGATATTAAAGCATGCCCAATCATTTTAGAAAGTCATTAAAGCATACCCAATCATTTTAGACAGTCATTAAAGCATACCCAATCATTTTAGACGGTCATTAAAGCATACCCAATCATTTTAGAAAGTCATTAAAGCATACCCAATCATTTTAGACAGATATTAAAGCATACCCAATCATTTTAGACAGATATTAAAACATGCCCAATCATTTTAGACGGTCATTAAAGCATACCCAATCATTTTAGACAGATATTAAAGTTAGATATTAAAGCATACCAAATCATTTTAGACAGATATTAAAGCACGCCCAATCATTTTAGACGGTCATTAAAGCATACCCAATCATTTTAGACAGATATTAAAGCATGCCCAATCATTTTAGACATATATTAAAGCATGCCCAATCATTTTAGACAGTTATTAAAGTTAGATATTAAAGCATACCCAATCATTTTAGACGGTCATTAAATCATACCCAATCATTTTAGACAGTCATTAAAGCATACCCAATCATTTTAGACAGATATTAAAGCATGCCCAATCATTTTAGACGGTCATTAAAGCATACCCAATCATTTTAGACAGATATTAAAGGATGCCCAATCATTTTAGACAGATATTAAAGCATGCCCAATCATTTTAGACAGATATTAAAGCATACCCAATCATTTTAGCAGGTCATTAAAGCATACCCAATCATTTTAGACAGATATTAAAGCATACCCAATCATTTTAGAAAGTCATTAAAGCATACCCAATCATTTTAGACAGATATTAAAGCATACCCAATCATTTTAGACAGATATTAAAACATGCCCAATCATTTTAGACGGTCATTAAAGCATACCCAATCATTTTAGACAGATATTAAAGCATGCCCAATCATTTTAGAAAGTCATTAAAGCATACCCAATCATTTTAGACAGTCATTAAAGCATACCCAATCATTTTAGACGGTCATTAAAGCATACCCAATCATTTTAGAAAGTCATTAAAGCATACCCAATCATTTTAGACAGATATTAAAGCATACCCAATCATTTTAGACAGATATTAAAACATGCCCAATCATTTTAGACGGTCATTAAAGCATACCCAATCATTTTAGACAGATATTAAAGTTAGATATTAAAGCATACCAAATCATTTTAGACAGATATTAAAGCACGCCCAATCATTTTAGACGGTCATTAAAGCATACCCAATCATTTTAGACAGATATTAAAGCATGCCCAATCATTTTAGACATATATTAAAGCATGCCCAATCATTTTAGACAGATATTAAAGCATACCCAATCATTTTAGAAAGTCATTAAAGCATACCCAATCATTTTAGACAGATATTAAAGCATACCCAATCATTTTAGACAGATATTAAAACATGCCCAATCATTTTAGACGGTCATTAAAGCATACCCAATCATTTTAGACAGATATTAAAGCATGCCCAATCATTTTAGAAAGTCATTAAAGCATACCCAATCATTTTAGACAGTCATTAAAGCATACCCAATCATTTTAGACAGTCATTAAAGCATACCCAATCATTTTAGACAGATATTAAAGCATACCCAATCATTTTAGACAGATATTAAAGCATACCCAATCATTTTAGACAGTCATTAAAGCATACCCAATCATTTTAGACAGTCATTAAAGCATACCCAATCATTTTAGACAGTCATTAAAGCATACCCAATCATTTTAGAAAGTCATTAAAGCATACCCAATCATTTTAGACAGATATTAAAGCATACCCAATCATTTTAGACAGATATTAAAGCATACCCAATCATTTTAGACAGTCATTAAAGCATACCCAATCATTTTAGACAGATATTAAAGCATACCCAATCATTTTAGACAGATATTAAAGCATACCCAATCATTTTAGACAGTCATTAAAGCATACCCAATCATTTTAGACAGTCATTAAAGCATACCCAATCATTTTAGACAGTCATTAAAGCATACCCAATCATTTTAGAAAGTCATTAAAGCATACCCAATCATTTTAGACAGATATTAAAGCATACCCAATCATTTTAGACAGATATTAAAACATGCCCAATCATTTTAGACGGTCATTAAAGCATACCCAATCATTTTAGACAGATATTAAAGTTAGATATTAAAGCATACCAAATCATTTTAGACAGATATTAAAGCACGCCCAATCATTTTAGACGGTCATTAAAGCATACCCAATCATTTTAGACAGATATTAAAGCATGCCCAATCATTTTAGACATATATTAAAGCATGCCCAATCATTTTAGACAGTTATTAAAGTTAGATATTAAAGCATACCCAATCATTTTAGACGGTCATTAAATCATACCCAATCATTTTAGACAGTCATTAAAGCATACCCAATCATTTTAGACAGATATTAAAGCATGCCCAATCATTTTAGACGGTCATTAAAGCATACCCAATCATTTTAGACAGATATTAAAGGATGCCCAATCATTTTAGACAGATATTAAAGCATGCCCAATCATTTTAGACAGATATTAAAGCATACCCAATCATTTTAGCAGGTCATTAAAGCATACCCAATCATTTTAGACGGTCATTAAAGCATACCCAATCATTTTAGACAGATATTAAAGCATACCCAATCATTTTAGCAGGTCATTAAAGCATACCCAATCATTTTATTCGGTCATTAAAGCATACCAAATCATTTTAGAATGACATTAAAGCATACCCAATCATTTTAGACAGATATTAAAACATGCCCAATCATTTGAGACAGATATTAAAGTTAGATATTAAAGCATACCAAATCATTTTAGACAGATATTAAAGCATGCCCAATCATTTTAGACAGATATTAAAGCATGCCCAATCATTTTAGACAGATATTAAAGCATGCCCAATCATTTTAGACAGATATTAAAGCATGCCCAATCATTTTAGACAGATATTAAAGTTAGATATTAAAGCATACCAAATCATTTTAGACGGTCATTAAAGCATACCCAATCATTTTAGACAGATATTAAAGTTAGATATTAAAGCATACCAAATCATTTTAGACGGTCATTAAAAAATACCCAATCATTTTAGACGGTCATTAAAGCATACCCAATCATTTTAGACAGATATTAAAGCATGCCCAATCATTTGAGACAGATATTAAAGTTAGATATTAAAGCATACCAAATCATTTTAGACGGTCATTAAAGCATACCCAATCATTTTAGACAGATATTTAGAGTTAGATATTAAAGCATACCAAATCATTTTAGACGGTCATTAAAGCATACCCAATCATTTTAGACAGATATTAAAGCATGCCCAATCATTTTAGACATATATTAAAGCATGCCCAATCATTTTAGACAGATATTAAAGTTAGATATCAAAGCATACCAAATCATTTTAGACGGTCATTAAAGCATACCCAATCATTTTAGACAGTCATTAAAGCATACCCAATCATTTTAGACAGATATTAAAGCATGCCCAATCATTTTTGACGGTCATTAAAGCATAAACAATCATTTTAGACAGACATTAAAGTATGCCCAATCATTTTAGACAGATATTAAAGCATGCCCAATCATTTTTGACGGTCATTAAAGCATAAACAATCATTTTAGACAGACATTAAAGTATGCCCAATCATTTTAGACAGATATTAAAGCATGCCCAATCATTTTTGACGGTCATTAAAGCATAAACAATCATTTTAGACAGTCATTAAAGCATACCCAATCATTTTAGACAGATATTAAAGCATGCCCAATCATTTTTGACGGTCATTAAAGCATAAACAATCATTTTAGAAAGTCATTAAAGCATACCCAATCATTTTAGACAGATATTAAAGCATGCCCAATCATTTTAGACAGATATTAAAGCATGCCCAATCATTTTAGACAGATATTAAAGCATGCCCAATCATTTTAGACAGATATTAAAGTTAGATATTAAAGCATACCAAATCATTTTAGACGGTCATTAAAGCATACCCAATCATTTTAGACAGATATTAAAGTTAGATATTAAAGCATACCAAATCATTTTAGACGGTCATTAAAGCATACCCAATCATTTTAGACGGTCATCAAAGCATACCCAATCATTTTAGACAGATATTAAAGCATGCCCAATCATTTTAGACGGTCATTAAAGCATACCCAATCATTTTAGACAGATATTAATGCATACCCAATCATTTTAGACAGATATTAAAGCATACCCAATCATTTTAGACAGTCATTAAAGCATACCCAATCATTTTAGACAGATATTAATGCATACCCAATCATTTTAGACAGATATTAAAGCATACCCAATCATTTTAGACAGTCATTAAAGCATACCCAATCATTTTAGACAGATCTTAATGCATGCCCAATCATTTTACACAGATATTAAAGCATACCCAATGATTTTAGACAGATATTAAAGCATACCCAATCATTTTAGACAGATATTAATGCATACCCAATCATTTTAGACAGTCATTAAAGCATACCCAATCATTTTAGACAGATATTAAAGTTAGATATTAAAGCATACCAAATCATTTTAGACGGTCATTAAAGCATACCCAATCATTTTAGACAGATATTAAAGTTAGATATTAAAGCATACCAAATCATTTTAGACAGTCATTAAAGCATTCCCAATCATTTTAGACGGTCATTAAAGCATACCCAATCATTTTAGACAGATATTAAAGCATGCCCAATCATTTTAGACGGTCATTAAAGCATACCCAATCATTTTAGACAGATATTAGAGCATACCCAATCATTTTAGACAGATATTAAAGCATACCCAATCATTTTAGACAGATATTAAAGCATGCCCAATCATTTTAGACGGTCATTAAAGCATACCCAATCATTTTAGACAGATATTAAAGCATGCCCAATCATTTTAGACATATATTAAAGTTAGATATTAAAGCATACCAAATCATTTTAGACGGTCATTAAAGCATACCCAATCATTTTAGACAGATATTAATGCATACCCAATCATTTTAGACAGATATTAAAGCATACCCAATCATTTTAGACAGTCATTAAAGCATACCCAATCATTTTACACAGATATTAATGCATACCCAATCATTTTAGACAGATATTAAAGCATACCTAATCATTTTAGACAGTCATTAAAGCATACCCAATCGTTTTAGACCGATATTAATGCATACCCAATCATTTTAGACAGTCATTAAAGCATAGCCGATCATTTTAGACAGTCATTAAAGCATACCCAATCATTTTAGACAGACATTAAAGCATACCCAGTCATTTTAGACAGATATTAAAGCATACCCAATCATTTTAGAAAGTCATTAAAGCATACCCAATCATTTTAGACAGATATTAAAGCATACCCAGTCAGTTTAGAAAGTCATTAAAGCATACCCAATCATTTTAGAATGTCATTAAAGCATACCCAATCATTTTAGACAGATATTAAAGCATACCCAATCATTTTAGAAAGTCATTAAAGCATACCCAATCATTTTAGACAGATATTAAAGCATGCCCAATCATTTTGGACAGTCATTAAAGCATACCCAATCATTTTAGACAGATATTAAAGCATGCCCAATCATTTTAGACATATATTAAAGTTAGATATTAAAGCATACCAAATCATTTTAGACGGTCATTAAAGCATACCCAATCATTTTAGACAGATATTAAAGCATGCCCAATCATTTTAGACAGATATTAATGCATACCCAATCATTTTAGACGGTCATTAAAGCATACCCAATCATTTTAGACAGATATTAAAGCATACCCAATCATTTTAGAAAGTCATTAAAGCATACCCAATCATTTTAGACAGATATTAAAGCATACCCAGTCAGTTTAGAAAGTCATTAAAGCATACCCAATCATTTTAGACAGATATTAAAGCATACCCAATCATTTTAGACAGATATTAATGCATACCCAATCATTTTAGACGGTCATTAAAGCATACCCAATCATTTTAGACAGATATTAAAGCATACCCAATCATTTTAGAAAGTCATTAAAGCATACCCAATCATTTTAGACAGATATTAAAGCATACCCAATCATTTTAGAAAGTCATTAAAGCATACCCAATCATTTTAGACAGATATTAAAGCATACCCAATCATTTTAGACAGATATTAAAGCATGCCCAATCATTTTAGAAAGTCATTAAAGCATACCCAATCATTTTAGACAGATATTAAAGCATGCCCAATCATTTTAGAAAGTCATTAAAGCATACCCAATCATTTTAGACAGATATTAAAGCATGCCCAATCATTTTAGAAAGTCATTAATGCATACCCAATCATTTTAGACGGTCATTAAAGCATACCCAATCATTTTAGACAGATATTAAAGCATACCCAATCATTTTAGAAAGTCATTAAAGCATACCCAATCATTTTAGACAGATATTAAAGCATGCCCAATCATTTTAGAAAGTCATTAATGCATACCCAATCATTTTAGACGGTCATTAAAGCATACCCAATCATTTTAGACAGATATTAAAGCATGCCCAATCATTTTAGAAAGTCATTAAAGCATACCCAATCATTTTAGACAGATATTAAAGCATGCCCAATCATTTTAGAAAGTCATTAATGCATACCCAATCATTTTAGACGGTCATTAAAGCATACCCAATCATTTTAGACAGATATTAAAGCATACCCAATCATTTTAGAAAGTCATTAAAGCATACCCAATCATTTTAGACAGATATTAAAGCATGCCCAATCATTTTAGAAAGTCATTAATGCATACCCAATCATTTTAGACGGTCATTAAAGCATACCCAATCATTTTAGACAGATATTAAAGCATGCCCAATCATTTTAGAAAGTCATTAAAGCATACCCAATCATTTTAGACAGATATTAAAGCATGCCCAATCATTTTAGAAAGTCATTAAAGCATACCCAATCATTTTAGACAGATATTAAAGCATGCCCAATCATTTTAGAAAGTCATTAATGCATACCCAATCATTTTAGACGGTCATTAAAGCATACCCAATCATTTTAGACAGATATTAAAGCATACCCAATCATTTTAGAAAGTCATTAAAGCATACCCAATCATTTTAGACAGATATTAAAGCATACCCAATCATTTTAGAAAGTCATTAAAGCATACCCAATCATTTTAGACAGATATTAAAGCATACCCAATCATTTTAGACAGATATTAAAGCATACCCAATCATTTTAGACAGACATTAAAGTATGCCCAATCATTTTAGACAGATATTAATGCATACCCAATCATTTTAGACGGTCATTAAAGCATACCCAATCATTTTAGACAGATATTAAAGCATACCCAATCATTTTAGAAAGTCATTAAAGCATACCCAATCATTTTAGACAGATATTAAAGCATAAACAATCATTTTAGAAAGTCATTAAAGCATACCCAATCATTTTAGACAGATATTAAAGCATACCCAATCATTTTAGACAGATATTAAAGCATGCCCAATCATTTTAGAAAGTCATTAAAGCATACCCAATCATTTTAGACAGATATTAAAGCATGCCCAATCATTTTAGACATATATTAAAGTTAGATATTAAAGCATACCAAATCATTTTAGACGGTCATTAAAGCATACCCAATCATTTTAGACAGATATTAAAGCATGCCCAATCATTTTAGACATATATTAAAGTTAGATATTAAAGCATACCAAATCATTTTAGACGGTCATTAAAGCATACCCAATCATTTTAGACAGATATTAAAGCATGCCCAATCATTTTAGACAGATATTAATGCATACCCAATCATTTTAGACAGTCATTAAAGCATAGCCGATCATTTTAGACGGTCATTAAAGCATACCCAATCATTTTAGACAGACATTAAAGCATACCCAATCATTTTAGACAGATATTAAAGCATACCCAATCATTTTAGACAGATATTAAAGCATAAACAATCATTTTAGACGGTCATTAAAGCATACCCAATCATTTTAGACAGATATTAAAGCATGCCCAATCATTTTAGACATATATTAAAGCATGCCCAATCATTTTAGACAGATATTAAAGTTAGATATTAAAGCATACCAAATCATTTTAGACGGTCATTAAAGCATACCCAATCATTTTAGACAGTCATTAAAGCATACCCAATCATTTTAGACAGATATTAAAGCATGCCCAATCATTTTAGACGGTCATTAAAGCATACCCAATCATTTTAGACAGATATTAAAGCATGCCCAATCATTTTAGACAGATATTAAAGCATGCCCAATCATTTTAGACAGATATTAAAGCATGCCCAATCATTTTAGACAGATATTAAAGTTAGATATTAAAGCATACCAAATCATTTTAGACGGTCATTAAAGCATACCAAATCATTTTAGACGGTCATTAAAGCATACCCAATCATTTTAGACAGATATTAAAGATAGATATTAAAGCATACCAAATCATTTTAGACGGTCATTAAAGCATACCCAATCATTTTAGACGGTCATTAAAGCATACCCAATCATTTTAGACAGATATTAAAGCATGCCCAATCATTTTAGACGGTCATTAAAGCATACCCAATCATTTTAGACAGATATTAATGCATACCCAATCATTTTAGACAGATATTAAAGCATACCCAATCATTTTAGACAGTCATTAAAGCATACCCAATCATTTTAGACAGATATTAATGCATACCCAATCATTTTAGACAGATATTAAAGCATACCCAATCATTTTAGACAGTCATTAAAGCATACCCAATCATTTTAGACAGATATTAATGCATGCCCAATCATTTTACACAGATATTAAAGCATACCCAATGATTTTAGACAGATATTAAAGCATACCCAATCATTTTAGACAGATATTAATGCATATCCAATCATTTTAGACAGTCATTAAAGCATACCCAATCATTTTAGACAGATTTTAAAGTTAGATATTAAAGCATACCAAATCATTTTCGACGGTCATTAAAGCATACCCAATCATTTTAGACAGATATTAAAGTTAGATATTAAAGCATACCAAATCATTTTAGACAGTCATTAAAGCATACCCAATCATTTTAGACGGTCATTAAAGCATTCCGAATCATTTTAGACAGATATTAAAGCATGCCCAATCATTTTAGACGGTCATTAAAGCATACCCAATCATTTTAGACAGATTTTAAAGCATACCCAATCATTTTAGACAGATATTAAAGCATACCCAATCATTTTAGACAGATATTAAAGCATGCCCAATCATTTTAGACGGTCATTAAAGCATACCCAATCATTTTAGACAGATATTAAAGCATACCAAATCATTTTAGACGGTCATTAAAGCATACCCAATCATTTTAGACAGTCATTAAAGCATACCCAATCATTTTAGACAGATATTAAAGCATGCCCAATCATTTTAGACATATATTAAAGTTAGATATTAAAGCATACCAAATCATTTTAGACGGTCATTAAAGCATACCCAATCATTTTAGACAGATATTAATGCATACCCAATCATTTTAGACAGATATTAAAGCATGCCCAATCATTTTAGACAGTCATTAAAGCATACCTAATCATTTTACACAGATATTAATGCATACCCAAACATTTTAGACAGATATTAAAGCATTCCCAATCATTTTAGACAGTCATTAAAGCATACCCAATCGTTTTAGACCGATATTAATGCATGCCCAATCATTTTAGACAGATATTAAAGAAAAACCAATCATTTTAGACGGTCATCAAAGCATACCCAATCATTTTAGACAGATATTAATGCATACCCAATCATTTTAGACAGTCATTAAAGCATAGCCGATCATTTTAGACAGTCATTAAAGCATACCCAATCATTTTAGACAGACATTAAAGCATACCCAGTCATTTTAGACAGATATTAAAGCATACCCAATCATTTTAGAAAGTCATTAAAGCATACCCAATCATTTTAGACAGATATTAAAGCATACCCAATCATTTTAGACAGATATTAAAGCATACCCAATCATTTTAGACGGTCATTAAAGCATACCCAATCATTTTAGACAGATATTAAAGCATACCCAGTCAGTTTAGAAAGTCATTAAAGCATACCCAATCATTTTAGAAAGTCATTAAAGCATACCCAATCATTTTAGACAGATATTAAAGCATACCCAATCATTTTAGAAAGTCATTAAAGCATACCCAATCATTTTAGACCGATATTAATGCATGCCCAATCATTTTAGACAGATATTAAAGAAAAACCAATCATTTTAGACGGTCATCAAAGCATACCCAATCATTTTAGACAGATATTAATGCATACCCAATCATTTTAGACAGTCATTAAAGCATAGCCGATCATTTTAGACAGTCATTAAAGCATACCCAATCATTTTAGACAGACATTAAAGCATACCCAGTCATTTTAGACAGATATTAAAGCATACCCAATCATTTTAGAAAGTCATTAAAGCATACCCAATCATTTTAGACAGATATTAAAGCATACCCAATCATTTTAGACAGATATTAAAGCATACCCAATCATTTTAGACAGACATTAAAGCATACCCAATCATTTTAGACGGTCATTAAAGCATACCCAATCATTTTAGACAGATATTAAAGCATACCCAGTCAGTTTAGAAAGTCATTAAAGCATACCCAATCATTTTAGAAAGTCATTAAAGCATACCCAATCATTTTAGACAGATATTAAAGCATACCCAATCATTTTAGAAAGTCATTAAAGCATACCCAATCATTTTAGACAGATATTAAAGCATACCCAATCATTTTAGACAGTCATTAAAGCATACCCAATCATTTTAGACAGATATTAAAGCATACCCAATCATTTTAGACAGTCATTAAAGCATACCCAATCATTTTAGACAGATATTAAAGCATACCCAATCATTTTAGAAAGTCATTAAAGCATACCCAATCATTTTAGACAGATATTAAAGTATGCCCAATCATTTTAGACAGTCATTAAAGCATACCCAATCATTTTAGACAGATATTAAAGCATGCCCAATCATTTTAGACATATATTATAGTTAGATATTAAAGCATACCAAATCATTTTAGACGGTCATTAAAGCATACCCAATCATTTTAGACAGATATTAAAGCATACCCAATCATTTGAGACAGATATTAATGCATACCCAATCATTTTAGACGGTCATTAAAGCATACCCAATCATTTTAGACAGATATTAAAGCATACCCAATCATTTTAGAAAGTCATTAAAGCATACCCAATCATTTTAGACAGATATTAAAGCATGCCCAATCATTTGAGACAGATATTAATGCATACCCAATCATTTTAGACGGTCATTAAAGCATACCCAATCATTTTAGACGGTCATTAAAGCATACCCAATCATTTTAGAAAGTCATTAAAGCATACCCAATCATTTTAGACAGATATTAAAGCATACCCAATCATTTGAGACAGATATTAATGCATACCCAATCATTTTAGACGGTCATTAAAGCATACCCAATCATTTTAGACAGATATTAAAGCATACCCAATCATTTTAGAAAGTCATTAAAGCATACCCAATCATTTTAGACAGATATTAAAGCATGCCCAATCATTTGAGACAGATATTAATGCATACCCAATCATTTTAGACGGTCATTAAAGCATACCCAATCATTTTAGACGGTCATTAAAGCATACCCAATCATTTTAGACAGATATTAAAGCATACCCAATCATTTGAGACAGATATTAATGCATACCCAATCATTTTAGACGGTCATTAAAGCATACCCAATCATTTTAGACAGATATTAAAGCATACCCAATCATTTTAGAAAGTCATTAAAGCATACCCAATCATTTTAGACAGATATTAAAGCATACCCAATCATTTTAGACAGATATTAAAGCATACCCAGTCAGTTTAGAAAGTCATTAAAGCATACCCAATCATTTTAGAAAGTCATTAAAGCATACCCAATCATTTTAGAAAGTCATTAAAGCATACCCAATCATTTTAGAAAGTCATTAAAGCATACCCAATCATTTTAGACAGATATTAAAGCATACCCAGTCAGTTTAGAAAGTCATTAAAGCATACCCAATCATTTTAGAAAGTCATTAAAGCATACCCAATCATTTTAGAAAGTCATTAAAGCATACCCAATCATTTTAGACAGATATTAAAGCATAAACAATCATTTTAGAAAGTCATTAAAGCATACCCAATCATTTTAGACAGATATTAAAGCACGCCCAATCATTTTAGACAGTCATTAAAGCATACCCAATCATTTTAGACAGATATTAAAGCATGCCCAATCATTTTAGACATATATTAAAGTTAGATATTAAAGCATACCAAATCATTTTAGACGGTCATTAAAGCATACCCAATCATTTTAGACAGATATTAAAGCATGCCCAATCATTTTAGACAGATATTAATGCATACCCAATCATTTTAGACAGTCATTAAAGCATAGCCGATCATTTTAGACGGTCATTAAAGCATACCCAATCATTTTAGACAGACATTAAAGCATACCCAATCATTTTAGACAGATATTAAAGCATACCCAATCATTTTAGACAGATATTAAAGCATAAACAATCATTTTAGACGGTCATTAAAGCATACCCAATCATTTTAGACAGATATTAAAGCATACCCAATCATTTTAGACAGTCATTAAAGCATACCCAATCATTTTAGACAGATATTAAAGCATACCCAATCATTTTAGACAGATATTAAAGCATACCCAATCATTTTAGACAGATATTAAAGCATACCCAATCATTTTAGACAGATATTAATGCATACCCAATCATTTTAGACAGATATTAATGCATACCCAATCATTTTAGAAAGTCATTAAAGCATACCCAATCATTTTAGACAGATATTAAAGCATACCCAATCATTTTAGACAGATATTAAAGCATACCCAATCATTTTAGACAGATATTAATGCATACCCAATCATTTTAGACAGATATTAAAGCATACCCAATCATTTTAGACAGTCATTAAAGCATACCCAATCATTTTAGACAGATATTAATGCATGCCCAATCATTTTAGACAGATATTAAAGCATACCCAATCATTTTAGACGGTCATTAAAGCATACCCAATCATTTTAGACAGATATTACTGCATACCCAATCATTTTAGACAGTCATTAAAGCATAGCCGATCATTTTGGACAGTCATTAAAGCATACCCAATCATTTTAGACAGACATTAAAGCATACCTAGTCATTTTAGACAGATATTAAAGCATACCCAATCATTTTAGAAAGTCATTAAAGCATACCCAATCATTTTAGACAGATATTAAAGCATACCCAATCATTTTAGACAGATATTAAAGCATACCCAATCATTTTAGACGGTCATTAAAGCATGCCCAATCATTTTAGAAAGTCATTAAAGCATACCCAATCATTTTAGAAAGTCATTAAAGCATACCCAATCATTTTAGAAAGTCATTAAAGCATACCCAATCATTTTAGAAAGTCATTAAAGCATACCCAATCATTTTAGACGGTCATTAAAGCATACCCAGTCAGTTTAGAAAGTCATTAAAGCATACCCAATCATTTTAGAAAGTCATTAAAGCATACCCAATCATTTTAGACGGTCATTAAAGCATACCCAGTCAGTTTAGAAAGTCATTAAAGCATACCCAATCATTTTAGAAAGTCATTAAAGCATACCCAATCATTTTAGACAGATATTAAAGCATACCCAATCATTTTAGACGGTCATTAAAGCATACCCAATCATTTTAGACAGATATTAAAGCATACCCAATCATTTTAGACAGTCATTAAAGCATACCCAATCATTTTAGAAAGTCATTAAAGGATACCCAATCATTTTAGACAGATATTAAAGCATGCCCAATCATTTTAGACAGATATTAAAGCATACCCAATCATTTTAGACGGTCATTAAAGCATACCCAATCATTTTAGACAGATATTAAAGCATACCCATTCATTTTAGACAGTCATTAAAGCATACCCAATCATTTTAGACAGATATTAAAGCATACCCAATCATTTTAGACAGTCATTAAAGCATACCCAATCATTTTAGACAGTCATTAAAGCATACCCAATCATTTTAGACAGTCATTAACGCATACCCAATCATTTTAGACGGTCATTAAAACATACCCAATCATTTTAGACAGATATTAAAGCATACCCAATCATTTTAGACAGTCATTAAAGCATACCCAATCATTTTAGAAAGTCATTAAAGGATACCCAATCATTTTAGACAGATATCAAAGCATACCCAATCATTTTAGACAGATATTAAAGCATACCCAATCATTTTAGACGGTCATTAAAGCATACCCAATCATTTTAGACAGATATTAAAGCATACCCAATCATTTTAGACGGATATTAAAGCATACCCAATCATTTTAGAAAGTCATTAAAGGATACCCATTCATTTTAGACAGATATTAAAGCATACCCAATAATTTTAGACAGATATTAAAGCACACCCAATCATTTTAGACGGTCATTAAAGCATAGCCGATCATTTTAGACGGTCATTAAAGCATAGCCGATCATTTTAGATAGTCATTAAAGCATACCCAATCATTTTAGACAGACATTAAAGCATACCCAGTCATTTTAGACAGTCATTAAAGCATACCCAATCATTTTAGAAAGTCATTAAAGGATACCCAATCATTTTAGACAGACATTAAAGCATAAACAATCATTTTAGACAGTCATTAAAGCATACCCAATCATTTTAGACAGATATTAAAGCATGCCCAATCATTTTAGACAGATATTAAAGCATACCCAGTCATTTTAGCAGTCATTAAAGAATACCCGATCATTTCAGACACTCATTAAAGCATACCCAATCATTTTAGACTGACATTAAAGCATACCCAATCATTTTAGACAGTCATTAAAGCATACCCAATCATTTTAGACAGATATTAAAGCATGCCCAATCATTTTAGACATGTATTAAAGTTAGATATTAAAGCATACCAAATCATTTTAGACGGTCATTAAAGCATACCCAATCATTTTAGACAGATATTAAAGCATGCCCAATCATTTTAGACAGATATTAATGCATACTCAATCATTTTAGACAGTCATTAAAGCATAGCCGATCATTTTAGACGGTCATTAAAGCATACCCAATCATTTTAGAGAGACATTAAAGCATACCCAATCATTTTAGACAGATATTAAAGCATACCCAATCATTTTAGACAGATATTAAAGCATGCCCAATCATTTTAGACGGTCATTAAAGCATACCCAATCATTTTAGACAGATATTAAAGCATACCCAATCATTTTAGACAGATATTAAAGCATGCCCAATCATTTTAGACATATATTAAAGTTAGATATTAAAGCATACCAAATCATTTTAGACGGTCATTAAAGGATACCCAATCATTTTAGACAGATATTAAAGCATACCAAATCATTTTAGACAGATATTAAAGCATACCCAATCATTTTAGACAGTCATTAAAGCATACCCAATCATTTTAGACAGATATTAATGCATAACCAATCATTTTAGACAGATATTAAAGCATACCCAATCATTTTAGACAGTCATTAAAACATACCCAATCATTTTAGACAGATATTATTGCATGCCCAATCATTTTAGACAGATATTAAAGCATACCCAATCATTTTAGACGGTCATTAAAGCATACCCAATCATTTTAGACAGATATTAATGCATACCCAATCATTTTAGACAGTCATTAAAGCATAGCCGATCATTTTAGACAGTCATTAAAGCATACCCAATCATTTTAGACAGACATTAAAGCATACCCAGTCATTTTAGACAGATATTAAAGCATACCCAATCATTTTAGACAGACATTAAAGCATACCCAATCATTTTAGACGGTCATTAAAGCATACCCAATCATTTTAGACAGTCATTAAAGCATACCCAATCATTTTAGACAGACATTAATGCATACCCAATTACTTTAGACGGTCATTAAAGCATACCCAATCATTTTAAACAGTCATTAAAGCATACCCAATCGTTTTAGAGAGTCATTAAAGCATACCCAATCATTTTAGACGGTCATTAAAGTATTCCCAATCATTTTAGAATGACATTAAAGCATACCCAATCATTTTAGACAGATATTAAAGCATGCCCAATCATTTTAGACAGATATTAATGCATACCCAATCATTTTAGACAGTCATTAAAGCATAGTCGATCATTTTAGACGGTCATTAAAGCATACCCAATCATTTTAGACAGACATTAAAGCATACCCAATCATTTTAGACAGATATTAAAGCATACCCAATCATTTTAGACAGATATTAAAGCATAAACAATCATTTTAGACGGTCATTAAAGCATACCCAATCATTTTAGACAGATATTAAAGCATACCCAATCATTTTAGACAGATATTAAAGCATACCCAATCATTTTAGACAGATATTAATGCATACCCAATCATTTTAGACAGATATTAAAGCATACCCAATCATTTTAGACAGTCATTAAAGCATACCCAATCATTTTAGACAGATATTAATGCATGCCCAATCATTTTAGACAGATATAAAAGCATTCCCAATCATTTTAGACGGTTATTAAAGCATACCCAATCATTTTAGACAGATATTACTGCATACCCAATCATTTTAGACAGTCATTAAAGCATAGCCGATCATTTTAGACAGTCATTAAAGCATACCCAATCATTTTAGACAGACATTAAAGCATACCCAGTCATTTTAGACAGATATTAAAGCATACCCAATCATTTTAGAAAGTCATTAAAGCATACCCAATCATTTTAGACAGATATTAAAGCATACCCAATCATTTTAGACAGATATTAAAGCATACCCAATCATTTTAGACGGTCATTAAAGCATACCCAGTCAGTTTAAAAAGTCATTAAAGCATACCCAATAATTTTAGAAAGTCATTAAAGCATACCCAATCATTTTAGACGGTCATTAAAGCATACCCAGTCAGTTTAGAAAGTCATTAAAGCATACCCAATCATTTTAGAAAGTCATTAAAGCATACCCAATCATTTTAGACAGATATTAAAGCATACCCAATCATTTTAGACGGTCATTAAAGCATACCCAATCATTTTAGACAGATATTAAAGCATACCCAATCATTTTAGACAGTCATTAAAGCATACCCGATCATTTTAGAAAGTCATTAAAGGATACCCAATCATTTTAGACAGATATTAAAGGATGCCCAATCATTTTAGACAGATATTAAAGCATACCCAATCATTTTAGACGGTCATTAAAGCATACCCAATCATTTTAGACAGATATTAAAGCATACCCAATCATTTTAGACAGTCATTAAAGCATACCCAATCATTTTAGACAGATATTAAAGCATACCCAATCATTTTAGACAGTCATTAAAGCATACCCAATCATTTTAGACAGTCATTAAAGCATACCCAATCATTTTAGACAGTCATTAAAGCATACCCAATCATTTTAGACGGTCATTAAAGCATACCCAATCATTTTAGACAGATATTAAAGCATACCCAATCATTTTAGACAGTCATT
The DNA here is from genome assembly GCA_029339505.1 of Unio delphinus. NCBI lineage: Eukaryota > Metazoa > Mollusca > Bivalvia > Unionida > Unionidae > Unio > Unio delphinus. The sequence goes on from JAQISU010000231.1 coordinate 1,115,208, forward strand.
AAAGCATACCCAATCATTTTAGAAAGTCATTAAAGGATACCCAATCATTTTAGACAGATATCAAAGCATACCCAATCATTTTAGACAGATATTAAAGCATACCCAATCATTTTAGACGGTCATTAAAGCATACCCAATCATTTTAGACAGATATTAAAGCATACCCAATCATTTTAGACAGATATTAAAGCATACCCAATCATTTTAGAAAGTCATTAAAGGATACCCAATCATTTTAGACAGATATTAAAGCATACCCAATCATTTTAGACAGATATTAAAGCATACCCAATCATTTTAGACGGTCATTAAAGCATAGCCGATCATTTTAGACGGTCATTAAAGCATAGCCGATCATTTTAGACAGTCATTAAAGCATACCCAATCATTTTAGACAGACATTAAAGCATACCCAGTCATTTTAGACAGTCATTAAAGCATACCCAATCATTTTAGAAAGTCATTAAAGGATACCCAATCATTTTAGACAGATATTAAAGCATAAACAATCATTTTAGACAGATATTAAAGCATGCCCAATGATTTTAGACAGACATTAAAGCATACCCAGTCATTTTAGAAAGTCATTAAAGGATACCCAATCATTTTAGACAGTCATTAAAGCATGCCCAATCATTTTAGACAGACATTAAAGCATGCCCAATCATTTTAGACAGATATTAAAGCATGCCCAATCATTTTAGACAGATATTAAAGCATAAACAATCATTTTAGACAGTCATTAAAGCATACCCAATCATTTTAGAAAGTCATTAAAGGATACCCAATCATTTTAGACAGTCATTAAAGCATGCCCAATCATTTTAGACAGACATTAAAGCATGCCCAATCATTTTAGACAGATATTAAAGCATGCCCAATCATTTTAGACAGATATTAAAGCATACCCAGTCATTTTAGCAGTCATTAAAGAATACCCGATCATTTCAGACACTCATTAAAGCATACCCAATCATTTTAGACTGACATTAAAGCATACCCAATCATTTTAGACAGTCATTAAAGCATACCCAATCATTTTAGACAGATATTAAAGCATGCCCAATCATTTTAGACATATATTAAAGTTAGCTATTAAAGCATACCAAATCATTTTAGACGGTCATTAAAGCATACCCAATCATTTTAGACAGATATTAAAGCATGCCCAATCATTTTAGACAGATATTAATGCATACTCAATCATTTTAGACAGTCATTAAAGCATAGCCGATCATTTTAGACGGTCATTAAAGCATACCCAATCATTTTAGAGAGACATTAAAGCATACCCAATCATTTTAGACAGATATTAAAGCATACCCAATCATTTTAGACAGATATTAAAGCATTCCCAATCATTTTAGACGGTCATTAAAGCATACCCAATCATTTTAGACAGATATTAAAGCATACCCAATCATTTTAGACAGATATTAAAGCATGCCCAATCATTTTAGACATATATTAAAGTTAGATATTAAAGCATACCAAATCATTTTAGACGGTCATTAAAGCATACCCAATCATTTTAGACAGATATTAATGCATACCCAATCATTTTAGACAGATATTAAAGCATACCCAATCATTTTAGACAGTCATTAAAGCATACCCAATCATTTTAGACAGATATTAATGCATACCCAATCATTTTAGACAGATATTAAAGCATACCCAATCATTTTAGACAGTCATTAAAACATACCCAATCATTTTAGACAGATATTAATGCATGCCCAATCATTTTAGACAGATATTAAAGCATACCCAATCATTTTAGACGGTCATTAAAGCATACCCAATCATTTTAGACAGATATTAATGCATACCCAATCATTTTAGACAGTCATTAAAGCATAGCCGATCATTTTAGACAGTCATTAAAGCATACCCAATCATTTTAGACAGACATTAAAGCATACCCAGTCATTTTAGACAGATATTAAAGCATACCCAATCATTTTAGACAGACATTTAAGCATACCCAATCATTTTAGACGGTCATTAAAGCATACCCAATCATTTTAGACAGTCATTAAAGCATACCCAATCATTTTAGACAGACATTAATGTATACCCAATTACTTTAGACGGTCATTAAAGCATACCCAATCATTTTAGACAGTCATTAAAGCATACCCAATCGTTTTAGAGAGTCATTAAAGCATACCCAATCATTTTAGACGGTCATTAAAGTATTCCCAATCATTTTAGAATGACATTAAAGCATACCCAATCATTTTAGACAGATATTAAAGCATACCCAATCATTTTAGACAGATATTAAAGCATACCAAATCATTTTAGACAGTCATTAAAGCATACCCAATCATTTTAGACGGTCATTAAAGCATACCCAATCATTTTAGACAGACATTAAAGCATACCCAATCATTTTAGACAGACATTAAAGCATACCCAATCATTTTAGACAGTCATTAAAGCATACCCAATCGTTTTAGAGAGTCATTAAAGCATACCCAATCATTTTAGACGGTCATTAAAGTATTCCCAATCATTTTAGAATGACATTAAAGCATACCCAATCATTTTAGACAGATATTAAAGCATACCCAATCATTTTAGACAGATATTAAAGCATACCAAATCATTTTAGACAGTCATTAAAGCATACCCAATCATTTTAGACGGTCATTAAAGCATACCCAATCATTTTAGACAGATATTAAAGTATGCCCAATCATTTTAGACAGACATTAAAGCATGCCCAATCATTTTAGACAGACATTAAAGTATGCCCAATCATTTTAGACAGACATTAAAGCATACCCAATCATTTTAGACAGACATTAAAGTATGCCCAATCATTTTAGACAGATATTAAAGTATGCCCAATCATTTTAGACAGACATTAAAGCATACCCAATCATTTTAGACAGACATTAAAGTATGCCCAATCATTTTAGACAGATATTAAAGTATGCCCAATCATTTTAGACAGACATTAAAGCATACCCAATCATTTTAGACAGATATTAAAGTATGCCCAATCATTTTAGACAGACATTAAAGCATACCCAATCATTTTAGACAGATATTAAAGTATGCCCAATCATTTTAGACAGACATTAAAGCATACCCAATCATTTTAGACAGATATTAAAGTATGCCCAATCATTTTAGACAGACATTAAAGCATACCCAATCATTTTAGACAGACATTAAAGCATACCCAATCATTTTAGACAGACATTAAAGTATGCCCAATCATTTTAGACAGATATTAAAGCATACCCAATCATTTTAGACAGATATTAAAGCATACCCAATCATTTTAGACAGACATTAAAGCATACCCAATCATTTTAGACAGACATTAAAGCATACCCAATCATTTTAGACAGACATTAAAGCATACCCAATCATTTTAGACAGATATTAAAGCATACCCAATCATTTTAGACAGACATTAAAGCATACCCAATCATTTTAGACAGACATTAAAGCATACCCAATCATTTTAGACAGACATTAAAGTATGCCCAATCATTTTAGACAGATATTAAAGCATACCCAATCATTTTAGACAGATATTAAAGCATACCCAATCATTTTAGACAGACATTAAAGCATACCCAATCATTTTAGACAGACATTAAAGCATACCCAATCATTTTAGACAGACATTAAAGCATACCCAATCATTTTAGACAGATATTAAAGTATGCCCAATCATTTTAGACAGACATTAAAGCATACCCAATCATTTTAGACAGACATTAAAGCATACCCAATCATTTTAGACAGACATTAAAGTATGCCCAATCATTTTAGACAGATATTAAAGTATGCCCAATCATTTTAGACAGACATTAAAGCATACCCAATCATTTTAGACAGACATTAAAGCATACCCAATCATTTTAGACAGATATTAAAGTATGCCCAATCATTTTAGACAGACATTAAAGCATACCCAATCATTTTAGACAGATATTAAAGTATGCCCAATCATTTTAGACAGACATTAAAGCATACCCAATCATTTTAGACAGACATTAAAGTATGCCCAATCATTTTAGACAGATATTAAAGTATGCCCAATCATTTTAGACAGACATTAAAGCATACCCAATCATTTTAGACAGACATTAAAGCATACCCAATCATTTTAGACAGATATTAAAGTATGCCCAATCATTTTAGACAGACATTAAAGCATACCCAATCATTTTAGACAGACATTAAAGCATACCCAATCATTTTAGACAGACATTAAAGTATGCCCAATCATTTTAGACAGATATTAAAGTATGCCCAATCATTTTAGACGGTCATTAAAGCATAAACAATCATTTTAGACAGACATTAAAGCATACCCAATCATTTTAGACAGACATTAAAGTATGCCCAATCATTTTAGACAGATATTAAAGTATGCCCAATCATTTTAGACAGACATTAAAGCATACCCAATCATTTTAGACAGACATTAAAGTATGCCCAATCATTTTAGACGGTCATTAAAGCATAAACAATCATTTTAGACAGACATTAAAGCATACCCAATCATTTTAGACAGACATTAAAGTATGCCCAATCATTTTAGACAGATATTAAAGTATGCCCAATCATTTTAGACAGACATTAAAGCATACCCAATCATTTTAGACAGACATTAAAGTATGCCCAATCATTTTAGACGGTCATTAAAGCATAAACAATCATTTTAGACAGACATTAAAGCATACCCAATCATTTTAGACAGACATTAAAGTATGCCCAATCATTTTAGACAGATATTAAAGTATGCCCAATCATTTTAGACAGACATTAAAGCATACCCAATCATTTTAGACAGACATTAAAGTATGCCCAATCATTTTAGACGGTCATTAAAGCATAAACAATCATTTTAGACAGACATTAAAGCATACCCAATCATTTTAGACAGACATTAAAGCATACCCAATCATTTTAGACAGACATTAAAGTATGCCCAATCATTTTAGACAGATATTAAAGTATGCCCAATCATTTTAGACAGACATTAAAGCATACCCAATCATTTTAGAAAGTCATTAAAGCATACCCAATCATTTTAGACGGACATGTCAGCAACACTATAATATCACATTTAGATGTATGACAATTTCAAAGAAAAGAAAATCAAGTAATGACTAGTTTTAATATATATCCGATATAGGTAAAAGTGATTCCAAACATGTGTTGATAGATGTGATTAAAAATGATGTATGGCAAACTGGAAATGATTCAAATCATATATGACTAAATGTGTCAAATCCTGTTTAGTCAACCAGAAATGATTCAAAACTGTTATAGCCAATCTGAAATTCTTTCAAAGCGATATATTACACTAAAAACATGTTAGGTCTTCCCCATTGATAGTTATGTAATATTCAGGAAGGATGAAAATGTGTCTCATAATTTCTCAAATCTGCATACAATATTGAACATTTCTTTTTAGGGTTTAATTTCAAGAGAATTAATTAAACCCATCACTCAGTTTTACAATATTTACAAAATAAAGTTAAAAGAAATTGAAAATTATTAAATTTCAGAAAACAAACTTTTTCTATCGCATCATATAGCTCTATAAAACCTAATCCGCGAGTAGTACGATGCCATCTTAACTGGTAAACATAATTTTGTCGTAAAAGTACGGTTGTCTTGGAAACCTATTTGTTAGATAAATGAAGGCGAAATAAATCTGCGAAGTTTAATCTATAGGCATATTGCTGATTTAAGCCAAATGCGTTATTCTTTTAGGGACTATGAATCACCTGAGATCATAATGAAAACATCCAGAATTCAAAAGAATTAAGTACACAAGTTATGAAATATTGTACGTTCTGCTGATAATGTAAAACGTGTTTAAGAGGGCTACTTGGTATTTTGTTTCGATGCACATATAAATGCAAGCACACATCTATACGCACAATTCTTACGAAGAATCTCGATGGCATTAAATTATCAAACTTTTATTCGACCACAGTATTCCAGCCCCGTCATACTAAAGAATCTGTAGTATTTTGGTATTCCCATTGATTAGGTCTAACATGTGCCAAGTATTTAGCTCCAATTTAACTGGATCCTCACCTCACTCAAGCATATCTATACAATTTCCTAAAAACATACTATCACTTTATTTGTTGTTAAATTATCCAGTTACATCTGATCTCAGATCATTCAATTTAATTCAATTTCTTTTTTCGCTGTGATAGATTTTCATCAAACATGTTAAATTTAGAAAGTATAGAAGGTAAAAGAAATGTATGAAAACAACTTAAATACCAAACATATTGTTATAATAGAATCATTCGATTTCTGGACATGACTCGCTGAAGCTAAACATTATTCAATGGGTTTCATAAATTTAATATTAAATCATTATCCATTTTCGATTATGTTTATCTCATAGCTTTTATTTTAATGGCAATAGGTAAGAGAATGAAGAAGTACTAATTTATTTCATACAGGATCAGCCGCTGTACCTTTCAGTTGTTGCGCATGAAATGATATCCCCATTCGCTAATTATTTTAATAATGTGAAGTTCTATAATCAGAAACATTTAAAAGCAGATTTTTATATGTAACAAAGATAATAATTTAGAGAGCAACTGTTTTGGAACAGACATACAAATTTTATTTAGAGTTTGAATTCAAAATCAACTGAACGTTTGACACAGACAGTCAATCAGACGTTCATGTTACATGGAAATTAATGTGATGTGGCATAGTTAGTTGATTCGGTTAGGTTAGTTAAGCCATAGATCTTTATTATGATGAGATTATTTACAATGTTTAAAAATAAATTGTTACAATTTCACTACTAAACATTTCAATTGCTGGATAATTTTGTGAGGCGACGATTACTGGATGCAAAAATTGTAATGCGTTTGCGATTGGTGTTAAGCCTTATTCGATTTGGAACAGACAGACAAATTTTATTTAGAGTTTGAATTGCAATACATAATAAGAAGTATATGTTCGTTAAAGCTTTTTTACCACACAAGAAAACTCTGTGCTTGGATAATATTGTCTGAGTTTGGAGACATGTATATGTCCAGATTCTTTTCTAAACAGATGTAACTTTGTTTAACCCTATCAGTTAACATTTAAAGACACTTGTCATAGTGCGGGGTTCAAATTAAAGATTTCCTCCGACCCATATCCATCGATCGATATCATTTTTTCTATTTGTAATAAGTCAAAGTGGAGAAAATTGGTTATATTGGCCATGTTACCGCTTACATCATTTTTTGTACAGTGCTCTTTGTGCAACCGATTTGAAACATGGCCGCCAAAATGTTGAGAGTGATAATAAAAATGAAAACAAAAGTGGCAGTAAAGAAATATCCCATGGTCGCAGTGAAATGGTCAAGAGAAAACTCAGCACGAATTTCATGTACATGGACCAATCACAATTATTTGAAGCAATATTTTAACCTTGTGTCACATGACACCACATATAAAGTGTACTGACTAAAGGATGTTATTTTGGTTTTGTCGCTGACCATATCTTATGTGTTCCTATCCTCTAATACAGATACAAGTCAATACAACAATACAAATTAAATACACAATACACTATAAACAAGATATTGACACCAAAGCTGAACACCCATAAATGTATATAAACGTTCATCTTGTTATTAGGATATGCTAAATGAGATTGACGTTGTCACACGCAACTCGTGCTGGTTGGCATTCACCACTTTGCAGATATGCTTTGAAAACATGTGTTAGTGTGGTTCATATAATACTATGCATTGTTTAATAGTCAGAAGGGATACTTTTTGGAGGAATATTTTGGGGTTGTTCGGCATGTATTATGGCGCCATGTTGCCAGCTGACTATATTGTTATGTTGCCAACTATATTGCTTTGCAACCGACTATACAGTTCTATAGCTATGTTACCCTTTTGCCAATTATGTTGCCTAGCTGCCAGCTATGCTGCCTAATTACTAACTATGATGCCCTGTTACTAGCAATGTTAACTAATTGCCACTCATGTTTGCTCAGTTTAAAGATATGATGTCTAGATGCCAACTTTGTTGCACTATATTCAACTAAAAAAATAAAACTTGGCTCCTGGACTGTATAGAATAAACATCAAGTAAACAAGAGATGTGATAAGTATGATGTCACCCTAGGTGCTGTATCAGACTTCAGCCTGTTAGCAGAGACATTTGGCCAGAACATTAATCCCAGCATTCTGGATAGTTGAATACCAGAGACTGTCGACACCTCCAGCCTCTGTTTGTTTTTATCTTTCCAGAGCTAACTGAGCTTGGACTTCTTCTTGACTTCTGATAAGGCACACATGTTAAATTAATTATGATCCATTGTCTGTAAACCTATTTAAAACAAGAGTAGAGTGGTGAACATGTAGTTAAGTTATGGGCTTGATTCTGTAAGCAATACTGGAATTGTTTGTATCTAGTTCTTGATACTGTAAGCAACACTGGAATTGTTTGTATATAGTTCTTGATACTGTAAGCAACACTGGAATTGTTTGTATCTAGTTTTTGTGAAAGATTTTAGCTTGATTTTAGATTACGTTTTATGACCTTTACTTGGTGTTTGTGTGTCCTTTGGAACCCGAATGTAACACCTATTAAATAAAAACAGCCCATATAATTCTTATTGCAATGTCAATGCTATTTAATAATGATCAAATTAGACAATCAACTCCTACTCAAATAGTCTGATCTAACATTTTCAGTCTCTTTGATTGCCATATTTAAAAACAGCAAGGATGTAAAGTCATGTCCGACGTGTCAATCGAGTGTTATTGACTTTAGTATTGTTTGAATATAATAGTGGTTGGTGGTCAGTTTGAAGAACAATATCTGTCAGACAAAAGTAAGCGTCACGCTTGCCAGTCCTCCTCACAAAAGCCAGATATCTTTATCGATTGCAGAATACTTTTTCAATCTATCCAGCAATTTCCTGCCTGTATAATCCAAAAGCATCATTATCTTGTCCTGCTCCTGCAGTACAACTGCTCCTAAACTACTGTCAGGTTCATCGAACGATTTACTTACATTGGGTACCTTTATTAATGCTGCATCGGTCAGCTTTGATGTGAGCGTACACAAATAGCAGCAGAGAGGGTGAGCCGGACATGTTTCAAGCAAAAAATCACTTTTAACCGTCAAAACGGCAAATAGACCCTTCCTACGAATTTTCATGTTTTAAACAAAAAAAAAATAAAGTCTCCATTTGCCAAACAGAGACTTAGTGATTTTTGTCTGAAACACGATCTTGCAGGGGTCTTCGAAATGAGTAAAAACTCACCCCGTTGATTTCAACCGAATATTTTATCAACTCCGACACGATATCGCGTCCGAGGGTCTGCTAAATTTATCGTCACAAATCCGTGTGGTATTGACTGAGCGTGACTAAAGAAATTTCTAAATTGATTATGATTCATATCACCGCTGCACCAGGTCTGATGAATATTTTTAAGAGTATGAGTATCAACTCCGTTAAATACACACAATAAATTGCAATTATCGCGAATCACTTTTGGTATTTGTGTGTATCGTTGAGTGACATATATCACGTCAGTGTTTTTATGCCTGCCTCGGGAAAATATTTTAGCAGGATTTTTTTGATTATCTAACATGATATCGTCATAGACAACTAAATTGTTAATACTTCCATCAATAGCATCAATGCTCCGTGCTTCCTCTATATCGGTTATAAATTCAATGATATCATCATCGATTTGAAATTCTTTTGCTTTCTCGTTAAAATCCTTTAGCACTTCATAGCATCGCTGATCGTCTACACTCGGGGCTATTAAATACAATTTGTTCCATTTCATCCATCTCGTTATCAAATTAAGTAGCAGTTGTGTCTTTACGCTTCCAGATGGTCCGATTATAATCATTCTAATTGAATTCGGCAATATTTTAAGGTGTTTAATAGGTTCCCGTCGTCGGGTAGCTGAATAACCAATTATATTCATGCTGTAATATATAAATTATGGATCTATATTGTGTGAAGTGTAAAAAACGTACTGGCACAGATGACTTGACGACGATTACAACTAAAAATAACCGATCAGCGCTTTCTGGTAAATGCGTACAGTGTAGTACAAAGAAATTTAGATTTGTTTCCAAGGATTTAAAAAAAAACGAGGAGGTGACATTGCTGCAAAAATGTCAAAACTCCCTGCAACCCCATGGGCAGAATACCCCGGAGAAAAGCACCTTCCAGGATATAGCTACTGTGGACCGAGAACAAGACTTAATATCAGACTCAATGATCAAAATCAGCCCCGACCCGGTGAAGAACCAATAAACGCCATTGATAAGGCGTGTCACCTTCATGATGTTGTTTATAAAAGCAACAATTTGCAGCATAGACATCTAGCAGATGTGAAATTAATTCATGCGTTAAATGCTATTCCTGATAAATCCTTCAAAGAAAAATTGGCTTCCTTTTTGATAAAATCGGCTATGAAAAGTAAATTGATGTTAGGTGCTGGTAATTAATAACAACATGGAATCTATTTATTATTCTCCGAAAGGATACTGGAGAGGCAAGGCAGCAATCAATAAACTCGCTAGCGCTGCAAAAGTGAAAAAAAACCCACTGCGGCTCATTGGTTATCCAAACAGGCACTATGGCAAATTTATCTACCACCGCCTAAACAAATTAATTACTCGCATTTTGATGTGACTGTTCCTAATGAAGTTTATCAAGCTGATATATTATTTCTGCCGCATGATAAAGGTTACAAATACGCGTTAACCGTAGTTGATATTGCGAGTCGATACAAACAAGCAGAACCGTTAAAAACAAAATCATCACCTGAAGTGGCTTCTGCATTTGAAAGGATTTATCGAAGGGGTCCTCTGCACTGGCCAAATCTGTTACAAGTTGATCCTGGCAAGGAATTTCAGGGTGCAGTGTTATCAATAATGAAAAATCATAATGTCACCATCAGACGGGGGCATACTGCGCTACATCGCGATCAGGCAATTGTAGAACGATTTAATAAAACCCTTGCTGAGCGGTTATTTGGATATCAATACGCAAAAGAATTCATCCAAGAAAAAAGATCCCGTGAATGGGTCAAAAGATTACCAGCTGTGATTACCGCACTGAATAATGAGATTACTAGAACAATCAACATGAAACCTATCAACGCGATTAAAAAGAAGTCTATACAAGTACAACCACAAAAAGATTTCAAAGAACCAATTCTTGGTAGTAATATCACTGTGAGGTATTTATACGAACCAGGAGAGCTTGAAGGTGGCAGAAAAAGGGCTACTGATCCTATTTGGAGTGTTAATGCACACAAGATATCTAGTATAACACGATCTAGCGTTTCTAGACCAGCAATCTATAAATTGGATTCAACTGCTCCTCAACGAGGATTTACTAGACAACAATTACAAGTGATACCCGAGGATACTCAATTACCACCGCGGGGTCTTAATTAGGATTTTCAAAGACAATTCTTCGAAGCTGATTTATTTTTCGTACTCTGGATACTGCAAGATAGATTAAATTTGACCATTCGATGCGATTATCTACTATCCAAACAATTGTATCCGATATAGTCAATCCCTGTGAAGAATGCATCGTCGCTGCGTATCCTAGCGTCCATGGGGATTTATTAGCACGCAATGCATCTTCGACGACATTGATATAAACCAGCACAATATCATTTAATACGAGAATTTGTTTTCTTGACTCTGTCAGGCCTGGAATATCAACTTCAATGTTCTGTTTTCGTGTATTCGATGGCCTATAACATAACGGTACCGGAAGTGTTGCAAATTTTTTTATACGTTTCAAATAACTTCATCTGAAGTGTGTCTCTGACTATTTTTCTACTTGCAATTATCAAATCATTTGGTCTCAACGCTTCCCAAAACTCATTCATTGGAGTTTCTGAAATTATTTCACGGGCTATTTCACACTGGATTCTATCCGGTTGTAATCTGATTAGTTTCTTAAATTCTTTTAATTCATCATCAAGTGATCTATAATCAGTGTGAATTTCTTCATAATAGTTTACAAAACCCTTTAGCCATTCATGTGGGGATGCACCGACAAATGGTGGGGGTTGGGCTTGATCACCGCACATGACGACTTTTGTAGTTTTCAATAACAATCACTCAAGAAATATTTGTAATACATCTAATGATACTGTGCGTATTTCATCCCAAATGATGATTTCAGGAATAAATTTTTCGCCCATACGCTCAGGAGTCCACTTATCTCCTTTCCATCGAAAAAAACTGTGATAAGTACAGTCATTTACCCCTCGCTGTATCATTTCTCTTGCAAGTCTTTGAGTTGGTGTTAGTACAATCATGTTTGGGTTTTTCCCACGGAATAATTCAATTGCCCGGGTTGTTTTTCCTGACCCGCCACAGCCGTTTAAATAAACTGTTTTGTATCGACATATTGGATCAGAACACGGTGGTGCATTAGAAAATTCTGAACACTGATTGCTTTCTAAATAATTATTTTCAATCGTAACGTCTGCTGATTGAATATAATCATGAAACATTTCTCGCTTAATTCTCCATGATCCCCAATTCTCGTTGCTAGTAGCCTTGCTACTGCTTATAAAATCAGCCATATCGCTTTTTATGTAAAATGAATCAGTGGCGACTCTAACTGCGGTGTTAGGAAATTTATTTACCATTGAAAACAGATTAATAGAAGCATAACCGAGCATAGAAGCTCTTAAATGTGTATACTGCGGATTGTATCCATCATTGTAAGTAACAATTGTACCCAATTTGGTTCCATCGGACATAAATGCGTCTTTACGATTGACATATAGGCCTTTATTCGTTAGATCCGCGATTACAAAATCGTATTCAGCTTTGTCTATAATCAATCGTGAAGAATATCTTGTATTGTCGTATTTACCACCCTGGTTGAATTTACCGATTATTCTTCGTCCAAGATCTTTTGTTTCGTTGTTTCTGATTTCAAATAGCTGTTTAGACCAATCCATGATTTGTTGTTCATTAAAATCAGGAAACAGTTTTCGCTGTTCGCTAATTATTTTTTCTATATCAGGTTGTGGTAACCAGACTGATTTCTGTGCTCGATAGGATATAATCGCTTCACTGACAATTAACGATTTTAACATCCCACAATCAATCATATACCGTAACAACACTATTGGCATCCAGTGTTTTTCAGACATGTGTTTACCAATAAAAACATAACTACACCGATGAAGTCCTGTAGCCAATTCAAATGATACTACACAAGCGAATCCGGTTAAATCAAAATCAGGCAGTGGACCATTAATCGCAACACGGGCCATTTCGTGTGTGGGGTGTCCAAATCGTTTGAAGTATTCAGCGCATTCTCCATACCCGAGAAAACTTCCTGGATAACACGCAATCATATCAACGGAAATAACGGTTTCAGGGTCATATTTTGTATTCCATAACCCTCCATGGCTGTATTCAAGACAGGACAATCTAACATCTGATAGAAACTCACTTCGCGTTGGTTTCCACGCGTTTTTCCTCCTAGCAAAATGTGCTACAACCGAGGGGAGTGTAAAACAATTTGTTAGTAATTGTTCGTTATCTTCTCCCCCCCCCCTCCAGAACTCTGGGGAGAAAACTCACTAACTAGTTTTTTCATTTGATTATGTAGCTCTTCAGTACGGTACAATTCTCCGTTGGGTCTTACAAACTGATCGAATCCACATTAATCTTCTGCAGCACTATGAAATAACCACATCGACACAGGATCTTTTTTACTCAGATTGTAAATAGCATCAAATAATTTCTGCTCGGAAAAAAAAACTCTTCGGTTCCAAACAGAGTTTGGGGGATATATTTTACGGTTCGATCCCGTGGGAATATTGTTACTGCAGATGACCACGCGTGTTCGTTATGATCAATACTTTCAATTGGAGTTCCTTTTTTTGATTGATATTTCGGTTCTTTTAATACTTCACCGGTTATTGTCGTTACTGATATTGGAAATCTCAATGATGTTTCTAATTTAGCTATATCCTGAATTGTTGCCCCATGCTGTTTCACTGTCAGTTCCCATTCGGTTATTTTTTTTCGTCTTAGATCAGTCAATTTATTTCCCCGGGACGCATTTGTGAAGTGTTCTATTATTCGTTCTGCTACACAATTAAGTGGCAATGACGAATATTTCATTGGTGCTAGTTTTGCAATATCAGGTTTGTCATTTAACGGATATATCCCGTAAACAACTGCTGTTACAGGATAAGATCTTTCGTAGTATGGTTTGTCAATTCCGGTCAAAATTCCTGGTTTTGAATCCTGATTCACGGTGACAGTTTTTTTTGTCCTTGAGAATGGGTTCGTATTTATCCCTAATGATCCAATTTGCAGTATCATCACGGATAAGGAATTTGATTCGAAAAAAATTCCTTTCTCGCCCAAGGTTTGAGATTATCACTGCTGATTTTTCATCATTCATGGTAGCGTCAACAACACCATCAATTCGAAATGTTGACCAACAGTGAGATGCCCCATCACGCTTGAATTCATTAAAACAGTCTCTGATTTTATTAATCATGGTTCTATCAAGAATTTTATTCTTTGGTGTATCAGAAACTCTATCAAGATTAAATTGAACACTTTTCCAGGGCTTAATTTTCGATAATCTCTTGAACTCCTCCATACTATAATTAAAACAAGCATTTAAATGAAAGATTTAAGTATAATGAATCATTGCAAATGGCTCATGATTGGATCAGAGACTCCTTGTAACAAATCATGCAGAAAGGAGTTCTGTGGGTATCATATGCAAAGTTTTCGACGTGGAAGCCTTGGTCCGTTACTCTGTATTCGATGTGGGGTTGGGGTCAGCGGAAAATCACAGTTGTGTCTAAATTGTGGTGGCAAACGATACAGGGAATTGAAGCGTTATTATGATAAAAGAATAAAAAATGGAAAATCAATCAAAAATTCTGACACTGACTGTGTCCCTGACACTGACAACGTCCCTGACAAAATCATAAGAACCCCCCAAGACTATATTGAAAGATTTATTATTAAACCAAACAATGAATTAGACAAACAATAATATAGTATATAAATGAACCAAGAATTCAGACCGCACCCAGTGATTAAAAATTATGAAGCATCCAGTGATGGTATCGTAAGAAACTGTAGGCTGAAGAAATCAGTTGGTGTTGTGAGTAATCAAGGGTATTTGAGGTTTACTGTTAAGGGGGAAAAAGAAAAGAAAACTTATCTCAATCATCGTTTCGTATTTGAATGCTTTTTTGGATTGATCGAGGGTGATTTTGTTATTGATCACAAGGATTCTAATCCGAAGAACAATTCTTTATCAAATCTGCAAGCTGTTACCCCAAGTGAGAATCCCAAACGAGGTTGGACTGGGAAATACTCGAAAAAAGCGAGACCAGTAAAATCTTTGAATACAACAACTAATGAAGAAAAAATATTTCAATCCATAACAAGCGCCGGTAGGCACTTCGATATTTGTCCACCTTCTGTTCAAAGAGTTGCAGAGGGGATTTGTCGATCTGCCATCTCAAAAAAGACCGAACAAAAAATTCAATTTAGTTATGTCTAATGCGTCATATTTTTCAATTAGAAGTATATCATTATTATAGAATATGAATCCTGAAAAAATTAATAACATTATTGATGAAATTGCAAAATTGAAAAATCAGGATATCAAACTATCAGATGGGATAAATCCTGATCAAATCATGTCAGATTTTCAGGATATAGAATACGGAGTAAACAACAATAAATATATGCTACCAAAGAAGTATGCGTTCATCAAAAAATTCAAATTTCTATTCGGGACTCTTTTGCATTTTCCAGTGAAGTAGGTGTGTTCTTCCCGTTATATACTATCGTGGAAGGAATACGAAAAGAATTGGGTAACGAATATGAATTGAAAAAGGAGGTTAATTCTAAAATTAGAAACTTACGGGCGTTAATTCAAGAAAATGAACAATTTTGATTGTGACCGACCCTCAAGAAGATTTTGTCATTTTTTTTATCGAAATCGACCCTCAAAGAGATTTTCATTTTTTAGCACTTTTTGATTGAAAATGACAAAATCAGTGAATAAAAAATCGATGGGCCGTTAATGGATGATCAAAATAGAATGTTGAAAGTGTTGAATTATTTATTTTATAGCAATTTCCACACTTTCAACATCAATGATAGAGCTGTTAAAATAACAAAAAAAGACTTCCACGGTGGTGTTAAAAATCATCTGACATGTCATTGATGTAAACAAAAATGTGGAAAGTGCCAGTATTATTTATTTTTATAACAATTTTGGCACTTTCCACAAACATGATAGAGCCGTTAAAATAACTAAAAAAGACTTCCACGGTGGTGTTAAAAATCATCCTACATGTTATTGGTGTATAAAAAAGTGGCGCAAGTGCCAGTATTATTTATTTTTATAACAATTTTGGCACTTGCGTCATCGAAGGTATAGGATGAAATAACACTTCCATGATCGTGTTAAAAATCATCCGACATGTCATTGATGTTGAAAGTGTGGAATTAATTATTTTTTATACAATTTCCACACTTTCAACATCAATGATAGAAGCTGTTATAGGATGAAATAACACTTCCATGATTGTGTTAAAATCATCCGACATGTTATTGGTGTATAAAAAGTGGGGAAAGTCACAGAATTATTTATTTTTATAACAATTATGTGACTTTCCCCATCAATGGTATAGGTTAAAATAACACTTCCACGGTGGTGTTAAAAATCATCAAAATCAGTGAAAACTGTGAATAAAATTATCAAAATGATTCCTAACAGCTTTTCTCTACGGAAAATCACATGCAAAATCGACTACTTGACCCTACGAGGTTTTTTGATAAAAATCAGTGAAAAATTACCAAAAATTGATGAAAACAGAAAAATTGATGAAAAATGGTTAAAAATCATTGAAAATCAATCCCAACAGCTTTTCTCTACGGAAAATCACGTGCGAAATCGACTACTTGACCCTAAAATCTCAAAGAGATTTTCAACTGAAAACCATCAAAATGACACAAAAATGGCACAAAAACAACCAAAACTGTCAAAAAATCAGTGAAATATAGGCAAAGATGAGTGAATAAAAAAAATATTTCATACTGAATAAAAAATATTTCATACTGAATAAAAAATATTTCATACTGAATAAAAAATCGAATGGACCGTTAATGGATGGTTCTCTCGATACGATGATTCAGATTAGTTCAATGTCAAATGTTGAAAGTGTGGAATTAATTATTTTTTATACAATTTCCACACTTTCAACATCAATGATAACACCCTTAAAATGTCAAAATAACGCTTCCATGATCGTGTTAAAAATCATCCGACATGTCAAAAATGGCGCAAGTGCCAGTATTATATATTTTTATAACAATTTTGGCACTTGCGCCATCAATGATAACACCCTTAAAATGTCAAAATAACGCTTCCATGATCGTGTTAAAAATCATCCGATATGTCATTGATGTTGAAAGTGCGGTATTAATTATTTTTTATACAATTTCCACACTTTCAACATCAATGATAACTCCGCTAAAATGTCAAAATAACACTTCCACGGTGGTGTTAGGTCGGATTGAAAAATTGTTTTACAATTGAAATCTACGATTTTTAATAATGGTCAATGAAGCATTAACGACCCGATTGGCTCGTGAACGACTAGACGCAATTAAGAGATTTATACCAATTCGTGACTCTGTAAGGAATAAACTGCAAGCTAGACAGAGTCTTCAGACTGATTTTGCTGAGGGGTCTGAAGAATTGTTTAAACCAATAACCACAGCAACAAAGGAGGTAGTGTCAACAATCTCTGAACAAGGAAAAACCTTTCTCCCTGTTTTAGAAAAAATAGCAAAAGAGACTAAACAAACAAAAAAATCACTAAAAACACTTCCTCAGGATATATCAAGTGGACTACCTAAATCAAGGAAATTATCGGAACTATTTACCGATGAAGCTAAACAACTAATTCTCAATGAGAAGGAGGGCAATTTAAGTGAATTTGCTGCTAACAGCTATGATTCACAAGAGCAGTTTTTCACGGACAATTATACGGATTATAGAATATCACATAATGAATGGACTGATATAGTGTATGAAATAAATACCGGGAGTATAGATAGAAGGAAGACGAAATATCGAGAATTCAAGAGAAATTTTGATTATCATTTACAACGCCAAACAAAACAAGAAGAACTTGATGATGATGAAGCAACTGGTTATAGCGGGAAGGGATTAGGGACCCCAAGTAGGGTATGTCCTGATAGTGTTATCAATGATATATCACGATTAGATGTCCTCATCGGAGGGTTCCGAGCTGGAAATAACTCACCGGAAATAATTAATGAAGCAGCTGATATCTGTAGACGGTTATTTCAAGGTGGTATCATGGATATCAAAACATATCTTGGTTTCATTAGCGATTTAGTGGAAAATGGGTATCATAGTGACTGAAATCACTAGTGATTAATTGAAAAATTGTTTTACAATTGAACAATTGCTAGCAATTTCAAATAATGATCATACACTACAATCATGATAAACCAGCCAGTGTCTATGTAGTTCATTCACGTTTTCCGGTTTATAGAGCATATTACGGAGATGGTTTCGGTGATACCATTGCAGGGTTATTTACAAGAATGGCCCCAAAAGTGATGCCGTTAGCTAAACAACTAGGAATGAAAGCCATTGATGTTATTCGTGATAAGGGTATTAGTACTGTTGGAGATCTTGCCGGGAAAGCGTTTTCAGCAGCGAAGAATAAATTAACAGCGCTAGTTAGACGAAAAAAGAAACCGTTACCATCTACTGCAGTTATGCCTGCAAGTGTTAGTAAAATAATAAATAACGCAGTAGATGAAAAACTAGAGTCATTGATGACCCCGACCAAAGCAACATCGAAAATATGATAGCGGGAAGTGGCTTTAAAAAACACGACGATGAAAATCTGTTTACGATTTTCCGATTTAGACTCTGATAAATATAATAAAATGTTCAAAAGGTCATCTGATCCAGCGTTTGATATAGACGCCCCAGTCCCTAAGGATGATTCTGTACGCGATTATCAATATTACGCCTATCATGCCATAGACTCAAATAGTCGATCAAGAATTGAACTTCAAGTTCATGATACCAGTAAATACTTTCTACCCGCTGAAGCATTTATCGAAGTAGAAGGAGAACTTGTAACAGCTGCTGATACTCCTGCTGTACCAGCACCGTATCCAGTTGGTACTCAAGTCGGGTTTGTGAATAATGGTATCATGGCGCTATTTGAGAGTGCTATATACCTCATTGATGGAAAAGAAATTGAGTCGATAGATCGTGATGTTGATGTGGCTACAACAATAATCGGGTTAGCAAAATATTCTGATGATTATGCAAGATCAGCAGAACCTTCTATGATGTTTGCAAAAGATGTTAAAAATACCGCTGGAGGAAATCAATTTATTATAAGACGACCAAAGAATAATGCTGGTGCCGCTAATATTGATGCCGAGGATATGATTATAAACAACGATCCTAATTTCAATCTAGAAGCTGCAACACGTATATCAATGTTGTGAGGAGCGCGTAAATTATTTTCATGTGCGATTCCACTGCATCATATTTTTGGATTCTGCAGAAATGTCCGAAAAGTTATTTATGGAGCGAAGCATACAGTAGCACTGGTGCGAAAGAGTGATGATAATGATGCAATTTGGAGGATTCCAGCAGACAATGCAAATCCCAATGCTGATGCCGGTAAAGTCATTTTAACAAAACTATCATTATGGATGCCAGTACTAACTCCATCAATTACCGCAGAAGAACGATTACTATCATTTATGGACCAAGGAGGAAAATCACTGATAAGCTGGCTAACAGTAAGTACAGATGTGAAGCAATCAAATACTAACGGGTTATTCACGTGGAACCTAGCATCAAAACAAGGTGTTGCTGCGCCACGTCATATATTTATTGCGTTACAGGATAACACACGAGTTGGCAATCAACTCTCCAGCCATATGATATTTGATCCATTAGGTGTTAAAGACGTCTCACTGAGAATAAACGGCCAACAGGAACCATCCGAGGATATACAACTTAATTATACAGAAAATCATATTGCACGAGTTTATCATCGTCTGTTGTCATTTATGGCACGCGATCAAAATGTCGATACTGGTCTGCAAATATCACAATTTGATTTTAAGAATCTGTATCCGATCTATTATTTTTCGTTGGAACATCTTGATTTAACAAGACAGTCCGTCGTTGATATACATTTTAGAGCTAATAATGTGACTCGTGGTACTATTGCTAATTATAGAGCAGTTGCTGTCATTCTCAGTGATAAATCAATGCTGCTTGAAGGTGTTGGTGGAAGAATGAGAGTGGTAGATGCACCATTGGAACATATGTTATTGAAAATCCGAAGGATTTTTCCATTAGAATCAATCTATTATGTATAATGTCATACAGTGTTATTAGTGTTGCATTAACCCCAGGTCAAATCAAGAAATTGCAATCAGAATCAGCTAAAAAATGTGGAACCACTATCACGCTGAAACCCAATCAAATGACTGGCGGTGCAAATAAATTATCGCTGACAACTCGTCAAGTAAAACATTTCAATGATGCACTTGTAGCAAAAAAAGGTGTTCAGATTACTATTTCTGCGGCTGCTATCAAAAATATGATTAAAACAGGCGGTATATTCCCGTTATTTGCTTCGTTACCAGGATTAATTGCAGCGGCTGCACCAGCAGTTGCAAAAGCTGTCGCATTGGGGTCAGCTGGAGGCTTGGAGACTAGGTGCGTTACCAGGATTAATAAAAGCGGCTGCAAAAGCTGTCGCATCGGGGGCAAAAGCGAAACAAGGCATTACTGAATCATATGAACCGAAGAAGGGACGAGGGTATAAAAAAAGGGAAAGGGTCTAAGACTACCAGGAACCCCGTATTCATGGTACAGCGGAAAGGGTCTAAGACTAGGACCAGTTTACTAGTTGAGGAATCTTTGGTTCCAATGTCCAATTTTGATTTAATTGATGCTGCTAAAAAATTGGCGATTAAAAATTTCAGAGGTGTCTTTATGAAAGATCAGTTACCGGCACAACCCAATGATGTTGAAACCGGTATTATTAATTTAGATAACAGCACCGGACCTGGAACTCACTGGGTTGCATACGCTATTGATCCACATGCAATCGTCTATTTTGATTCATATGGATTAGCACCGCCTAAAGAGTTTATGCGTTACATAAAAATTTTCCAATGAAGACTTGGTATTCTACGCTACCAACACAACAAATGAATGATCCACCAATATGCGGCAGTGAAGTATTAAATGTCCTTGACGCTATTTCAACATCTGGAAAACCACCACATGTTGTCGTAAATGAATACACTAGTAGTCGCTGGAAATCGAAACGATTTTAGAGAAAGATGCATAAAATATCATGATTGATATTTGGGGGAGATCTTTATCAACACTGAAGAAACCAACCACAGAAATATCTGCAACCGGTGATATAAAAAAAATAATCGAAGATGAAATAGCTGAGACGTTGAACTTAACAAGTGTTGATCCTAATGAAATAGTTGTATTTCAAGATCGTCAGGGTAAATTGAGAACTAGTAATGTGTCGTTGGATGATATTTTAGTTAAACAACGAAACGCAATCGAGGATACTATTGCGTTATTTTCCGATCAGGGTAAACTCAAACCGGGTGTACTTTTTTCGACGATTACAGATAGACTAAAAACTCTCAACGATGAATTAAAAAATTCTCTGTTGGAACTAGCAACACTTCAATCTAAAACTGAAGAATAAGGAAAACAGTTTTCAAGTTTTCGTAGAAATATCGTGGATAAATTTATTGGAACCCCGTTGGATAAAATTGAAATAAAACTCCCTGATATTAAAAAATCCATCGATGAGACGAAAAACTTCATCGAAGCCATCAAAAATGATTTTTCGAGGATGATAACAATTATTGAAAAAACAAAAATTCCTCATGAGAAAACCAGCAACGTAGTATACACAATTCAACACGGATCATTTGCGTGGACACCTACAAACAACAAATTAGATATCACTGCAACCGTTAAGGGTATTTATCGATTAACACTAGTAACAACGACTCAATTTAATATATCATCGTCGAGTTCATCTGGGGTCAATAATACGATTTCAACGATCATCGACAAGGATACAACTGAAAAGTTCACGATAACATCTACTGATAAAAATTTGGTTAGGGTTTCAACAACATGGTATGTGGAATTCGTAGCGGATTTAAGTAAATAACGGTTTCAATTGAAATCGTGAACGATTTAAAAATAAAATGATTTCATCATCGCAATATCGCTATGATCAGGTCAGAGAATTTCAAAATAGACTCCAAACCCTCACTGAGGAGTATCAAATAAAAATAAAAAAAAATACCAACGAAGAATTACCGCAATTGATGTTACTGTGTACGCTGTGAGTGGTGTAATCACCGGAGCTGGTATTATACTATCCTCGGTAACAATGATGGCCCCGATAGCTGTTCCAATTTGCATTTCTGCGGCAACAACAATCGCGGGAATAATTTCAATTATAACAAAAAAAATATCATCATGCAACCAACGCAAACTACAAGACTACATAATTCAATTTCATGTTGTATCAATCGCATACTCGCAATTATCCTCGTTGATATCGTCATCGCTCGATGATACAATTATATCAGATAGTGAGTTCTCAGCAATGGTCAGTATTTATGATTCTGCGGTGTCAAAATTAGAGCGACAACAACAGTATAATGACAACACAGATGGAATTACTTCAACGAATAGTGGAGAACACAAACCCAGTACAAACAAGCATGATCTCAATAACATCAACGAATCCAGAATTCAGTGTGAATTTCCCTACCCCAGTCCCCGTGAAGGAAATCGCGTTAGCAAAATTACGGGTGTATCACAGTTGGCCTAATATCAGATCAAAATCATTTGGTGGTCAACAACCCAATAATTCACTGGTGTTCTCGTATAAGAATAAAGACGACGGTACCCCAGACTGGAACGTTGTTTCCATACCAACCGGATCATACCAAATTGAACAAATCAATGCTGAATTGCAACGTAGAATAAAATCGATTACTGGAAAAGAATCAAAAGTAGCTATAACGGTTCATGAGCCAACACAATCATCTGCCATTGAGATAAGCACAGATGGTTACGTCGTAGATATCTATCAAAGCTCAATAAGAACCGTACAAGGATGGCCTGAATTACCACCTCGGACAGCTCATCAAATACCCGAACCACAAAAAAATGATTATATCACCGACAGGATAAAATCTGATAATCCAATAAAGAGTTATAAAGATCACGGGATTACTAGAGATTTTTTTTATATCGGATACGAAATAACTAGGATAGAAGGGTTGGATGACCTAGAAGAATATCATTTTGCTAAGGAACCTAATATCATGGAAAATTTCACAGCAATGAATAATGATTTTTCACTGTTGTTAATATCTCTTAAATCCGGCTCTCTCACCCGGGATGAATTTATCAGCGTCGTAGAAACATGCAAAAAAATTATTGACGATATGGAAACATTTAATTTGAAAATTATTCAAGTAATATTAGATGACGATAGTTCCACATCGAGAACAGAGTTTGCAACACGCTATAAAATCCCCGTCAAAGATATTCCAGTATTTAAACTACCAGGATATAACGTACCAGAACTAAAAAAACTTCTCAGTGACACCATCGATGTTGGTTTTAAAATAATTCATGATAAGTGGAAAAAAACATCATCACCGGAAATAAAAATCCTCAAACATAATAATGACCCAAATGGTGGTGGCAGGCATATTGCTCCTCAAAATGTGAATATTTCATCGGTGATAGCGATCAATTTAGTATGTGATGTTATCGAAGGAAGCTATCAAATAAATCTCGAACGATCAAATCAAGCTCAGCAAGGATATATTTTGTATTCATTTGCACCAACAGCTCCTCCAGGGTTTCTAATAATCGAGGATCCAACTAATCCAGTCTATATGCGATGTCATAATGATTCGCTAACAAGAATTAATTTCAAACTCACTGACCAGTCTAATAATCTGATTGATTTACAAGGCGAAGTTTTACAAATTAGTCTGTTTGTGAAGTCCTAAAAGGATTTTCGTCCTAAGACCCTCGGACGCAATATCGTATCGGACTTGATAAAATATTCGGTTGAAATCAACGGGGTGAGTTTTTACTCATTTAGAAGACCCCTGCAAGATCGTGTTTTCAGACAAAAATCACTAAGTCTCTGTTTGGCAAATGGAGACTTATTTTTTTTTTTGGTTAAAACGTGAAAATTCGTAGGAAGGGTCTATTTGCCGTTTTGACGGTTAAAAGTGATTTTTTGCTTGAAACATTTCCGGCTCACCCTCTCTGCTGCTGAAATATTTCTCTTGCGGTGTTCTCCCACTCTCAACATTGCTTGATCTGTATGCCCGTAGCTTTTCAGTTCGATACTTGACGTGTTATGGATGCAGAATATGATAGTGCTAAATCTAGAAACGATGAAACCTGTTTATTGTTGTCTAGATCATTTAAACTGATGACTATCCCTGTCTTCGGACACAAAATGGAAAGAGGATGACTGTAAAACCTATGTAATAATAAAAAGCAATAATTTGCACTTCAAACAGGTTAAATTTCCACACATTAGTTATCCCATGCCAACAATTGAATGCTAACTTATTTCGAATGTCTACTTATTTGTTTGAGTCCTCGAGGTTTTCTTAATCGTCTGTTCGAAACCAAGTGTTAATTTCCAGTTGTAAAGTAATACGTAAATCTACCCATTTATCATTAGGATCTATTTCAGTCACATAGCACTACATAATAATTTGTGCTCTTGTGATTCTAATTTAGAAAAGATAATTAGGTGCATTGTACACAGTATTATAAGGTGTAACATACTTGAAATAAAATTAATTTTGACAAATCCTTTATTCCACAATAATCATCAGTTTCCCCATAAAAAACAAGTGACCTACCTAAGTGATTAACTCTTTCTATATATGTCACTCTAATTGGCTTTGTAAGTCTGTTTACTGCTTTTTAGATATTAACATATATATTACAACATTTTAGTTATATATGATATGTTTCCTTACAGCTAATAAACCAGTGTTAATTTTGTCAAGGTTATATTTGTGTGGTCTGTTCAGAATGTTTTGGTTGGTTTAAAATAGATTATGTGACTTATAAACAACAAATATTGTTTCTAGTTTTAGCATTAATACATGAACTGTTACTTATGCGGTCAAGGGTCCCAAATTACTTACGAAAGATAGACAAGAGAGAGAAGGAAAGAACAAAATCAAAAATGAAAGAAGGAGAGTAAGAAACAAAAAGAACAATAATCAATACATTTTATAAAATTTAAAATATACATTTGTTTTCCAAAAACACCAAAGGAAAGAATTAAAGCTAACTTTCAATATGGTATGAATTCCTATTTCCTAAACAATGTTCAATATATTCCAATAGATTCGATGTAATCCGAATACACTCTGGGGTAACAAAAACAGAAACAAAAACAAATATATCAATCTATAGCATACAGAAACAAACACAAACAGTACGACAGGATGGTCTGCGAAGATCAACGGGAGAGAGCACCTTCCACAAAAAAGAGTAGAATCTAAAAGCATTCGGAATAATAATTCGAATCTGTTTATGTTGCTAATGACATACAAGTCACTATTTTACAATCAAATGTCGTTACGGAAATCATCAGTAAAATCTTATACTATCAAAATGTCATAAGTAAATTCACGACAAAAACCAATATAATCTTGAAATTCTTCAAGTAACGTCGCAGTAAATTGCAAATTAATATTCGTTACATTTTAAGGGAAATATCCAACTGTCCATTGAATTAAAGATCACAATAATCAATTCAGCTATTAATACCCGAGTATATTTCAATCAATGGTCTTCACAGCACTGCGATTCCAACAAACACTAAATTAATTTATTAATCTCCTCAACTCCTTACAACTCGAACATTCTGTAATAATGAATGAGTTCGCTTTCTACTTCGCTTTTTCAGAACATTATATAAAGTTAAAAACGCAATACGTGTCTATAATATGATTCCAGAATCTTATTGAATGAATATCATTTAATAATACCAACGTTCTATAAACAGATCAGCTGTTCCCATATAACAAATAGGGACTAGGACTGAGTTACATTTCTATCAGTACAAACGTACTCCTTGTGTCATATGATGTTGGTTATTTGAACTAGTAAGTGGACCTTATACACGACTCATTAAAATTACATATCCCATTCATATAATCGCATAATTAAAAGTATCATGAACTAAATTACTCGTACGAAAACTATTATTATAAGACAATATACATGACATAGATATACATAACACACCTTTTTAATCATTTCAAAAAGAAATATTTATTTAGACAATGCTCAATGATATATGCATTACGTTCATGGACAATTCTCAATGATATATGCACTACATTCATTGACAATGCTCAATGATATATGCATTACGTTCATAGAAAATGTTCAATGATATATGCATTACGTTCATTGACAATGCTCAATGTTATATGCACTACGTTCATAGACAAAAGTCGATGATATATGCATTACGTTCATAGACAATGTTCGATGACATATGCACTACGTCACAGACAATGTTCAATGATGCACTAGGTTCATCGACGATGCTCAATGATATATGCATTACGTTTATAGACAATGCTCAATGAGATATGCATTATGTTCATAGACAATGCTCAATGTTATATGCATTACGTTCATAGACAATGCTCAATGATATATGCATTACGTTCATAGACAATGCGCAATGATATATGCATTACGTTCATAGACAATGCTCAATGATATATGCATTACGTTCATAGACAATGCTCAATGATATAATGCACCACGCTCATAGACAATGCTCAATGATTTATGCACCACGCTCATAGACAATGCTCAATGATATATGCACTACGCTCATAGACAATGCTCAATAATATATGCATTATGTTCATAGACAATGCTCAATGATATATGCATTATGTTCGTAGACAATGCTCAATGTTATATGCACTACGCTCATAGACAATGCTCAATGATTACAGTGAACAAGATGATGAATCCCAATGTGTGTTTGTCATTCCGTGTTTAATCAATAACTCTTACAGGACGGAACGCTTTTATTGTACTACTAATTTTTTTTCCCAAAAATATGGTTAAAAAACTTCAAAGAGCTTAAAACTCTTCTAAACTCCTGCTTCAAATCAATACACATCTTAACTCAAATTAAACGAGTCTTGCAGCCTTCTTGTCGTACAATCATTGTTAGTTTTAGTAACAATTACGTTATCGTCTCGTTGGAAGTTGAATTAAATGAGGATGTAATTCCATTATTTCAGATCGTGGTACGTTTTTATCAAGTAAGTTATTCACCATTTAATATAGTTCAGTGCGAAAGCTACTTTTTGTAATTTAATAAAGAGTCTCATTATACAGTTACTTCACATGCTAAAGTAATTATCTGCTGGTTGCATTTTCTGACTCTGTCATTTCCTTAGTTATAATGTCAGACATTATATATTGTTTCTCACGTCTTTTGAGTATCAGAACAGTCAGTAGTTTTATTTTCAAGACAATCATATCGAATAAATTTCCGTCCGTTTATATTACTTACACTTACAATATATTACTCTGATATTATTGTTGTCTTCTGTTACAAACAACATTAAAGGCTTCCGATCGACAATTATGTTGTTATTTGTGCTGTTCATACTCATTCCAATAATAAACTAGTAAAATAGCCAAATTCCTCAAAAACGTATATATCGTACATATGAACAGAAATATCCACGGTTATTAGTGGAAATAATGTCAATTGTATTAATGTACAAACTTTGTTAAGCTTCAGACGACATCTTGGGACATTCGGAGTGATATAATTATATAATACAATATGTCAATACGGTCCATCCGAATAATTTGTTTTAAGTTATTTTTACTTGGATTTTTATTTTGGGGCAAGACATTCTTTTCATTGCATTCATTATCGCGAGATAATACTTCACTGCGCTCTTTAGTGCCATTAAAATCATGGTATCCTTTCCAAGCTTCCAACACATATTTCATTCCTTTGATCGCTTTTCTCTTTAAACATTTATCAACCATGACTTCGTAATCTTGTTTCTCGTATAGAGCTAACTCAAGTAAATCATTCTCCCTGTATTTTTCCCATTCAAGATTTAGAGTTTATAGACAGCAGAGGCACCTAACATTACTTCCCTAATTGAAAGTATTTATTCCGTGACATTCGTAATACGGCCCTTTGCAGAAATATATTTATACTTTGTGAAATCCTAATTTACTGGTCTGCTTTATGCTAAGGAGTTCCATAAACAAGGGCTGTATTATGCTTAGGTGTTCCATAATCAAGGGCTGTTTTATCCTTAAGCCTTCTATAATCAAGGTCTGTTTTATGTTTAGGTGTTCCATATTCAAGGTCTGTTTTATGCTTAGGCTTTCCATAATCAAGGGCTGTTTTATCCTTAAGCCTTCTATAATCAAGGTCTGTTTTATGCTTAGGCGTTCCATAATCAAGGGCTGTTTTATCCTTTAGCCTTCTATAATCAAGGGCTGTTTTATCCTTAAGCCTTCTATAATCAAGGGACGTTTTATGCTTAGGCGTTCTATAAACAAGTTCTGTTTTATGCTTAGGCTTTCCATAATCAAGGGCTGTTTTATGTTTAGGTGTTCCATATTCAAGGGCTGTATTATTATGCATATTCATTGTATAATCCAAGTCTGTACTATTCAGCAGGCATCCATCGTGTGTAGGGTCTAAGAAACCGTGCTACTAAAACATTTATACACAGAAAGACAGTCATGTAAATGTCGATTGGTTTATCAGATACATAACAAAGTTCAAACATTCCTTACACCTACATCTAGGCTTAACATATATTATTGTATTTATCAAGTTATTTGAGACATCTGTCAGTCTTTTTAGTTTCATTTGAAGCTCAATATTTGTAAATCCACATCTTTAGAGTTCTATTAATATTCTGTAAAAAACGAATTTCATATGCGTAAATAGAAAATTATTTTATTTCTCCGACAATTCCTTTATTTTTCGGTCGTATAATTTGTTTTTCTTTGATTAAACTATTCGTTCTTGATCCGCTCATAAACATTTTCCTTGTAATGTCATGCATGTGTTACTCCTTTTTGTTTCCACTTATTTATCCCAAACATACTGTGAAAAGAATGTTTGTTTTTACCACTGTCAAGATGGTTTTGCATCCAATTTTTACCTTATTATAACCTTGCATATTAGCGATGCTTCTATGAGATTGATCACTTACGTGATTATTAGAAAGTGCTTAGAAAGAACATATTTTAATTTAATCTATTGTTATTTAACATACATGTTAATTTCAGACCTGAAAAATACTACAGTCTTCTCGAGCTTCAGTTTCATATATACACCCAGGGGAGTAGAGAGCGATCACTGGCCCTTGGGGAAGATACACCCGAGCCTCTCTTAATTCGTGTTCAAACACAAATTTTGTTTTATTAAATTAAAAAGTGTTGTTCCGCAAGAGCCCCTTATGGGCCCTGGTTCCGGGCCCAGGGCTTTTATAATATATCCCCAGTTGCCCCCATTCATTGTGTTGGCCTCAATATATGGTGTAAGAATACATGTTATTTTGGTACCTTTGAAATACTCCAGAATATGCTCGAGCGTCCATTTCATGTATGCATGGTGAAGGTATACATGTTAGTTTGAGACGTGTAACATACTCAATATTCAATTCAAGCTCCTTCGTTATAAGACACACAAAGTGTCATCAGTATGTAAACAGTACTCAACGTGCTTTACTTCATAGTATCATAAATGTAAACAGCACTCAACGTGCTTTACTTAATAGTATCATAAATGTAAACAGTACTCAACGTGCTTTACTTAATAGTATCATAAATTTAAACAGTACTCAACGTGCTTTACTTAATAGTATCATAAATGTAAACTGTACTCAACAAGCTTTACTTAATAGTATCATAAATGTAAACAGTACTCAACGTGCTTTACTTAATGGTATCATAAATGTAAACTGTACTCAACGTGCTTTACTTAATAGTATCATAAATGTAAACAGTACTCAACGTGCTTTACTTAATAGTATCATAAATGTAAACTGTACTCAACAAGCTTTACTTAATAGTATCATAAATGTAAACAGTACTCAACGTGCTTTACTTAATGGTATCATAAATGTAAACAGTACTCAACGTGCTTTACTTAATAGTATCATAAATGTAAATAGTACTCAACGTGCTTTACTTAATAGTATCATAAATGTAAACAGTACTCAACAAGCTTTACTTAATAGTATCATAAATGTAAACTGTACTCAACGTGCTTTACTTAATAGTATCATAAATGTAAACTGTACTCAACGTGCTTTACTTAATAGTATCATAAATGTAAACAGTACTCAACGTGCTTTACTTAATAGTATCATAAATGTAAACTGTACTCAACGTGCTTTACTTAATAGTATCATAAATGTAAACAGTACTCAACGTGCTTTACTTAATAGTATCATAAATGTAAACAGTACTCAACGTGCTTTACTTAATGGTATCATAAATGTAAACTGTACTCAACGCGCTTTACTTAATAGTATCATAAATGTAAACAGTACTCAACGTGCTTTACTTAATAGTATATAAATGTAAACTGTACTCAACGTGCTTTACTTAATAGTATCATAAATGTAAACTGTACTCAACGTGCTTTACTTAATAGTATCATAAATGTAAACAGTACTCAACAAGCTTTACTTAATAGTATCATAAATGTAAACAGTACTCAACGTGCTTTACTTAATAGTATCATAAATGCAAACTGTACTCAACGTGCTTTACTTAATAGTATCATAAATGTAAACAGTACTCAACGTGCTTTACTTAATGGTATCATAAATGTAAACAGTACTCAACGTGCTTTACTCAACAGTATCATAAATGTAAACAGTACTCAACGTGCTTTACTTAACAGTATCATAAATGTAAACAGTACTCAACGTGCTTTACTTAATGGTATCATAAATGTAAACAGTACTCAACGTGCTTTACTTAAAAGTATCATAAATGTAAACAGTACTCAACGTGCTTTACTTAATGTTATCATAAATGTAAACAGTACTCAACGTGCTTTACTTAACAGTATCATAAATGTAAACATGACTCAACGTGCTTTACTTAATAGTATCATAAATGTAAACAGTACTCAACGTACTTTACTTAATGGTATCATAAATGTAAACAGTACTCAACGTGCTTTACTTAACAGTATCATAAATGTAAACTGTACTCAACGTGCTTTACTTAATAGTACCATAAATGTAAACAGTACTCAACGTGCTTTACTTAATGGTATCATAAATGTAAACAGTACTCAACGTGCTTTACTTAACAGTATCATAAAGGTAAACAGTACTCAACGTGCTTTACTTAATGGTATCATAAATGTAAACAGTACTCAACGTGCTTTACTTAACAGTATCATAAATGTAAACAGTACTCAACGTGCTTTACTTAATAGTATCATAAATTTAAACAGTACTCAACGTGCTTTACTTAATAGTATCATAAATGTAAACTGTACTCAACAAGCTTTACTTAATAGTATCATAAATGTAAACAGTACTCAACGTGCTTTACTTAATGGTATCATAAATGTAAACTGTACTCAACGTGCTTTACTTAATAGTATCATAAATGTAAACAGTACTCAACGTGCTTTACTTAATAGTATCATAAATGTAAACTGTACTCAACAAGCTTTACTTAATGGTATCATAAATGTAAACAGTACTCAACGTGCTTTACTTAATGGTATCATAAATGTTAACAGTACTCAACGTGCTTTACTTAATAGTATCATAAATGTAAACAGTACTCAACGTGCTTTACTTAATAGTATCATAAATGTAAACAGTACTCAACAAGCTTTACTTAATAGTATCATAAATGTAAACTGTACTCAACGTGCTTTACTTAATGGTATCATAAATGTAAACTGTACTCAACGTGCTTTACTTAATAGTATCATAAATGTAAACAGTACTCAACGTGCTTTACTTAATAGTATCATAAATGTAAACTGTACTCAACGTGCTTTACTTAATAGTATCATAAATGTAAACAGTACTCAACGTGCTTTACTTAATAGTATCATAAATGTAAACAGTACTCAACGTGCTTTACTTAATGGTATCATAAATGTAAACTGTACTCAACGCGCTTTACTTAATAGTATCATAAATGTAAACAGTACTCAACGTGCTTTACTTAATAGTATATAAATGTAAACTGTACTCAACGTGCTTTACTTAATAGTATCATAAATGTAAACTGTACTCAACGTGCTTTACTTAATAGTATCATAAATGTAAACAGTACTCAACAAGCTTTACTTAATAGTATTATAAATGTAAACAGTACTCAACGTGCTTTACTTAATAGTATCATAAATGCAAACTGTACTCAACGTGCTTTACTTAATAGTATCATATATGTAAACAGTACTCAACGTGCTTTACTTAATGTTATCATAAATGTAAACAGTACTCAACGTGCTTTACTTAACAGTATCATAAATGTAAACATGACTCAACGTGCTTTACTTAATAGTATCATAAATGTAAACAGTACTCAACGTACTTTACTTAATGGTATCATAAATGTAAACAGTACTCAACGTGCTTTACTTAACAGTATCATAAATGTAAACTGTACTCAACGTGCTTTACTTAATAGTACCATAAATGTAAACAGTACTCAACGTGCTTTACTTAATGGTATCATAAATGTAAACAGTACTCAACGTGCTTTACTTAACAGTATCATAAAGGTAAACAGTACTCAACGTGCTTTACTTAATGGTATCATAAATGTAAACAGTACTCAACGTGCTTTACTTAACAGTATCATAAATGTAAACAGTACTCAACGTGCTTTACTTAATAGTATCATAAATTTAAACAGTACTCAACGTGCTTTACTTAATAGTATCATAAATGTAAACTGTACTCAACAAGCTTTACTTAATAGTATCATAAATGTAAACAGTACTCAACGTGCTTTACTTAATGGTATCATAAATGTAAACTGTACTCAACGTGCTTTACTTAATAGTATCATAAATGTAAACAGTACTCAACGTGCTTTACTTAATAGTATCATAAATGTAAACTGTACTCAACAAGCTTTACTTAATAGTATCATAAATGTAAACAGTACTCAACGTGCTTTACTTAATGGTATCATAAATGTAAACAGTACTCAACGTGCTTTGCTTAATAGTATCATAAATGTAAACAGTACTCAACGTGCTTTACTTAATAGTATCATAAATGTAAACAGTACTCAACGTGCTTTACTTAATAGTATCATAAATGTAAACTGTACTCAACGTGCTTTACTTAATGGTATCATAAATGTAAACTGTACTCAACGTGCTTTACTTAATAGTATCATAAATGTAAACAGTACTCAACGTGCTTTACTTAATAGTATCATAAATGTAAACTGTACTCAACGTGCTTTACTTAATAGTATCATAAATGTAAACAGTACTCAACGTGCTTTACTTAATAGTATCATAAATGTAAACAGTACTCAACGTGCTTTACTTAATGGTATCATAAATGTAAACTGTACTCAACGCGCTTTACTTAATAGTATCATAAATGTAAACAGTACTCAACGTGCTTTACTTAATAGTATATAAATGTAAACTGTACTCAACGTGCTTTACTTAATAGTATCATAAATGTAAACTGTACTCAACGTGCTTTACTTAATAGTATCATAAATGTAAACAGTACTCAACAAGCTTTACTTAATAGTATCATAAATGTAAACAGTACTCAACGTGCTTTACTTAATAGTATCATAAATGCAAACTGTACTCAACGTGCTTTACTTAATAGTATCATATATGTAAACAGTACTCAACGTGCTTTACTTAATGGTATCATAAATGTAAACAGTACTCAACGTGCTTTACTCAACAGTATCATAAATGTAAACAGTACTCAACGTGCTTTACTTAACAGTATCATAAATGTAAACAGTACTCAACGTGCTTTACTTAATGGTATCATAAATGTAAACAGTACTCAACGTGCTTTACTTAAAAGTATCATAAATGTAAACAGTACTCAACGTGCTTTACTTAATGTTATCATAAATGTAAACAGTACTCAACGTGCTTTACTTAACAGTATCATAAATGTAAACTGTACTCAACGTGCTTTACTTAATAGTATCATAAATGTAAACAGTACTCAACGTACTTTACTTAATGGTATCATAAATGTAAACAGTACTCAACGTGCTTTACTTAACAGTATCATAAATGTAAACTGTACTCAACGTGCTTTACTTAATAGTACCATAAATGTAAACAGTACTCAACGTGCTTTACTTAATGGTATCATAAATGTAAACAGTACTCAACGTGCTTTACTTAACAGTATCATAAAGGTAAACAGTACTCAACGTGCTTTACTTAATGGTATCATAAATGTAAACAGTACTCAACGTGCTTTACTTAACAGTATCATAAATGTAAACAGTACTCAACGTGCTTTACTTAATAGTATCATAAATGTAAACTGTACTCAACGTGCTTTACTTAACAGTATCATAAGCTCATTATACTTAAAGTGTGACATAGAAATGCATGTATTAAAAAGGAAACATATAACTTTAAGTGGTATTCATAACATTATTACGTTCAATTAGTGCGCTACGAAGATAATTTACCCGGGGTTCTTCATCCACCATTAATACTGGCCGCCATGTAAAGTAAAAGCCTATCTTGTACTGAAAAATGGCGTTAAGCCCTATAACAACAGAAAATTTACCAGATTTCTAATCTCTGTAATTGAGTAATTTGATAAATTTCAACATAAACTATGACCTCTCAAAAACGTTTAGTTTAGTATTTCTTTCTTGGCGGCAATATTTGCAAATTCTTTCATCTAGTTGGTGATTTAAGGTTTAGTCTTTCTCCTTGATTCAGCATGCAATGTATCTGCAGACAACCTAATTTTCGACCTTCGTTTTCTACATTTTGTCACTATTACTATATCTAAATATTCCTTAAAGCCAGCCGTGTGCTACAGATTTTTGTATCATCTATCTCTTGAAGATTCTCTGATTATTGATTGACAATTTTGGATAAATTGGTTAGAGAGCCGTTGTTTCACAAAAGATGCAAAAACTTTTGCATTTCCAATAGCTTCATTTTTCCACACTTCCCCCCAGACCAAAAACATTTTAAAAATTCCTGACTAACGAAGCCCAATTTTATTTCCAGGATGGCTTTTTATATCAGTAATAAATATCAGCAATAATTAAGGTTATATCCTACATGTATACACTTTTTCTATTATGTGATGAGAAAATATTTTATTAATGTGTAAGGGTGTCTTCCTGATGACTTTTTTAACCTTAAGAAATTCTTTAAGAAAATTAAATGCAACCATTCAACAAAATTTCCTTCAAGGAATCTACATACTTCTAATCCATAATTAGGAACGGATTAAATTAGTGTGTCAAAAAGCTCAGATTTTGTCTTTGGACTCGCATACCCAATCCTGCATGAATATTTACCCATTTTAAATAATGCCCTTGAAGCTAGTTAACTTCAAGTTTATTGAGCAAGTATGAAAGATTAAAAGGACACAAAAATGTTCATCTGACTTAATATGATGATTTATCAACTCATTTAATGTGAACATGTTATCAGTCGTAAACATTTTTTCTGCCTCGATAAATACCTCGTGATCTCCCGCCATGCTACGAAGTCTGTTATTCAATATCCTAGTAAACAATGTACACATAACTCTATAATTGTCTACGTTATTTACAGTTTTTCTTATGAATAGGAATAGCAATACCTTCATACAAAATGCCTGGAAAGCAACAATTATATAGCAATAGGAAATATTGTAAACATGGTTGGTGAACGTCCATGTCATGTATTAATTCATTCATTAAAGAGATTATCCGGAAGACAAATTTTGTCATTCCTTAATTATTGATTTGTCTATGTAATTCACCTATCTAGAAAAGAATCTTTAATTATATCAGCAATATTTGTCTTTCTCCTCGAACATAATCATCATATAAATCTATGTCATCAGCATTCGCAATAATAATGGAGTCATAAGGATTCGCAATAATAATGGAGTCATCAGCATTCGCAATAATAATGGAGTCATCAACCATTCTGGCACCCTTGGAAAAGGTTTGAGTTATTTTATTTATATAGCAGATATATTTTTAGTAGCACATCCCCTCAATAGCTGGATATTTTCTTATTTTGACACCTCCCTTAAATTTAAGGTAGAAGGCATAGACATATTTATCACAATTCTAGCATTTAAAAATTCACCCATAAACTAAATCTGTAACGTGGTTTATATTTACTTTGAGTTCGGCTTGGTAATGGGATGGCTTGTTGGTGACTACATGTCACATTTAGACTAGCATTGGAGATCAAATGCGTAACTTTTGCTGCAAATGAGCAGCCAACTTGGTTTACGTATTGACGTGTCTGCTACAGAGGTAAATATCTAAAAATTTAGATGGTTGAGGGGTGATGATAAGCATGATAATTTGTTACAGGATTAATAATAATAATAATAATAATAATAATAATAATAATAATAATAATAATAATAATAATAATAATATTAATAATAATAATAATAATGATGATGATGATGATGATGATGATGATGATGATGATGATGATGACTTAGTATACCGGTAGCGCCTAACCTTTAGAAGCTCTTAGAGCTTTACAACATCTATAATGATATGACAACAATAAAACAAAACTACCCACCCCCCCAAAAAAAACCCCATGAAATTGGAAAACTTAAAATATGCTGAAAATATTTAAGGTACGAAACATTATTAGGTCTTTAAGTTTGTTCTTGCAGTCGAAAAAGGCGAGTTTTAAGAGCACTCTTATTAGGGACCACTGTGTCTTTGTGTCTAATTTCAATGGGCAATTGTTTCCACATCGCGGGGCCCTGGTATGCAAAAGAACCTTGTCCACATGACTTATTTTCATAGTGGGAACAATGAGCATACGATTGTCAGACGAGGAGATTATTAGTGAACTTTATTCTTGCATAACGCACATGCTGATTTATGTTGCTATCTTGTCACAGTTATACCGTTTCAATGTCACATGTTCTAGTACCTCAATGCACTTCTTATACGTTTGAAATACTACTTGAGGCATTCCGTTTCACCTGTGAAACTCTTTATTACCAGAATGCGCTTTTATACAATATACACTGCAATATGTTTATTACCGCATGGCTCATATACCGTTTCACATGTCACATTTTTATTAACACTTTTTAATAACTTATTGTTCTTGTACAGTTTCACCTGTCGCATTTTTATTAACTCATTTGGTGAAAAACACAAAGTCTTGAACTTCATAACAAGGTAAAAATATATTTGCAAAATGCAGAGAAGAATCACAAGTTTGTATAATCATATACATTGCAATGGCATCACTGAGGTTTACTACAGTTATAAAACAGTGGGCTTCATGTTTGTATTAATCTTACGAAATATTCCTATACTTGCAATAAATAAGGATGACTTCATTAGAACATAATTTTGTGCCATTTTTATAATATGTGAAAAATTTCACATAGGTATTCAAGAATGCTTTAAATTTGTATTTTTTAATGTTATCGAAATTTTGTTCGGGAAAATTGAAATAAAAGATTTTCAAATTATATTATTAGCAAAACCACACAAGTATGATTATAATAATACTTATCATATCTCTTTGAATATAATTCTTTGAAGCAAATATGAAATTGAAGTCAAATATGTACAGTATCAAATGTTAGCTATTTGCAAGGTTAATTAACGCATTACCTACTTTCAAGTCAGTAAGCATAGACTTTATGGACTATAATGCATATAACTGAAACTGCCGTAGATCTGTGTATATTTAACGTTTTCATCAATTATAATACGATCTTGTATGAAAAATATCCCCGTGCAATGGCCAAGCGTCTTCAATATGAACGAACGGACTGACAATGTTTCTTCGTTTCAGATGACAACGGTATCACCTGTTTACTTTTGTCTTCAGCTTGAGACTCGTTTCACGGTTAATGGAATTGCGGAGATTTTTTTTTTTTACATATATCATGATCCGTCCACGGCTCAATAGTACGAATATATAAACATTCTTTCAACTGTAGGCATATTGATCAACGACGAGCTTCTACTCATTCATTAATCATCAATGGCATATGAAAAAGTATTAATAATGTATGTTGTCGAAATGAAATTGAATTAGTACACAATTTCATCGGCATCCTATCCTTTATTACATTCCATTCTCCCCTCTTGTGCGTAAGGGACAACAAAAACAATATTATGAATGAGAGTAAAAAAACATATGGTGCTGGACGAAAACATTTAAACAAAACTTGTACTAAGTAATCTACAGTAATCTGGTTCGTCGTAACGGTATGCATACGATTTCCTTAGGACCAGTTTACAATGTTGATAATATCAATGATACAGAGTTTGAATAGTCACTCGACACTAGGCATGTATGTTAAATTTGTCAGTTACAAGCCACACATACTATAGCGTATTTAATGCTTTGTTGTCTTTGTTTCTTAAACTTATTATACAGTTCTAAAACTTGATTATTAATTATTAAATGTTAAAGTGTCCAAATTGTCGACTCTGGGATCTCTCTCTCTCTCTCTCTCTCTCTCTCTCTCTCTCTCTCTCTCTCTCTCTCTCTCTCTCTCTCTCTCTCTCTCTCATGATAAGATCTTAGCTAGATACAGGCGAAAAGTCTTGAAAATTACCAGCGTTGGGGATTTTTGCCTTTGTTATACGGCGATGTCTCTGGCGATATCTCTGGAGTAATGAATGATGGTAAAGTTGAGAGAGAGAGAGAGAGAGAGAGAGAGAGAGAGAGAGAGAGAGAGAGAGAGAGAGAGAGAGAGAGAGAGAGAGAATAGTCAAAGCTGCTCAAAGACTTCGACGAACTATCAGTATATTTAAATATTTTAATGATGGTTCGTCAGTTGGCTTAGTTTCTATTCCACGCTAATTTCCATACGCTAGTACGTGAATGCCTGACAATTCATGCTCAGTGTACATGCGTCGAACCGTGTTTGTTTACTGTGCATTACTTTCCAAATATAAACCACAATTCATGTTTAAATCATGAGTGTGTCTTATATTGATTCAATAAATCTGAATAAAAATAGAAACTCAAAAAGAAAACAACGAACTTATTAATTTGCATATGTGATAGTGAATAAGAAGTAAAATCGTAAAACTATATTTTGTATCGGACACACTCGCCAGCATGTGAGGAGTTCATTTACTCGGTCTATACAAAGTCAACCGGAGCATATCGTAACTGCATTAAAAGTGTAAATAACTGTAATGTGTATTTGTATGTGATATAAATAAAATATATGAATATCATATACGCTGTATTGATGAAATACCACTCGATGGATACATTTTTCATTGAATTGTAATTTGGCAAGCCTCATTTTCTTTAATGAAACATTTATACATCTCTTGTTATATCATTGATACAGAATATATATATATATATATATATATATATATATATATATATATATATATATATATATATATATATATATATATATATATATATATATATATATATATATATATATATATATATATATATATATATATATATATATATATATATATATATATATATATATATATATATATATATATATATACCGCGATAACTTTACAGAAATGGGTCAATTTCAATTTGAATTTTTCACGTCAGCGATCTGCCAATAGCACTTACTCTACTGAAGCTACTGTTATGAACTATGTCCACAAACACAGTTAATTATCTTTTTTTCCTTTTCGTTCTGTCTGCATTCAGTCCTATTCAACTGTAATAGTCCCTTGTACGTATCCCTGCATTCAGTCCTATTCAACTGTAAAGGTCCCTTGTACGTATCCCTGCATTCAGTCCTATTCAACTGTAAAGGTCCCTTGTACTTACCCCTGCATTCAGTCCTATTCAACTGTAATAGTCCCTTGTAGTTTTCCCTGCATTCAGTCCTATTCAACTGTAAAGGTCCCTTGTAGTTTTCCCTGCATTCAGTCCTATTCAACTGTAAAGGTCCCTTGTACTTATCCCTGCATTCAGTCCTATTCAACTGTAAAGGTCCCTTGTACTTACCCCTGCATTCAGTCCTATTCAACTGTAAAGGTCCCTTGTACTTTTCCCTGCATTCAGTCCTATTAAACTGTAAAGGTCCCTTGTACTTTGTCCTGCATTCAGTCCTATTTACGTGATGGGGTCCATTGATTAATTCACTGCAGAAAGTTCATTTGTTTGGCCTTATGTATCCTTAATACATATGTGTCCTTACTACATTATGAATTATAAACATACAATATTCTTGCAATGAACGATTTCATATCAGCAAAAGATTAATGTAAGGTGCTAAACAGAGGAACCAGAAGCTAATTCTGAGTAATGAACATAAATAAGACAGTTGCTTACAAAACAAATTAGTGACGTGTCAAAGTTTATGTAATATAGTGTCAACCTCGAATTCTACAAACTTAAAAAAAAATACGTTTGATATAACTCAATAATCTTCAAGTCACAAAATATGTATTTTTCAGGTTCCAAAATATTTTCTTTTTAACCCCCACCAAACTTGAAATCCCTTTGAACATATAATCGGCAATAAAGAAAATAAAATGAAGTCCTGGTGCTAGTTGCCTCGTGAACGATAGGTTATTAGCCCAACCCTATTGATGAAACCTTGACATGTTGGAACATTATTCTATATAGTATTTGGAACAAATGATGCATTCAATTTTATTTATTAAACATCAGTTTGAGATTCATTTTCTAACAAAATCAAAAGGTGGGGACAGTCTTAGTGCATTATATTTTGTTGTAGATTATGGAAGGAATGATAATTGAGGGAAAGAAACATTAACAAAATGAAAACGTCTTTTACTGTAATTTTATCTTGTTCTGTAATATATTCCAAAACTTAAGAAAGGTATTTTACGTTAATCGTCGAGAGACGGTACACACATTTGAAATTTTTCTGAAATTCCATGTAAGAGATTTGAGATGATCAGTGATCCGTTTGATACGGTTAGAATGTTGTCGGAATGTAAACATATTTATCTATGTTTAGCAAACACCATATTGAAGAGTGAAATTTTGCCCTCCTGAAAAATAGATACACAGAGGGTTGACAGGAATTTATAAATAAAAGGTTAGAGTTAAACAGCAAGTAATGTTTGGGACCAAAT
This sequence comes from Unio delphinus, assembly GCA_029339505.1. NCBI lineage: Eukaryota > Metazoa > Mollusca > Bivalvia > Unionida > Unionidae > Unio > Unio delphinus. The sequence continues at coordinate 1,156,732 of JAQISU010000231.1, forward strand.
GGCATGTACTTTAATGTTGCATTTATAGCTGTAAATTTGCCTGATGAAAGAGAAGCTTATCGGAAATAAAGGCCGGCTAGAAAGCCTGACGAATCGTAGGCGCCATGTCATCATCATCATTATCATCATTATCATCATCATTCTCTTGACCTATTGAGTAGGCTAGTGTGGTCGTTGACGCCTTGTGCTGCTGAATATCTGACTAGTTCCCTCCACTTGTGGCGTCATGTAATCTAATCAAAACAATCTTTGTATCCCTTTGTTCGTAAGGCACGTTGCACAGAGTTGTACACTTTAAAAGAATTCCCATCCATGAGCTTTTTACACTTTAAAATAATTCCCATCCATGAGCTTTTTACACTTTAAAAGAATTCCCATCCATGAGCTAGGTCTGTATAGAAGAACAAAATGAATATTCTTTGTTGAAATGAACACTCAGATTTCCTAATGTCTTGTTGTTTGATTGATATACTAGCAATTTTCATATGATCTCGCCTTTTTGTATCAAAGACGACACAAATTTGAGAGAATTTAGAAAAAGACATTTTAGTATAGAGAGGCTTCGCACAAATGTTTCATTGATTTAGAAAGCTGAATGCGACCACTTTAATGGGATTTTGAACTTTTATGAGAAGAATAACAATGTTAATAATCCAGACACGTTACAACATAGGTCGCGTGTAAAATGTGATGAAATAGGGTTGTTATTGCGTTTCCTATCATTGAAAGTAATCTAAATAAACTATTTAGTTTCTTCTATGACACTGATAATTGATAAGAATTGGAAGGTCAGTGCCATAAATGAACCATCTGAAAATCTCTACATGTTACGTCTAGGTTTAGTGCCTGGTGCGTACTCCTAAACGTTTGCATATCCAATTCAGCACATCAAACACGTCGTTGCAATAAAAATGTAAAAGCATGGATTCTAACATAAGTAACAAAGGTGAAAGAACACATCATGTTTCATGACCATGTGTTACATGGAAATTCATATGTTCGACTGTGTCTAGGAAACTGTGTCAGATGTAAATGCATTCATTCAACGGAGTCTTGGAAACTGTGCTACATGTAAAAAAAAAAATCATACATTCGACTGTTTCTAGGAAACTGTGCTACATGTAAACAAAAATCATACATTCGACTGTTTCTAGGAAACTGCTTCATTAAAGTATACAATAATGAAAATATTAAAGACATGCAACCTAAGATTTTCGACATTTTTTGTTCTTGCAAATGCATGATATTTTGAAAAGTATAGTAGAAATAATGAGTAATCACAGGTAATTCAGTTTCAAAAAATGTACAAATGTAAGTTTAATCAATGAAAATATAACGATTTTCTGTACGGATTGCTAATTAATTATGCAGAAACAGAATTTACCGATATTCTCCTTAGTCGCAGTGTCACGTGACGCGCTTCAACACGTATGGAAGTCGAGGTAAGCATGTGTTTCTCTTTTGATGTAATTACTGATTTATTCTTCGTATTTCTTCGTCTGTCCTTCTACTTATTCCTTTATAGTCACCCACAATATATATATATATATATATATATATATATATATATATATATATATATATATATATATATATATATATATATATATATATATATATATATATATATATATATATTGCTTATAGATTTATCATTATATATGTAAAAAATACAAGAAGAAGGCAAAATAGTCAATATAATGGAGTATCCTGACAAAAAAGGTTTCCTTTAAGGGACTATTCTTGAAAGTTTTTACTTGTCGTGTTTGTGAGATTGTGTTACGTTGTAAGATAAACCAACTAAAAATATGATAATTTGTATCATTGTAATCAGAACAGCTATTAACATGGGTCGCTAAAGTCGCTTCTTAGGCTCAGAATAAAGTTGATTTTCTTGTACATTTGCATTACCACCTCACTCTCACGTATCCGATAGTCGATGTGATTTGCACATTTGTTTGTATATTTACACGTTTGCTTCGTTGCATAACACAAAAAATAATATTTTCCCCACAGAACATTTAATGCATTTATTTTATTTGTAATTTGTTTTACTGATAATTTAAAAAAAAATTCTGCAGGACTTCGACCTGGTTGTTTTAGATGAAGTCGTGCTCCTTGTTGCACAGAGGTATATGATAGATGTCTTGGCAGCAGAAGAAGACAATGATTACAACCGGGGGAAAAGGTATACTGCTAATAGGCAATTTGTTTTATCGACTTAACGGATACCTAAGTACTGGTAACAGACATGTCATTCCAAGCTGTTGTGTATGGCGTATAATGGATAAATAATTTTGGCCAGTACCATAGCTTTACTCAAGGAATACTTGGGTGATCTATCATATGATATGATGTTTGAATAATATAATCTATGTTGAACTTAAGTTGTATAAAGCATTTCTTTTCTAGTATGCAAGTTTTATTTTGCATGAACAAGTTTTGTTAAACATTATTTTAGCTACCTACCCACTAAAGAATGATTATATGTATGGATAGGTTTTGAAAGCAACTGTGAGGAAACTATTTATTAAAAACATAGGATGAATTGAAGTTGACTAGCATTGTCTTAGGATTCAAAGGATATAAAGAACAAAAATATACGGGTGAACATGATTTTAATCGTATATATACACATTATTTTAAATGATAAATAACGCTTATTCATACTGAGTTGAGAAAGCAAAACTTGTTGCAGTGTTTCATGAATACAGATCGGCTTGTAAATATCAACATGACTACACACACTAGGAAACTATTCTATCCAGATACTGCTCATTAATTTCAATTACATATAAAACAAAATGGCTCTGGAAACAGAATAAGGTTTTCAAGACTAAAATACTAATTCATCAAAAGTAACCTTGAATGCGTATGTCACATATGTGCATCATCAGCTGTCTTATTACAACTAAATCAAATATACTTGACACCAATTAAAAGTATCAGATTTTCAGTTTTTTAAAATGTGTTCATTTACCATATAAATAATTATACCCTTTCTATGAATACCCAGATGAATGTACACAACTGCATACACTGTAAAACTAACTGTTATATATTATGAAATGTACTAAACTTATATATGTACAAATGTGCATGTACAGACATAACTTTAATTCAAGACGCATAAAAAGCTGAAGGATATCATCTAGGAATAAGTATGGTTTTCCGTGTTATTTAGGTTGGGTGGGGGTGCTTCCAATATTATTTAAATTATTACGAAAGACACCCCCCCCCCCCGCTCGTGTTTGTGAGGAATTGAAGTATTGATATAGAGATGCAATGCTCAGAGCCCCCAGTCAGTGGTGCAGACAGTTAAATTAATGAATACACAAAATGTGAAAGTCAAATAAAAGACAATTTGATATCATTAAATAACAGTCATCTCTCAAATGAAACTCTAATTAAAACCCTATCACTCGTCTTTAACTCGACCAAGTGATGGCCTATGTTATCATCTGACTAAAGTGTAATATAATTTCCTCCTGTTCTGTGTTCCTACTCATCTGTATGATATTTCTCTGGACTGGTAGTCCAATTCTATCTAGTCCGTCTAACTTCTGCCTCCTTTCTGCCTTTTTCATTGTCTCCCAGAGACTTTTACATGATAAACTAGTGTATCATTACTATAAAAGATTGATTACAGACATCCCATTTCAAAATACTAGACAGTTCTATAGAAATTACATTGATGTTTTAGTATCCTGTGCTTGGTTTCTATGCTTTTGACACAAGTGATTACCATTTACTCAATGCCAAATTTTAGTACATCGCCTTGACAAACTATTGCACAGAAACAAATACTGAAATTAAGCCCACCCCCCCCCCCCCATGTATGTTTCCTATTGCATTTGTTTTAAAATTAGGGTAGCTAAGTACACACACACACAGACACAGAACAGACACACACACACACACACACACACACACACACACACACACACATATATATATATATATATATATATATATATATATATATATATATATATATATATATATATATATATATATATATATATATATATATATATACTGTACTAAGTACTTCAAAGTACAAAACAAAACTGGTTTAGATATACATATCAATTTATCAATTTCAGGAATTCAGGGGTCATTCTACAAGGCGAAGAGACTTTGCCCTCTTGATTTTTTCAGACGTAAAATGACTGCTTGTAGTTTATACCTTCCTTGATGTACCCATTAAGTTCTGGCAGTGTTGCGACCCAAGGCAAAATGTATTTATGCAGTGTTGATACCAATTACCCCACGCAGACAAAGCAACTCTTGCACATTCACAGGGGTGTTTTAATTGCTAACTGACCATTAACCCTGTTTGCAGCAATATATCACTGCTCGAGTTCATGAAATTGGGCCTACTGTGTACTCTGATGAAAATATACCAAATTCTGTTTCAAAACTGTAACAGTGTGTGATTTGGATTTTTAACATACTTTGAACAATTTTTCAGTCATATTGCTACGATGTTTTCTGTGACAGTTTATAGTAACGTCTAGTACTGAGGCATCATGCCGCAGACATGTAGCATGACATCCCACCCAGTTACATTATCCTGACAGTAGGCCGACCAGTCCATGCTGAGCACCAAATGAGGCAGCTGTTAATACCATTTTTATGTCTTTGGTATGACACAGAGGCGTAGCGAGGGGGGCGGGGGCGGGGGGGGGGATACATATGTCCCCGGGCGCCAATGTACAGGGGCGCCAAAATGAGGCTTGCAACGTTACATTATAATAAGAAAACAAGGGTAATAAATCTGTCACAAGATCGCAGGGGCGCCAATTTTACAGTTTGTCCCCGGGCGCAAAATATCATCGCTACGCCTCTGGTATGACATTACCAGGGATCTAGGCCTGCACAATCTCTCGCATCCGAGACGGCTGCTCTTACCACTAGGCCACTGTAACGACCAACATCAGTATGTAAATAGTAATATTATGTTAACAAATATAATTGGTAGAGATCATTTCAAATTTATTTTTTCCTTTTATTAAAAACGGAGAATTTAACAGCATTATTTTCTTTATAAAATCAGTTTGAAACCGTACGTGAACATGTAATGGCAGACATTTCTGCACCTGTGATAAACCACTTCTTTACATTGTATTCTTAAAACATTGAGCAAATAAATTCAGTAAAATATAATTTAATTAAAACAAAGTCTAAATATTTTGTATTACAAAATTTAGCCTAAATATTTAATAAGGTAGGTCAGAAATATGGGACAATACTATATTGTGGAATTCGAAACAATGTTGTTAAGCTCAGTGCTGTTTTTTGATGTAATTCATTTTCATAAAAATAATAATAATAATAATGAGGACTTTGTATAGCGCCTAATCTTACGAAGCTCTAAGCGCTTTACACCATCAATAATGAAGCAGCAGAGAGGGTGAATCCTACAACGTTTTTAGACAAAATTTGATTGAAATCCTTAAAACGAGCCTTCCTACGATCTTATTTTAACCAAAAAAAGGCGAACCCTACAACGTTTTCAGACAAAAAATTGATTGAAATCTCCCTACGAAATCATTTTAACTAAAAAAATGAAAACGATTTTTTAATCAATTTTGGTCGCAACTTGTTGTCATCCACCCTCTCTGCTGCTTAGTGATTTCATCACTGGGTTAACAAAAATAATAAATAATTTGATCGAGTCTTTAGGATGAAAATCATTTATGATCTCACAAATAGACTAATCGCTAACACCTCTTCTTGTAAATCAATCAGATTATTTGACTGGTCGGTGAGTTTGAAATTAATTCTGGTTAATGAATTATTATGGCATCGCATATAGACAGGATTAATTGGGTTTTCAATAATTAGGAATCCTGGAGGAGCTGTTGGTGCAAATGAATAAAGAATATATCCTTGCTGAGCTTGATTTGATCGTTCGAGATTAATTTGATAGCTTCCTTCGATAACATCACACACTAAATTGAGCGCAATCACCGTTGAAATATTCACGTTGAACGGAGCGATATGCCTACCACCACCGTCTGGGTCATTATTGTGTTTGAGGATTTTTATTTCTGGTGATGTTGTTTTTTTCCATGCGTCATGAATTATTTTGAAACCAACATCGATGGCATCATTGAGAAGTTTTTTTAGTTCTGGTACGTTATATCCTGGTAGTTTGAATGTGGGGATATCTTCAACGCGGATTTTATAGTGTAATGCAAATTCTGTTCTCGATTTTGGGTTATCTTCATCTAATATAACTCGAATAATTTGTGAATTAAATGTTTCCATATCTTTGATGATTTTGTTACATATTTCTACAACACTGATAAATTCATCTCTGGTGAGAGAGCCGGATTTAAGGGGTATTAACAACAGTGAAAAATCATTATTCATTGCTGTAAAATTTTCAACGACTTTAGGTTTGTTAACAAAAAGATCTCTCTCTATGATATCCTCCTCTCCTCCAGTTGAGTAATATGCGAAATCAAAAAAATCTGCATTGGATTGGTAATCTTTATAACACTTTATTGGATTATCAGATTTTATCACGTCGGTGATATAATCAGATTTTTTAGGTTCTGGTAAATCAACGGTTTATCCCCCTGGTGGTTTTTCAGGCCATCCCAGTACGGTTCTAATAGAACTTTGATAGATATCTACGACGTATCCTTCTGTGATTATCTCAATTGCGGATGATAGCGTCGGTTCATGAACTGTTATAGCGATTTTTGACTCTACTCCAGTAATCGATTTTATTCTACGCGCGAATTCATCATTGATTTGTTCGATTTGGTATGACCCTGTTGGTATCGAAACGACGTTCCAGTCTGGGGTTCCGTCGGGTTTATTCTTATTCGCAAACACTAAAGAATTATTCGGTTGTTGACCACCAAATGATTTTGATCTGATATTAGGCCAACTGTGATACATTCGTAGTTTTGCTAGCGCTATCTCCTTCACTGGGACCGGAGAGGGGAAATTCACACTGAATTCTGGATTCGTTGATGTTATTGATATCATGCTTGTTTGTACTGGGTTCGTGTTCTCCACTATTTGTTGAAGTAATTCCTGCGGTGTTGTCATTGTTATTATACTCATGTTGTATTTCTAATTTTGGTATCGAGGAATCATAAATACTGACCATCACTGAGAACTCACAATCTGGTAATGTTGATATTATTGAGATCATTTTGTTTTTTGGGTTCGTGTTTTCTGATTCCATCGGTGTTGTCATTGTTATTATACTCATGTTGTCGCTCTAATTTCGATATCGCGGAATCAAAAATACTGACCATCGCTGAGAATTCACTATCTGATATAATCGTATTATCGAGTGACGACGATATCATCAATGATAATTGCGAATATGCGGTTGATGCAATATGAAATTGAAGTAAGTAATTCTGCAGTTTACTCTGGCTGCATGATGATATCTCTTTTGCTATCCCGGTTGATATACCCCCGATTGTAGCCACCGCAGAAATGCAAATTGGAACTACGACCGGGGCAATCATTGTAACAGATGCTAGTATTATTCCGGCACCAGTGAGAACGCTTGACACCGAGTATATAATAACATCAATTGCGGTGATTCTTCGTCGGTATTTTTTTATTTTTATTTGATACTCCTCAGTGAGGGTTTTGAGTCTATTCTGAAATTCTCTGACCTGATCATAGCGACATTGAGTTGATGAAATCATTTTTATTTTAAAAACACTAGCGTTTTCAATTGTGAAATCCTTTCAATTTAGTTATTTACTTAAATCCGCTACGAATTCTACATACCATGATACCGGAGTTCTAGTCAAATGTTTATCAGTAGATGTTATCGTGAACTTTTCAGTTGTATCCTTGTCGATGATCGTTGAAATCGTATTGTTGACCCCGGATGAACTCGACGATGATATATTAAATTGAGTCGTTGTTACTAGTGTTAATCGATAAATACCCTTAACGGTTGCAGTGATATCTAATTTGTTGTCTGTAGGTGTCCACAAAAATGATCCGTGTTGGATTGTATATACTACGTTGTTGGTTTTCTCATGAGGAATTTTTGTTTTTTCAATGATTGTTATCATCCTCGAAAAATCACCTTTGACGGCTTCGATCAAAGTTTTCGTCTCATCGATGGATTTTTTAATATCAGGGAGTTTTATTTCAATTTTATCCAACTGGGTTCCAATAAATTTATCAATGATATTTCTACGAAAAACTGAAAACTGTTTTCCGTTATCTTCAATTTTAGATTCAAGCGTTGCCAGTACAGCCACAAAATTTTTTAACTCATCGTTGAGAGTTTTTAATCGATCTGTAATCGTCGAAACGAGTACACCCGGTTTGAGTTTACCCTCATCGGAAAATAACGCGATAGTATCCTCGATTGCGTTTTGTTGTTTAACCAAAATATCATCCAGAGAAATATTACTGGTTTTCAATTTACCCTGATCCGAAAATAACGCAACGGTGTTCTCGATTGCGTTTCGTTGTTTAACTAAAATATCATCCAGAGAAATATTACTGGTTTTCAATTTACCCTGTTTGTCTTGAAATACAACTATTTCATTAGGATCAACATTTGTTAAGTTCAACGTCTCAGCTATTTCATCTTTGATTAGTTTTTTTACATCCTTGACAGAATCAAGTGGTGCAGTGTCATCGGGTTTGGGTTTCAATGATCTCCCCCAAATATCAATCATGTTATTGTAAAACTCTTTCTCTCTCTAAAATCGTTTTTGACGACTTCGTCGTTGCCAGCGATTACTAGTGTATTCATTAACGACAACATGTGGTGGTTTTCCGCTTGGGTTACTCAAGGAGTTAGAAATAGCGTCAAGGACATTTAATACTTCGCTGCCACATATTGGTGGGTCAATCATCGTTTGTGTTGGTAGCGTAGAATACCAAGTCTTCATTGGAAGGGTTTTTATATACCGCATAAACTCTTTTGGTGGGGCTAATCCATATGAATCGAAATAAACAATCCCACGTGGATCAATAGCGTATGCAACCCAGTGAGTTCCAGGTCCGGTGCTGTTATCGAGATTAATAATACCTGTTTCAGTTTTGTTTGGTTGATGTGGTAATTGATCTTTCATAAAAACACCTCTGAAATTTTTAATCACTAGTTTTTTAGCCGCATCCATTAAATCAAAATTGGACATGGGAATCTTCGATTCCTGAATTAATAAATCGTTCCTGGTAGTCTTAGACCCTTTCCGCTGTACCACGAATACGGGGTTCCTGGTAGTCTTAGACCCTTTCCGCTGTACCACGAATACGGGGTTCCTGGTAGTCTTAGACCCTTTTCCTTTTTTTTATATCCTTTCCCAGTTGCCTTCTTTAGTGCCATTCCTGCTGCAGTACCAACGGCTCCTAACGCTGCCGCTTTAGCCACCGCTGGGGCTGCTGCTGCAATCAATGCTGGAATCGCAGCTAACAACGGAAATATACCACCTGTTTTAATCATATTTTTGATAGCAGCCGCAGAAAGAGTAATCTGAACACCTTTTTTGGCTGCAAGTGCATCATTGAAATGTTTCACCTGACGAGTTATCAGCGATAGTTTATTTGCACCACCAGTCATTTGGTTGGGTTTCAACGTGATTGTGGTTCCACATTTTTTAGCTGATTCCGATTGCAATTTTTTTAATTGACCGGGAGTTAACGCAACACTAATAATACTATATGACATTATACATAATTGATTGATTCTAAATCGTTTACAATTTCAATTACATGTTTTCTACTGGGGCATCTACCACTCTCATTCTTCCACCAACACCTTCAAGTAGCATTGATTTATCACTGAGAATGACAGCAACCGCTCTATAATTAGCAATAGCACCACGAGTCACATTAGCTCTAAAGTGTATATCAACGACGGACTGTCTTGTTAAATCGAGATGTTCCAGTGAGAAGTAATAGATCGGATACAGATTTTTAAAATCATATTGTGATATTTGCAAACCAGTATCGACATTTTGATCGCGTGCCATAAATGACAACAGACGATGATACACGCGTGCAATATGATTTTCTGTGTAATTAAGTTGTATATCCTCGGATGGTTCCTGTTGGCCGTTTATTCTCAGTGAGACGTCTTTCACACCTAACTGATCAAATATCATATGGCTGGAGAGTTGATTGCCAACTCGTGTGTTATCCTGTAACGCAATAAATATATGACGTGGCTCAGCAACACCTTGTTTTGATGCTAGATTCCACGTGAATAACCCGTTCAGATTTGATTGCTTCACATCTGTACTCACGGTTAGCCAACTCAACAACGACTTTTCTCCTTGGTCCATAAATGATAGTAATCGTTCTTCTGCGGTGATTGCTGGAGTCAACACTGACATCCACAATGATATTTTTGTTAAATTGACTTTACCGGCATCAGCATTGGGATTTGCAGCATCTGCTGGAATCCTCCAAATTGCGTCGTTATCATCACTCTTTCGTACAAGCGATACTGTATGCTTCGCCCCATAAATAACTTTTCGGACGTTTCTACAGAATCCAAATATGTGATGCAGTGGAATCGCGCATGAAAATGATTTACGCCCTACTCCCAACATTGAGTTTCGTGTTGCAGCTCCTACGATCGTTGTTTATAATCATATCTTCGATACCAGCAGGAGCAGGGTTAGCAGCACGATCATTTGGTCGTCTTACAACGAATTGTTTTCCTCCAGCGGTATTTGTAGCATCTTTTGCAAACATCATAGAAGGTCCTGCTGATCTTGTATAATCATCGGAATATCTCGCTAACCCGATTATTGTTGTAGCCACATCAACATCGCGATCTATCGACTCGATTTCTTTTCCATCAATGAGATATTTTGCACTCTCAAATAACGCCATGATACCATTATTGACAAAACCGACTTGAGTACCAGCTGGAAACGGTGCTGGTACAGCAGTAGTATCAGCAGCTGTTACAAGTTCTCCTTCTACTTCAATAAATGCTTCACAGGGCAAAAAATATTTACTGGTATCATGGACTTGAAGTTCAATTCGCGATCGACTATTTGCGTCTATTGCATGATAGGCGTAATATTGATAATCGCGTACAGAATCATCCTTGCCAACTGGGGCGTCTATATCAAACGCCGGATCATGTGATTTTTTGAACATTTTATTCTATTTATCAGAGTCTAAATCGTGAAATCATAAACGATTTTCATCGACGTAGTTTTTTAAAGCCGCTTCCTGCTATCATATTTGCAATATTGCTTTGGTCGGGAGTTAAAGCCATCGACGCTAATTTTTCGTCTACTGCGTTATTTATAATTCTACTAACACTTGCAGGCATTTCCGCTGTAGATGGTAACGGTTTCTTTGAAAATCCTTTGGATTTTTCTCGTCTCACTAATGATGTTAATTTATTCTTCGCAGTTGAAAACGCTTTTCCAGCAAGATCTCCAACAGCACCAATACCCTTATCACGAATAACTTCAATTGCTTTCATTCCTAGTTGTTTAGCCAACGGCATCACTTTTGGAGCCATTCTCGCAAATAACCCTGCAATGGTATTGCCTAAACCATCTCCGTAGTATGCTCTATAAACTGGAAACCGTGAATTAACTACGTAGACGGGGGTTGGTTTATCATGATTGTAGTGTATGATCATTATTTGAATCAGAAACCATTTTTCAATTGGAAACGCTAGCGTTTTTATTCAATCCCGGTGATTAATCACTGTGATACCCACTTTCCACTAACTCGGCAATGAAATCTCGATATGTGCTGATATCCATGATACCGCCGGCAAATAACCGTCTACAGATATCAGCTGCTTCATTAATTATTTCCGGTGAGTTATTTCCAGCTCGGAAACCTCCTACAAGAACTTCTAATCGTGATATATCATTGATAACACTACCAGGACATGAAATCCTTGGATTCTCACTGGAATCTTGCAATCCACTTCCGCTATAACCAGTTGCTTCATCCATTTTTTCTTCTTCATCCATGGATTGTAAATAATCAAGAGAATCATCATCATCAGGTGGTAGTTGTTGTTTTTTAGGAGAGTAGAGTAGTTTCTTTGCAGGCTGCTGTCGCCGCCTTTGCAATTTTGGTGGTTTTTGTTTTTGTTTTTGTTCTTCAAATCGTTTATACACGTTACCCACCGCATTGATATATACATTGTATGATGGACTATCTGTCTTAATTTGACTTTTTTCAGTTTTGATCTTATATAATATATCAGCCCAGTGAGTTATATTTCTAACATATTTATGATGTTCTGGTTTCAACATTTTTTTTTCTGTTTTCATAAGTCGTAACAACAAGCGCAGGAATATCTGCTAGTTTAGTCTCATCAATTGCTGCTAACCCGGTCTCGGTAAATCTCACGCGTAAATCATCAACTGTTCTTTTTGATTTTATTTGTTCTATTTGTTCTGTTTGTTCAGTTTTCGCTGCTATTTTTTCGAGTTCACCAATAACAGATTTTCCCGTCTCGGGAACATCTCCCAGTATAGCACGCTCTATCCCCTTCGTTGCTGTGGTTACTGGTTTAAACAATTCTTCGGATCCCATAGCAAAATCAGTCTGAAGACTCTGTCGTTGTTGTAGTTTATTCCGTACAGAGTCACGAATTGGTACAAATCTCCTGATTGCATCCAGTCGTTCACGAGCCAATCGGGTTGTTAATGCTTCATTGACCATTATTTGAAATCAGAAACAATTTTTCAATTGCAAAACAATTTTTCAATCCGACCTAACACCATCGGATGGTCATGGAAGTGTTATTTCACTGTGAGACAGCTTCGTTCAATGATGGGGAAAGTCACATAATTGCTATAAATAATAATAATACTGTGACTTTCCCCAGTCTATTTTTGATCAACCCGAACCAGCCATCAATTTTTTATTCACTGATTTCAACAGTTTTGATCAAAAAATGCTAAAAAAAAATTAAAATCTCTATGAGGGACGGTCACAATCAAATAATGATAAATGGTTGGTCAATCAAATAATGATAAATGGTTGGTCAATCAAAATTGTTCATTTTCTTGAATTAACGCCCGTAGGTTTCTAACTTTAGAATTAACCTCCTTTTTCAATTCGTATTCGTACCCCAATTCTTTTCGTATTCGTTCTACGATGGTATACAACGGAGCGAACACACTTACGTCACTGGAAAATGCGAGAGAGTCCTTAATAGAATTCTGAATTCTTTTGATGAGCGCATACTTCTTTGGTAGCATGTATTTATTGTTGTTAACTCCGTATTCTATGTCCTGAAAATCAGACATGATTTGATCAGGATTTAACCCATCTGATAGTTCAATATCCCAACTTTTCAATTTTGAAATCTCGGATAAAATGCTATTCATGTTTTCAGAATTCATTATTCTATAACAATTATATATTTCTAAATGAAAAATATGACGCATTAGACATAACTAAATTGAATTTTTTGTTCGGTCTTTTTTGAAATAGCCGTTTTGGTTATTCCCTCTGCAACTCTTCGTACTGAGGGTCCACAAATATCGAAGTACCTACCGGCGCCAGCTATCGATTGAAATATTTTTTCTTCGTTAGTTATCGTATTCAAAGATTTCACAGGTCTCGCTTTTTTTGAGTATTTCCCAGTCCCCCCTCGTTTGGTATTCTCACTTTGTGTGATAGCTTGCAGATTTGATAAAGAATTGTTCATTGGATTAGAATCGATATGATCAATAACAAAATCATCCTCGATCAATCCATAAAAACACTCGTACACGAAACGATGATTGCGATAAGTTTTCGTTTCTTTTCCCTCCCTAACAGTAAACATCAAGTACCCTTGATTATTCACAGAACCAACTGATTTCTTCAGTCTGCGGTTTCTTACAACACCATCACTGGATGCTTCATAATTTGTGATCACAGGGTGTTTTCTGAATTCTTGGTTCATTCGTATACATAATACTATTGTTTGTCTAATTCATCGTTTGGTTTAATGATAAATCTTTCGATGTAGTCTTGAGGAGTTCTTATGATTTTATCCTTGATACTGACTTTGTCAGCGTCAAGAATACTGACTTTGTCAGTGTCAAGAATACTGACTTTGTCAGCGTCAGGGTTAAAATTTCTGATTGATTGTCCATTTTTTATTCTTTTATCATAATATCGCTTCAACTCCCTGTATCGCTTACCACCGCAATTCAAACACAACTGAGATTTTCCCCTAACCCCAACTCCACATCGTATGCATGGTAACGGACCAAGGCTTCCACGACGAAAGCTTTGCATATGATACCCACAGAACTCATTTCTGCATGATTTGTTACACGGGATTACTGATCCAATCATAAGCCACTTGCAGTGATTCATTATATAAAAATCTTTCATTTAAATGCTTGTTTTAATTATAGCATGAAGGAATTAGGGAGAACGCCTTCGAAAAATGCTGATAAGGAGTTTAAGAGATTATTAAAAATCAATCCTAGATTTAATCTCGATAGACCCAAAAAACGTCCAATAGACGGAAACATGAAAGAGTTTAAGAGATTATTGAAAATCAATCCTAGATTTAATCTCGATAAACCCAAAAAACGTAACAAACGTCCAATAGACGGAAACATGAAAGAGTTTAAGAGATTATTAAAAATCAATCCTAGATTTAATCTCGATAAACCAAAAAAAACCAAAAAACGTCCAATAGACGGAAACATGAAAGAGTTTAAGAGATTATTAAAAATCAATCCTAGATTTAATCTCGATAGACCAAAAAAACGTAACAAAATCAATCCTAGATTTAATCTCGATAAACCCAAAAAACGTCCAATAGACGGAAACATGAAAGAGTTTAAGAGATTATTGAAAATCAATCCTAGATTTAATCTCGATAAACCAAAAAAAACGTCCAAGAGAGATTACCCCTGGAAAGATGCTCAATTCAATCTCGATATAGTTTCTAATACACCAAAGAATACAATTCTTGATAAAGCCATGATTAGTAAAATCAGAGACTGTTTTAATGAATTCAAGCGTGATGGAGCATCTTATTGTTGGTCAACATTTCGAATTGATGGTGTTGTTGATGCTACCATGACTGATGAAAAAGCAGCAGTGATAATTTCACGTGTTGGGGAAAAACGGCATTTTTTCCGAATCAAATTCATTATCGAAGTCGATGGCAAATGGATTATTAAGGATAAATTTGAACCAATCCTCAAGAATAAAAAAGCTGTCATTGTGAGTAGAGATTCCAAACCAGGGATTCTAACCGGCATTGATAAACCATACTATGAAAGATCTTATCCCGTAACAGCAATGGTTTATGGGATATATCCGTTAAATGATAAACCCGATATCGCAAAACTAGCTCCTATGAAATATTCGTCAGGGCTTAATTGTGTAGCAGAACGAATAATAGAACACTTCACAAATAAATCCCGAGGAAATAAACTAACTGATCTGCGACGTAGGAAAATAACCGAGTGGGAACTGACAGTGAAACAGCATGGTGCAAAGATTTCTGATATAGCTAAATTAGAAACATCATTACGATTCCCAATAACCGTTATGACGATAACCGAAGAGGTTTTATACGAACCGAAATATAACAAAAATGGAGCACCAATACAGATTATTGATCATAACAAACACGCGTGGACACCTGCGGTAACAATATTTCCACGAGAACGAACCGTGAAATATATCCCTAAGGAGTTCGTCGGGGATGTTTTCTATGAAGAGAGATTATTCGATGCTATTCATGCGTTGTGTAAAGATGATCCTGTGTCAGTGTGGTTACTTAGAAGTGATGAAGAATTCGATCAATTTGTAAAACCAAATGGTGAATTATATCGCGTTGAAGAATTAGATAACAGAATGAGAAAAATCGCTAGTGATTTTTCACCGGAGAATTCCCATGAAAAACTACTTACGGATAGTTTTACTATTCCATCAGTGGTAGCTCACTTCGCAAGAGAAAAAAACTCATGGCGTCCAACACGAAGTGATTTTCTCGAGGATGTTAAATTGAGTTGCGTCGAATTTGGTCATGGAGGACTGTGGAATACGAAATACTCACGTGATTGTATGATTTCAATTGATATAGCCGCGTGTTATCCCGGAAGTTTTCTCGGGTATGGGGAATGTGCTGAGTACTTCAAACGATTTGGACACCCCACGCATAAAATGACTCGTGTTGCGATTAATGGACCATTGCCTGATTTTGACTTAACCGGATTCGCTCGTGTGATATCATTCGAATTAGCTACAGGGTTACATCCGTGTAGTTATGTTTGGCTCGGTAGACACCTTTCTGAAAAACACTGGATGCCAATAGTGCTATTGAGATATATGATTGATTGTGGTATGCTAATATCGTTGATTGTTTCCGATGCTATTATATGCTATCGAGCTCAGAAAGAAGTTTGGCTACCACAACCCAATCTAGAAAGAATAATCAACGAACTACGAAAACAGTTTCCAGATTTCAGTGAAGAAGAAATCATAAATTGGTCTAAGAAGTTATTTGAAATTAAAAAAGAACAAGCAAAAGATCTCGGAAGAAGAATAATCGGTAAATTTACCCAGGGTGGACGATACGATAACGCAAAATATTCTTCGCGGTTGATCATAGATGTCGCTGAATACGATTTTATTGTAGCGGATTTAATGAAACAGGGAAAACTTGTATCCCGTAAGGATGCTTTTCTATCCAATGGTGAGAAATTAGGTACGGTTGTTACCTACTGTGATGGATATAATTCCCAGTACACACATTTGAGAAGTTCAATGCTAGCCTATGCTTCTATTAATCTATTTTCGATGATAAATAGATTTCTTAATACCGCGGTTAGAGTGGCCACTGATTCGATGTATATACACAATAAGTACAAATCAGCTGTAGCGGCATTCACAGATCCCGAAGAAAATTGGGGGCGTTGGCGATTTAAAAAGGAGATGCTACATGAGTATTGTGAATCCGCAGACGTTGCCATGCATGATAAATATATTTGTTGTAACCGTATTGAAATTCAATCAGAACTTTCTAATGCACCACCGGTATCTGATCCAGTATGTAGATACAAGACAGTTTATTTAAACGGTTGTGGTGGGTCAGGAAAGACAACTCGTGCAATTGAATTATTTCGTCGTGGAAACGCTAGCGTTTCTAACATGATTGTGCTAACACCGACTCATAGACTCGCCAGAGAGATGATACAACGAGGGGTAAATGCTTGCACTTATCACAGCTTCTTTCGATGGAAGGGTGACAAATGGACTCCTGATCGAATGGGTGATAAATTCATTCCTGAAATCATAATCTGGGATGAAATATGCACAGTGTCATTAGATGTATTACAAACATTTCTTGAGTGGTTGTTAACCAAAAACACAAAAGTCGTCATGTGCGGGGATCAAGGCCAACCACCACCATTTGTCGGTGCATCTCCACATGAATGGCTAAAGGGTTTTGTAGACTACTATGAAGAAATCACCACTGATTATAGATCACTTGATGAACGATTACGCGAGTTAAAAGCGCTAATTAGATTACAAACGGATAGAATCCAATGCGAAATAGCGCGTGAAGTGATTTCAGAAACCCCAATGAATGATTTCTGGGAAGCGTAGAGATCAAACGATTTGATCATTGCAAGTAGAAAAATAGTCAGGGATACACTTCAGATGAAGTTATTTGAATTGCATAAAGAAAAATTTGCAACGCTTCCAGTACCCCTTTGTTATAGGCCATATGATACACGAAAACAGAATATTGAAGTTGATATTCCAGGACAGAATGAAAAACAAATTCTGGTATTAAATGATATTGTGCTGGTTCATATCAATGTCGTTGAAGATGCATTGCGTGCTAATAAATCCCCGTGGACGCTAGGATACGCAGCAACAATACACTCTTCACAGGGATTGACTATATCGGATACAATTGTTTGGATGGTAGATAATCACATCGAATGGTCAAATTTAGTCTATCTCGCAGTATCCAGAGTACGAAACATAAATCAACTTCGAAGAGTTGTTTTCGATGATAATGACACAACAATAAGTGATATTGATGTTAGCATCATTAATAAAAAACTCTCCGGTTACAAACAACAGGACAAAAAAAAAAACAACGAGAATTTGATATTGATGCTAAATTAATAATCACTTTGAAGAAACAACAGAATAATCACTGCGCGAGTTGCAATTGTATAATGCGTTGGCAGTATTCGGATAAGGATCCTCGCCAATTCACCGTAGACAGAAAAAATAACAATCTCGGTCATGTCAGAAATAATGTGATGTTGACTTGTCTTGAGTGCAATAGACGCAACGGTGCTAGTTAAGACCATGCGGTGGCAATTGAGTATCCTCGGGAATCACTTGTAGTTGTTGTCGAGTAAAACCCCGCTGAGGGGCAGTTGAATCCAGTTTATAGACTGGAGGTCTACCAGTTGATCGTGTTATACTAGATATCTTATGCGTAGTGACGCTCCAAATAGGATCAGTAGCCCTTTTTCTACCCCTTTCAAGCTCTCCTGGTTCGTATAAGTACCTCACAATGACACTACTACCAAGAATTGGTTGGGAAACGCTAGCGTTTCTAGGGAAATCTTTTTGTGGTTGTACGGGTATTGACTTCTTTTTAATCGCGTTGATAGGTTTCATGTTGATTGTTCTAGTAATCTCGTTATTCAGTGCAGTAATCACAGATGGTAATCTTTTAACCCATTCACTGGATCGCTTTTCTTGAATGAATTCTTTTGCGTATTGATATCCAAATAACCGCTCAGCAATCGTCCGATTAAATCGTTCTACAATGGCCTGATCGCGATGTAGCGCAGTATGCCCTCGTCGTATGGTGACATTATGATGTTTCATTATAGATAACACTGCACCCTGAAATTCCTTGCCAGGATCAACTTGTAACAGATTTGGCCAACGCAGAGGACCTCGTCGATAAATCCTTTCAAATGCAGAAGCGACTTCAGTGGCTGATTTTGTTTTTAACGGTTCTGCTTCTTTGTATCGACTCGCAACATCAACTACGGTTAGCGCGTATTTGTAACCACGATCATGTGGCAGAAATAATATATCAGCCTGATGAACTTCATTAGGAGCGGTCACATCAAAATGCGAGAATTGAATTTGTTTAGGCGGTGGTAGATAAATTTGCCATAGTGCCTGTTTGGATAACCAATTAGCCGCAGTGGTTTTTTTCACTTTTGCAGCTCTAGCGAGTTTATTGATTGCAGCGTTACCCCTCCAGTATCCCCTCGGAGAATAATAAATTGATTCCATATTATTAATTACCAGCACCTAACATCAATTTACTTTTCATAGCCGATTTTATCAAAAATGAAGACAATTTTTCTTTGAAGGATTTATCAGGAATAGCATTTAACGCATGAATTAATTTCACATCTGCTAGATGACTGTGTTGCAGATTGCTGCTTTTATAAGCAACATCATGAAGGTGACAGGCCTTTTCAATGGCGTTTATTGGTTCTTCACCGGGGTTGGGTTGATTTTGATTATTGAGTCTGATATCAAGTCTGGTTCCCGATCCACAGTAGCTATATCCTGGGAGGTGCTTTTCTCCGGGGTACTTTGCCCATGGGGTTCCAGGGAGCTTTGCCAATTTGGCTGCGATATCACCTCCTCGTTTTTTTTTAAAACATCTCCGGTTTTCATAGACACAAATCTAAATTTCTTTGTACCACATTGCACGCATTTACCAGAAAGCGCTGATCGGTTATTTTTAGTTGTAACCGTCGTCACATCATCTGTGCCAGTACGCGTTTTACACTTCACACAATATAGATCCATAATTTATGTATAGAAATATGGATATAATTGATTTTTCAGCGACTAAAACAAGAGAACCAATTAAGCATCATGCAGCGCTACCAAACTCTATCCGGATGATTATAATCGGGCCATCTGGATCCGGTAAAACGCAATTGTTGCTCAATTTAATAATGAGATGGATGAAGTGGGATAAGTTGTATTTAATTGCCCCTAGCGTAGATGATCAACGATGTTATGAAGTGTTAAAGGATTTTAACGAGAATGCATCAGAAATTAAGGGTGAGAACGCCATTGATTTTATAACCGATATCGATGAAGCACCGAGTATTGATGATATTGATGGAGATATTAACAATTTAGTCGTATACGACGATATAATGTTGGATAAACAAAAGAATCCTGCTAGAATATTTTCCCGTGGGCGTCACAAAAACACTGACGTGATATATGTCACTCAACGCTACACTCAGGTTCCAAAAGTGATCAGAGATAACTGCAATTTATTGTCTGTATTCAACGGAGTTGATACTCATACGCTACGAAATATTTGGCAGACATGGTTTTCTGATATGGACTTCAATCAATTTAGAGATTTCTTTAGTCATGCTCAGTCGACTCCGCACGGATTCGCAACAATAAATTTACATGATCCTCGGACACGATATCGTATCGGACTGGATCAAATATTCGGTTAAAATCATTTTATTATTTTTTGTTATCCCAGAACTGAAATCACTAAGCAGCAGAGAGGGTGGATGACAACAAGTTGCGACCAAAATTAATTAAAAAATCGTTTTCATTTTTTTAGTTAAAATGATTTCGTAGGGAGATTTCAATCAATTTTTTGTCTGAAAACGTTGTAGGGTTCGCCTTTTTTTGGTTAAAATAAGATCGTAGGAAGGCTCGTTTTAAGGATTTCAATCAAATTTTGTCTAAAAACGTTGTAGGATTCACCCTCTCTGCTAATGATATTACTACACTAAAGAACAACAAATGGCAAAAACAATGAAATTGGAAAACATAATAACATGCTGAAAACATATGAGATACAAAAGCACGATTAGGTCGCTAAGTTTGTCCCTGCAGTCGAAACAGGTGAGTCTTAAGAGCACTCTTAAAAGGGACCACTGTGTCTTTGTGTCTAATTTCAATGGGAAATTCGTTCCACGTCGCCGGGCCCTGGTGTGCAAACGAACGTTGTCCATATGACTTTGTTTTCACCTTGGGAATAATGAGTATACGATTATCAGAAGAAGAAGGTAAGGATCTAGCTGGTGTATACACATGGGTGAGGCTGGATAGGTATGTTGGACTGGAGTCTGTCATTGAAATATAGCACAGAGAACAAATTTTGTGTTTGATTATGTATCGAATTGATAGCCAATGTTGGGTACAGAGCAGTGGTGAGGTGTGCTCTGATCGTGGTACTCTAAAGATGATCCGTGCAGCTGTGTTTTGAACTTTTTGAAGTTTCTGGAGTAAATATTGTGACGAACCAGACAGAACTGAGTTACATTAGTCCAGTCTTGAAAGTACTAATGAACACACAAGTGTTTTAGTGGCATAAACTGAAAGATATTTACGAATGGAACTGATGCGTCTCAATTCAAGATATGTAGCCTTGCATATGTTCATGCCATGTTGGTACAATGTGAGAGTACTGTCTAGAGTAACGCCTAGGTTCCGTACTGATTGTGAGAATTTAATGTTGGTGTTGCTAATATTTATTGTCTAAGGTAAAGGATGTGAATGAGAAAGTCTTTGTGTTGTGATCAGAATAGCCTCAGTTTTTTCATCATTCATCTGCAGCTTGTTACATGTCATCCATGATTTCACATCAGAAATGCACTTCTCTACTCCATGGATGGTAGCATCAACTTCAGTTGGGTGGCTAGACTTGTATATTTGGGTGTCATCAGCATACAATTGGTGCGACACTGGGTGATGATCTATGACATTTGAGAGCGGCTGAGTATACAAAATTAAGAAAACAGGTCCAAGAACAGGTCCCTGTGGAACACCACAACATACGTCAACTGGGCTGGAGTGTATTCCATTTGCAGATCTAATTTGTGTCCTGTTGACTAAGTAGGACTTGAACCACTGTAAGGCTATATTCTGAATGCCAAATACATGCTGGAGACGGTGAAGTAATATATCATGATCTATTGTGTCAAATGCTGCAGATAAATTCAGGTGAGTTGGACTGTAATCTTTCCACTATCCAAAGCAGAGAGAATGTCACTAAATACTTTCAGAAGAGTAGTTTCCGTAATGTGTCAAGGGCGATATGCAGACTGTACATTGCTTAAAAAACTGTTTGCATTCAAATGTGATACAAGTTGAGTTAGAACAACCTGTTCTAAGATTTGTTTATATGAATGGGAGATTAGAAACTGGGCGGTAGTTCTTTAAATCGTTATGATCCAGTGTTGGTTTCTTCAGCAGTGGCTTTCCGATGGCAGTTTTGAAAAATGATGGGAATTCCCCTGATGAGAGAGAGAGAGAGAGAGAGAGAGAGAGAGAGAGAGAGAGAGAGAGAGAGAGAGAGAGAGAGAGAGAGAGAGAGAGAGAGAGATAACATCAGTTAGTGAAGGCAATATTGGGTCTAAGCACTCAAGCAGCAGTGATGTCGGAATTGGATCAAGTTCACAAGGCTTTGGTGCACTTTTCATCACGATTGTCCGTACTATATCAATAGAAACAGGTTCAAATGCTCCTAACGGTTGTCGCTCAAATTCTGCATCATAACTGTATGGTGAAGAATCATTTGAAATTGTGCTGTCAAGCGAATCTCTAATGGTTTGTACTTTGTCATCCAAGAAATTTGCAAATTGGTTTGGTAGGTCTAGTGGAGAGAAGATTGTTGGAAGTGGTGTACATTTGTTCCTTGACATTAGTTTGTTATTATCTCGAAGAGCTCTTTGCAGCTGGAACTCTCCGTGATCTTAGTACTGTAGTGGGATGATTCGGCTAAATGGACTATGTTTGTGACGTTCCTCTTAGCGGCTTTGTAGATTTGTTTATGAATAGTGAGTCTGGTGGAAAGCCATAGCCTCTCTGCTTTCGGCGATGTCTTTTAGCAGTGCGAATCTGGTCCCTAACACTGCTATACCAAGAAGAACACTTTTTGTTTTATTGAAACTCCGCATTTGGTGGCTGGGGCATGATTTCAAGTAATAAACGCAGGCAGTTATCAAGTTGTTCCGCTGTTGGATGTAATAAAGTTGTTAGGTTTTCTTGGATGTCATGAATGAATTTGGTTCTATTTATCATACGGAGGTTTCACTTAGTAGCAAATAGAGGTGGAGGGTTAGGGACTGATACGTTGAGATGGCATACAATGCAGAGGTGATCCGATGCAAGTTCCTGGGATGCAAGGGTTGATTGCAGAATATTATCATCAGGTATATAAAGAAACCAGTCTAAAATGTGACCAAGTTTATGAGTAGGTTGGTTAACTGACTGTTTAAGATTGAAAACATGTATGGAATCTAGGAATTGTGACATGTATGGTTGACCAGGACAGTCAAAGTGAAAGTTGAAATCTCCAAAAATAATTAGGTTGCCACCTATCGAATTTCCACACACACACACACACACACACAGATATATATATATATATGTATGTATATAAGCAAAAATTCTTTTAAGCAATGCATATCTTTGCTGTCAGTATTTAGGCAAATAATAAAAACATAAATATGCAGTCCTAATAGTGGATGTTTATAAAAGATCTAAAAAGTGTGTAGTTAAATTAAGTTTCATTCATATGGCACAACATGTTTTGTGATGGGTTTAGTTGGAAAAATGGGTCCAGTTTAGTTATATATCAATTTTAATGCTTGAGTGTTTTATCTATTGATAGGTACATTAATGGTTAGCGGGAGCAATGAAATGAGGATGAAGAGTATGAATTGAAGTCACTGTAACAGAATTGTTACCGAGAGGAGGGTGGATTAAATGAACAATACAAACACAATTTGTGAAAGAAAATATAAATTTATGTAATAAATTATAAATGAAAAAAATACAGATGTAACAACACAATAATTCATGCACTCAACCCACAATTAAACTCACAACCATTCACAATACATGAACAAATTAAATAACAATACAAAAGGAATCACAAATGTAAAGGGATCTCTTGGATTATACACAGATCCAAGAATCCTTTACGAAAGTTAAATAAATGCAAGTATGATTTACGAAAAAAATAAACACAAACGACAAACTATCTATCGCACGATGGATTGCGATAACTAGCACGATCATATACTTGTATTCAATCAAGTTGCTAGCTTTTATTGATATCTATGTGATCACTTGAAATATTATTGCGATCTGACATAAACATGCAAATACAACAATGTATTAAATTATATCACAATTTCAATACACCTATGTGTCTCCCCTGTATAACCGCACGATTCAGCAACAGTTGAATCGTCTCCCAGTTTCCCCGAGAACCGAGGGTTGACCAATACTATTATCGGACGTTTCCCTACACGGATCCACCACAGTTATACGTTCAGACAGCATACAACATCTACCCGAACCAACGGTTCCTCACTCCCCTAGATGTCGACCCGGACGTTTTACAACTCTAAGACAGCTCCGACACTCGGACTTCTAGCTTTCCGGATATTTACATGTTACACAGATGTTGACGAACAGACAGTTCGACACACAGACAGATACTTCAATTCCGTTGCACAAAATTAACGGCACAAGCACATTCAGATATTTATACAGAGATGTTCCAGAACAAACAATAGATGTCCCACAACAAATCAGACGATATCAAAGACGTTTATCAAAGGATGGTATCAGATGTGTTAACAGCTACGGTATCAACGATGTTATAAGCAGCTACGGTATCAACGATGTTATTAGCAGCTACGGTATCAGATACATTGTAACAACTACGTTAGCAGCTACGGTATCAGAGACGGTATCAACGATGTTATTAGATGCGCTATCAGTGATGTACTTCTACGGTATCAACGACGGAATCAGCTATAATAAACAAAACCAGACTAATAATAGTTGTCTCAAAAATAATCTAAGCCGTAGATTACGATATTGTATTTAAAGTCTAAAAGTGACTAGTAATTCCAAATATTCCACGTTTAATTGCAATAAAAGCATCATTATACGAAATGATAATCTGAATAAAATTCACAATAAAACGAAATGTAAATTTAACACTCACCCCTTTGGCTGGAGATTTGCAAGACGAGGTTATCTATCCTTCGATTAGATATTTTAGTTCCCGTAAATAATAATGAGAAATCCTTAGCCTTATATACTCTCAATAGGTGAACATAAATCACATCGAGCTTGCAGTGCACCACGTAAAACGAGTATTTCGGATTTCATGTAAATTACAAATTGGTACATGCAAATCGTTACACGCCACTTAATCACCCCAGGTAATGCGTGTACGACGGAATCAAGAAAATGGTGAGTTTCGTTTGCAATTCAAGTACAACAAAAATCAGTTCAAATTTCGCCTAATTCTGTGACAGTCACTTGCTCATTTACTCCAATGTACATGCTGTACGTTTGTTTCTTCTTCAGAGTATGCAAGAAATCGTTTTGACTGCAATTTTACACAAAAAATTTAGAAAAAAATAATTAAAAGGTTCTTTATTATGTAATAATACCGACTTGCAATTACATGATTTTAATCTTGTTACTCCTATTAGGTTAAATGAATTACAATGTATAGTTTCTGCTGTGCTTTTCTTTTAAAACGTCATATGGTCAAAATACACTGCATTTACCTCAATATATACACACATAT
This sequence comes from Unio delphinus, assembly GCA_029339505.1. Taxonomy (NCBI): domain Eukaryota; kingdom Metazoa; phylum Mollusca; class Bivalvia; order Unionida; family Unionidae; genus Unio; species Unio delphinus. The sequence goes on from JAQISU010000231.1 coordinate 1,182,299, forward strand.
AAGACAAGTATAAATGCAATGGGTATGAAAAGTTAAAAAAGGTCTTACATTTGTTTTTGTTCAAATGCATGTTTTTAAAATAATCAACAGTGGTCTGAAGATAAACTGCTTCTTGGAAATCAAACAGATGCTGGACTTTGGCTCATGGTAGGCACTTCAAGAAAGACTTAGTCAAAGTCTATATGGGTCCATTGTAGGGATCATTTGTTACTATATAATCACTAGAATAGTCTCTCCAGAACAACTTGATATCAATTGGTGTTACCTGACTAAAAGGTTTGAATCATTTTAACTTAAATCTCTGATTTCTGCTTTGTAACAATCTCTTCTGTATGCGGTGGTGCTACTGGATCAAGTACATCAGATATTCACCTAGGATCATTTATGTCCAAAATAACTGGCAGGTTCACGCCAACTCTTATCATCTAACCTCATTTTCAATATTTTGATTCGTACGGACTATCACCACCAGTTGCGTTTTTTAATTATATTAATCAATCACCTGCCAGAACTTGGTATTCAAAGTTATCGACACAGATAATGACATAATAAATCGCTGTACTTGATGCGATATCAAAATCAACTAAACCACCTCATAAAGTTGTACACGAATACACAAGTAATCGTTGGACAGGTATTAGAAGAAGTACATGTATATAATATTTGATATTTACGGAAGACCCTTGATCAGAAAAACCGACAAAGGAATCGATAAAGTTTTTGACGCATCAAAATATGCAACTAAAGATGACCTTGCTGATATTATGAACCTAGCTGGGGTTGACCGAGATGAAGTTGTTATTTTTCATGACAAACAAGGTGTTTTGAAAACAAGTAATATTAAGTGGAATGATATAGTTCGTAGGGTTCTTGGAGCTGCTATGGATAATATTCCGGTATTTACCGACAGCGGAAAAATAAGAGATTCAGGTATATCGATAGAATATATAAGGGGTGAGATTAAAAAAAATGTTTAAAAACGATTATCAACGTCAGGTGGTGTATTAACAGTATGAAGACGAGGCAACAAAAAGATACGTTGATACTGTTGATGGTAAATTATCTACGTTAAAAACCGAACATGATGCCGTAAGTGGTACATTATCCACTTTAAAAACCGAATACGAAACTCACATAAACGATCACAATACCGTAGGCGGAAAATTATCTACGTTGAGAGCTGAGTATCACATTCACGTAGGTGCGTTTACAAGTCACCGTAGAAACTTAAGAAAGATCTATGAAATAACAGATGAATTCTCCGGAAAACCATTATCGTTGATACGAAACTTTCTGATATTAAAACATCAATCGATACGATTAAGAAAACTCAGGGAGATATTGTGAGTGATGCTCGTGATATTATTAATAAAATTGATCCCCTTGAAAAATATCAGGGTAAAATTCTCCACAGGCGGATTAGCAACGTCGTATACATTATCATCAGGATCAACAACATGGTCTCAACAAAAAAATACTATCAAACATACCGCGGAAGTTACTGGCGTGTACAGATTGTATGTGTTTAGTAGTGCAAAATTAGAGATATTTACCACGTATCCATGGCGTCACTCAACAGACAAGTTTTCTGGAACCGTATCTGTTATATTAAACCGTGGAGACGAAGAAACATTTATCCTGGTTGCATCCGACAAGAAATTAACTTCAGCAACGATCTGGTGGTGTCTAGAATTTGTTGCCGAAACACCTAAATTGATTACAGCGTAAATAATATGGACTACAGATACAATCAAGCGCGTGAGTGGCAAGATACATTAAAATCTATCGTTGATGCTTACATGGTAAAAGAAAACAAATATCACAGACGAGTAATTGTCGTTGACATAATTGTATACTCAGTCTCCACGGTTGTTGCTGGAGCCGGTCTTTTATTGTCCGCGGTAACAATGACATCACCTGCGGTCATAACGATCTGTGTTTCAGCCTCAACTGCGATCGTTAAAACTTTTAATATAATCGCAAAAAAATATCGTTGTGCACGAATGATAAATTATCCGATTATGCGGTGAAGTTACACGCGGCAACGGCGTCGTATTCTAAACTATATCAGTTAATATCTAAAAGCTTTAATGATGCTTCAATATCCGATTCTGAGTTCGTATTAATGACTAAAATATTCTCTGAAGCAATGACTGTCTTAGAATCTACACCCATTAAAGTTACAGATAAATAGATAAATGTCAGCAAAAGAACTATTGCAACAGATTGGCAAGAACACAACACCGGTAAAAACAACTATGATATAAGTAAGTACAACCAATCCTGAATTTAGTATTAATTTTCCAACTGCAATTTTAGCAAGGGAGTTTGCACTTGCACAACTGCGAGTATATCATAGTTGGCCAAATATCAGATCCGAACCATTTGGTGGATTACCTCCAAATATTTCGCTTGTACTTGCAAACAAAAATAAACCAGACGGAACCCTAGATTTATTTGTTGTTTATATCCCCACAGGTAGCTAAACAAATCAACGATGAATTCCAGCGCAGAATAAAATGAAAAACAAAAATCCAAAAATAAATATTACTGTTCACGAACCAACATTATCATCTGTGATTGAAGTACAATCTCCCGATAACGTCGTAGATATTTATCAATCATCGATAAAAACTGTTCTAGGATGGCCTGATAAAACTTCACCACATCCTGATGTTCTCAGATTTAACTATAATCTAGATGTTAAAGGCAGGCATATTTCACCAGAGATTGTAAATATAACCTCAACGATTGCAGTCAATCTTGAATGTGATGCAATCGATGGTAGTTTTCAAACAGATCTTGGGATATCAAATCAAGCTCAACAAGGATACGTTCTTTACACATTTATTCCAATGGTTCCTCCTGGATCCTTGATCATGCAGGATCCAATCAATACTATTTATCTACGCACGCATAATCAATACTTGTCAAGAATAAATTTTAAACTCACCGACCAGAGTGGACACTTGATTGATTTACGTGGCGAGGTTTTACTGATAAATCTCAATGTAAAATCTTTAGATTTTCATCGTAAACGAGGTTTTGATCTTGATTCACGAATTAATCAGATAAATATTACATATGTACCAGCATGTAAAAGTTTTTATACTCGACAAGGAAGCACTTGGAAATGCAATCAAATTAATATTTACAGTCTTCATTCAACATCGGTGATATAGATGTTTTACTGACGCAAGAACAGTTAGATAGATTGCGGCGAGAAAATATTTCTATGATCAAGTGTGACAGAGATCAGATTATAAACCACGCGCATTCCTGCATTAAACTTGATGAACTTAAAAAAATATTACATGGTTCTGAATAAAATCTGATTTGAGTAAAACAGAATATTTCTTTACAGATTTGATGAATTTCACCCTTTTTATACCAATATTAGTCAATTTTATCGTAGAACATCTGTCAGATTTCTGATTTTTGTAAGGAAAAACCCCGAGCAATTCGTTAATTTCGTCCTTTTTTGGTCTTTTTTTGTATATCTTCGCAAAAATATATCCGATTTTAGTTGATTTAGGAGCAAAACATGGCAAATTTAACGATTTATTGATAAATCATTTAGAGAATCGCTTGGGTTTTTACCCTACAAATATTACAATTTTGATAGATCTTTCTATGATATTTCGACTAAAATGGGTCAACAAAAGATGAAATTTCATCAAAATTTACAAATCTGAATAAAAGAATATTATATCAGAATTAAAACAAAATATTATAACAGAATGAAACAAGATATTATAACAGAATAAAAAAATATTATAACAGAATGAAAAAGATATTATAACAGAACTGTAGAGGAATTAATCCAAGCTGCCATCGGGAAAAGTGTTTTCAATTATAATCTTTTTTAATTGTCTCACGCGTGTTGATATTTTTGTTATAATCACCTTCAAGATTTCGTTGTTGGATTGACTCGAAATCACAAATTATTTTTTCTGCATCGATTTGTTTATTTATATTTTAAACTTTTATTTTTTTTCCTGCAGATATTATAGAATAAATATTTTCGATGTTCATATATATAACATATATATTCAAATTAGGAAAATATTATAACCTTTAATCCCTAGTTCACCACCGTGTCCTAGCAGTTTTAAGGCATATTATAGACAGCACAACCTTTAACCCCTAGTTCACCAACGTCTCCTAGCAGGTTTAAGGCACATGAAAAACACAACATTAATATTATACGAATTACGTATTACCTCTCAACAGATTATGTACACCTCTCCCCGCCCGATATCAAACCCGGGGTGAGTAAAACGATCCCCCACCAAGATTCGAATCATGGTGAGATGTGTGTACATAATTCTGTTGAAAGTCGATTTTGAGGTCCTCCACCTCAGATAATCTTCAGGGGTTTCATAATCCTGTCACTATCATTATTTTCTTATCATAATATCGTTTCAGTTCTCTGTATCTTTTACCACCACATTGAACACACAAGCGTGTTTCCCCTCGTACCCCAACACCACATTGTAAACACGGTTTTTATCCTAGACTTCCATCTCGGACACGTTGCGAGTGGATTCCGCAAAATTCGTGAGTAATTTTTTTAAAATTTAAATACTTTTTTTAATTATAATGACGGGGGAATTCAAGAGATTATCCAAGATCGAGCCTTCTAAAAATAAAAAAAAATATTCTTGACAGAATATTCCCTGTGCCGATGCGAGATCTGGTTGATCCGACAGATAAAATTTTGATCAATAATATACATGACGCCAAAAAAGAGTTTCAGAAAAACAAAGCATCTCATTTGTGGTTGAAGTTTAAGATTATAAGTGACACTAAAAATATAGATGTTACGATGAATGACACACGAGTGGCGATGATCGTTAACTACATTGACGATAGAAAATATATTTTAAAAATCAAATTTATCGTACTATCAGATACAGACAAATAGATTATTCGCGATAAAGATGATCCTGTCCTTCATAACGAAAAACTGCCATACTGAGTAAATGTTCCAAACCAGGGATGTTGACCGGTATTGATAAACTATATTACGAAAGATCTTATCCTGTAACAGCGGTTATCTATCGGATATATCCGCTTTCTTATCAAATGGAACTCAGTTAGGTACAATTGTGAGTTATATTGACGGTGAATCACCGCAGTATACCCATTTAAGATCTTCGATGCTCGCGTATGTTTCGATTAAACTGTTATCGATGATAAATAAAATTCCAGAGTTTGCTGTCAAAGTTGCCACCGATTCGTTTTATATCAGTAAAAAATATTCAAGATTGCTAGACCAGCTAAATATCATCAATCTTTCACCATGGGGTGAATGCAGAATAGAAAAGGAAAATATATTCGATTATTCTGAATCATCTGATGTTCCTATCAAAGATATTTACCGTAGAAATAACAAGATATTGAAACCATCATCTGCACCATCGATATATGATCCCGAAGCTAGACATAAAACGACTTATCTCAATGAACCTAGAGGAACAGGAAAGACGACACGTGCGATTGAACTTTTTCAGAATTCAGATATGATCGTTTTGACACCTACACACAGACATAGACTTGCGCGAGAAATGATCCAACACAGTCATGTACTTATCACAGCTTTTACCGATGGAGCGGAGACGCATGGACTCCTGATCGAATGGGAGATAAATATATTCTGAAGATCATAGTTTGGGATGAAATATGTACAGTATCGCTGGAAAATCTAAAAATATTTCTTTATTGGTTGCTGACTGAAAACACTGCTTTAATAATGTGTGGCGATCATGGTCAACCACCAACCTTTGTTTAACCGTCTCCACACGAATGGCTAAAGAGATCCGTTGAATATTACGAAGAAATAACTGACGATCATAGCTCACTTGATTCAACATTGAGGGAGTTTAAAAATTAATCAGATTACAACCGAATAAAATTCAATGTGAAGTAATGCGTAATATAATTTCAGAAACTTCTTTGAACGACTTTTGGGATACGTGGAGACCAAATGATCTGATAGTTGCAAGTAGAAAGCTAGTTCGTGACACACTTCAAGAAAGATTATTTCTGCTACATAAAGAAAAATTCGCAGAGTTGCCGGTACCATTATGTTATCGCCCAGCAGATACGCGACGACAGAATATTCTCTTTGACATACCAGGACAGAAGGAGAAAAAAATCTCGTGTTGAATGATATTGTTTTAGGTGATGTCAATGTGTTTGATAGCGCTTTATTGGATTGGACGCTATGATACGCAATGACAATACATTCATCTCACGGATTAACTATTTCTGATACAGTTGTCAGGATTGTGGACGATCATATCGAGTGGTCGAATTTAGTTTATCTTGCGGTGTCCCACGTCAGGAAAACATCTTAGCTACGTAGAATTGTCGTGAATGCATCAGAAACCAATGGCGTTGTTGACAATAAGATAGTAAGAAAAAATTAGATAGCTATTAACAATGTGATAAAACAGTAAACGCGAAATCGATCTTGACGTGCAATTTATCATAACAATGAAGCAACAACAGGATAATCACTGTGCAAGCTGTAATTGTACAATGCTGTGGAAATACTCGAGCAAAAATCCTAGACAATTTACCGTAGATAGAAATGATAACAGTCTTGGTCATGCACGTGATAATGTGATGTTAACTTGTCTTGAATGTAATCAGCGTAGAGGTGCTAGTTAAGTTAATGTGGTGGTAATTGTGTATCCTCGCGAATTACCTGTAATTGTTCACGTGTAAATCCACGTTGCGGAGCAGTTGAATCTAATCAGTAGATTGCATGTCTACCTGTGGATAGTACCACGCTGTATATCTTGTGTGTAGTATAACTCCAAATAGGATCTATTGCTCAATATTTTCCTCCTTGAAGTTGACATCGTTCGTATAAATACCTGACAATGACATTACCTAATATTGGCTGCGGTGAAACATTATGCTGTATTGGTAGATATTTCCTTGTAAGCGCATTAATAGGTTTCATGGCAGTTGTTCGAGTAACCTTATTGTTTAATGCAGCTATCACACCTGGTAACTTTGCAACAAATTCACGATATCTTGTATCCTGAATGAATTCCTTCGCGTATTGATATCCAGATAATCGTTCAGCAAGTGTTCTATTAAATCGTTCTACGATCGCTTGATCACGATGAATTTCAGTATGTCCTCGTCATATTTTAAAATTATGTCGCTTCATTAATGATGATACGGCACCAATACATTCTTTGCTAGGTTCAACTTGTAATAGTTGTGGCCATCGATAAATTCCTTTGAAGGTAGATGCAACTTCAGTAGCTGTTTTAGTTAGATAATGGTTCTGCTTCTTTATATCTACTTGAAACATGAAGAACGGTTAATGCATATTTAAATGTTACTCTACGTGTACGATCATGAGGTAAAAACAGAATATCAGCCCGATGAACTTCATTAGGAACATTACTATCAAAATGTGCTTACTCGATTCGTTTAGGCGGTGGTGGGTAAATTTGCCATACTGCTTGTCGTGCTAACCACGCTGCTGCGGTAGAACGTGTGAAATTTGCTGCATTAGCGAGTTTATCGATTGCTGATCTACCTTTGCAGTATCCGCTTGGGCTATATATAATAATTTGTTTCCATTATAATGAATTACCCAGCACCTATTGCTAATTTGGTTTTCATCGCAATTTTACAAACCAATTGGCTAATCCTTCCTTGAGATTTTTATTATTTATGGAATTCAATGCATGAATCAATTTCACATCTGCTATATGTCGTTGTTCCAGATCTTTACTTTTATAAGCTACATCATGAACGTGACACGCTTTATTCATTGCATTTACCGGATATTCACCAGATTTTGGCAGATCTTGTTCATCAAGTTTGATATCTTTTTTTTTGTATCCGTAGATAGATCAGTATTTGGAGTTTTAACTTTACAACGTAAACAATATAAATCCATGATATAATATTATATTATGGATGTAATTGATTTTTCACGAAAACGAGAACAGGTAAAACATCATCCAGCGTTACCAAATTCGATCAGAATGATACTAATAGGCCCGTCTGGATCTGATAAAACACAATTATTACTTAATTTGATAATGAGATGGTTGAAATGTAATAAATTGTATTTAATTGCACCATCTGTAGATGAACAGAGATGCTACGAAGTACTTAAGGAATTTAATGAAAACGCACGATTGCTGAAAGGTGATGATATTATTGATTTAATAACCGACATTGATGAAGTACCATCTGTCGATGATCTTGATGGATTCGTTAAGAATTTAGTTGTGTATGATGATGTAATGCTAGATAAACAATGAAATCCAGCAAGAGTATTTTCTAGAGGAAGACAAAAAATATTGATATTATTTATGTAACAGCGGTATACACAACTTCCGAAAGTAGTAATAGAGATAATTGTAATATTTTAGCTGTATTTAATGGAATTGATACACACACGCTAAGAAATATTCATCAGACCTGGTGTAGCGGAGAAACATAAATATATTTTATCAAAAAAAGCCACATGCTAGTACTCGACATTGTGTTTGATGCAATGTTGGCGTTCGAGGACAATATCGAATTTTTAATGAATGTGGTGGAGATAAATACAGAATTTTGATGGCGTATTACCGTTGTAGGATAGAGGAAGGGATTTTGATGCCTAGAAAAGAAAACCCTCCAACCGAAGAAGAATATTATTCAAAGTTCAAAAAAGTCTCAGATTGATCGTTTCTGAATTATTCATTTCGTTTGTAAGTACAAGATTTTTTTAATCCTTAGATTGACAAGTAAGTTCAAGATTTTGTTAATCCTCAGATTGACAATTTAACACATGGAGAGAGCAGCAGAGAGGGGTCGACTACAACATTTGTTTGGGTCAATCTAGGTGTAGTCATTGAACTGACTTAGCAGCAGAGAGGGTGAATCAGACAACTTTTTTTTTGGTTATTTTTTATTATACCTTTAAAACGGTACGAATAGACCCTTCTCGCGAAAAAATAAGTCTCCGACCCTTATGATTGTTCGCGTTTTCGTTGATGTCGCAACGTCGTTGTCACTCACCCTCTCTGCTGCTATGGGTTAACCGAATATTTTATCAAGTCCTTACTACGACGAAAATCCTTTCAGGATGAAGGTCCTTAGGACGAAAATCCTTTCAGGATGAAAGTCCTTAGGACGAAAATCATTTATGATTTCACAAATAGACTAATTTGTAAAACCTCCTCTTGTAAATCAATCAGATTATTGGACTGGTCAGTGAGTTTGAAATTAATTCTGGTTAATGAATTATTATGACATCGCATATAGACTGGATTCACCGGGGACTCAATTATTAAAAACCCTGGAGGGGCTGTTGGTGCGAATGAATACAAAATATATCCCTGCTGAGCTTGATTTGATCGTTCTAAATTTATTTGATAGCTTCCTTCGATCACATCACATACTAAATTGAGCGCAATCACCGTTGAAATATTCACATTGAACGGAGCAATATGCCTGCCACCACCATCTGGGTCATTATTGTGTGTCAGGATTTTTATTTCCGGTGATGCTGTTTTTTTCCACGTATCATGGATTTTTTTGAAACCTTCATCGATGGCATCACTGAGAGATTTTTGTAGTTCTAAGAGATTATATCCTGGTAGATTGAATTCGGAAATATTTTCTACGCTTATATGATATTTTGTCGTAAATTCTATTTTCGTGTTAGGGTGTCTGGCAAGGGCTACCTCTCGTATAATTAGTGAATGAAATATATAAATGTCACTGAGGATTCTGTTACATGTTTCTATGACGCTGATAAATTCATCTCGGGTGAGAGAGCCGGATTTAAGGGATATTAACAATAACGAAATATCGTTATTGAATGCTGTGAAGTTTTCAGTGATTTTATCCTGTCGAGTTATGCAGTATTTCTCCCCTCCCTTATCTATCTTTTCAGTGAAAAAATTCAATTTGTCATAATCTCTATAACTCTTTACTGGATTATCAGATTTTGTTCTGTCGGTGATATAATCAGTTTTTTGTGGTTCTGGTAATTTAACGGTTTTTCCACCGGGTGGTAATTCAGGCCATCCTAGTACGGTTCTAATAGAACTCTGATAGATATCTACGACGTATCCTTCTGTGCTTATTTCAATGGCAGATGATAGTGTCGGCACATGAACTGTTATAGCTATTTTTGACTCTACTCCAGTAATCGATTTTATTCTACGCGCGAATTCATCATTGATTTGTTCAATTTGATATGATCCGGTTGGTATGGAAACAACATTCCAGTCTGGGGTACCGTCGGGTTTATTCTCATTTGCAAATACCAGTGAATTATTGGGTTGTTGACCACCAAATGATTTTGACCTAATATTTGGCCAACTGTGGTATACTCGTAATTTTGCTAGCGCTATCTCCTTCACTGGGACCGGAGAGGGGAAATTCACACTGAATTCTGGATTCGTTGAGGTTATTGAGATCATGCTTGTTTGTACTGGGTTTGTGTTCTCCACTATTTGTTGAAGTAATTCCATCTGTGTTGTCATTGTTATTATACTCATGTTTTTGTACTTCTAATTTTGACATCGCAGAATCATATATATCTACCATCGCTGAAAACTCACTCTCTGATATAATTGTATCATCGAGCGATGACGATATCAATGAGGATAATTGCGAGTATGCAGTGGACACAACATGAAAATGAATTATGTAGTCTTGTAGTTTCCGTTGGCTGCATGAGGATATTTTTTTTGTGATTATTGAAATAATTCCAGCGATTGTTGTTGCCGCAGAAATGCAAATTGGAACAGCTATCGGGGCCATCATTGTCACTGAAGACAGTATAATACCAGCTCCGGTGATTACACCACTCACAGCGTACACAGTAACATCAATTGCGGTAATTCTCCTGCGATATTTTTTAATTTTCATTGCATACTCCTCAGACAAGGTTTTGAGTCTAGTTTGATACTCTCTGACCTGATCATAGCGATATTGCGATGATGAAATCATTTTTATTTTAAATACGCTATCGTTTTCAATTACGATTTACTTAAATCCGCTACGAATTCCACATACCACGTTGTTGAGACCCTAACCAAATTTTTATCAGTAGATGTGATTGTAAACTTTTCAGTTGTATTCTTGTCGATGATCGTTGAAATCGTATTATTGACCCCGGATGAACTGGACGATGAAATATTAAATTGAGATAATGGTGTTACTAGTGTTAATCGATAAATACCCTTAACTGTTGCAGTGATATCTAATTTGTTGTTTGTAGGTGACCACTCAAATGATCCGTGTTGGATTGTATATACTATGTTGTTAGTTTTCTCATGAGGAATTTTTGTTTTTTCAATGACTGTTATCATCCTCGTTGCATCCCCTTTGATGCCTTCGATGAAAGTTTTCGTCTCATCGATGGATTTTTTAATATCAGGGAGTTTTAGTTCAATTTTATCGAATGTAGTTCCAATAAATTTATCAATGATATTTCTACGAAATGCGGTAAACTGTTTTATGTGTTCTTCGGTTTTAGATTGAAGTGTTGCTAGTTCTAACGCAGAATCGTTGAGAGTTTTAAATCGATCTGTAATCGTCGAAAAAAGTACACCTGGTTTGAGTTTACTCTGATCGGAAAATAACGCGATAGTATCCTCGATTGCGTTTCGTTGTTTAACTAAAATATCATCCAACGACACATCACTGGATTTCAATTTACCCTGTTTGTCTTGAAATACAACTATTTCATTAGGATCAACACTTGTTAAGTTCAACGTCTCAGCTATTTCATCTTTGATTAGTTTTTTTACATCCTCGACAGAATCAGGGAGTGCAGTGCCATCAGGTTTGGGTTTCAAAGATCTCCCCCAAATATCAATCATGTTATTGTAAAACTCTTTCTCTCTCTAAAAAGCGATTGCTGGTGTAGTCATTTACGACAATATGAGGTGGTTTTCTAGATGCTGAAATAGCGTCAAGGACATTTAATACTTCACTGCCGCATATTGGTGGGTCATTGATTTGTTGTGTTGGTAGCGTAGAATACCAAGTCTTCATTGGAAGGGTTTTTATATACCGCATAAACTCTTTTGGTGGGGCTAATCCATATGAATCAAAATAGACAATCCCACGTGGATCAATAGCGTATGCAACCCAGTGAGTTCCAGGTCCGGTGCTGTTATCGAGATTAATAATACCTGTTTCAGTTTTGTTTGGTTGATGTGGTAATTGATCTTTCATAAAAACACCTCTGAAATTATTAATCACTAGTTTTTTAGCAGCATCCATTAAATCAAAATTGGACATTGGAACCATAGACTCCTCAATTAATAAACCGTTCCTGGTAGTCTCAGGCCTGATCCGTGAACGGATCTCCCGCTGTACCATGAATACGGGGTTCCTGGTAGTCTTAGACCTTTTCCGCTGTACCATGAATACGGGGTTCCTGGTAGTCTTAGACCCAATCCGTGAACGGATCGTCTCTTTTTTTTTATATCCTTGTCCAGCTGCCTTTTTCAACGCCATTCCTGCTGCAGTACCAACGGCTCCTAACGCCGCTGCTTTAGCCACCGCTGGGGCTGCTGCTGCAATCAATGCTGGTATTGCAGCTAACAATGGAAATATACCGCCTGTTTTCATCATATTTTTGATAGCAGCCGCAGAAAGAGTAATCTGGACACCATTTTTGGCTGCAAGTGCATGATTGAAATGTTTCACCTGACGAGTTGTCAGCGATAATTTATTTGCACCACCAGTCATTTGATTAGGTTTCAACGTGATTGTGGTTCCACATTTTTTAGCCGATTCTGATTGCAATTTTTTGATTTGACCAGGAGTTAACGTAACACTAATAACACTATATGACATTATATATAATTGATTGATTCTAATTCAATGAAAAATCGAGAAAAATCGTTCAAAGATTTTCTACTGGGGCATCTACCACTCTCATTCTTCCACCAACACCTTCGAGTAGCATTGATTTATCACTGAGAATGACAGCAACCGCTCTATAATTCGGGATAAGGATAGGAGGTACCCCACCAACTGGTGGACCAGTCGGACGGGTTACACGGGCTCTAAAGTGTATATCAACGACAGATTGTCTCATCAAATCAAGATGTTCCAATGAAAAGTAATAAATCGGATAGAGGCTTTTAAAATACAATTGTGATATTTGCAAACCGGTATCCACATTTTGATCACGTGCCATAAATGACAACAGGTTATGATAGACACGTGCAATATGATTCTGACCGTAATCAAGTTGTATATCCTCGGATGGTTCCTGCTGTCCGTTTATTCTCAGCGAGACTTCATTAACACCTAACTGATCAAATATCATATGACTTCGTTCTTGATTACCAACTCGCGCATTATTCTGTAACGCAATAAATATATGACGTGGAGCTGAAACCCCTTGTTTTGATGCCAGGTGCCATGTGAATGTACCATCAACACTGTCTTGTTTAATATCCGTGGTCACTGATAACCAACTTAACAACGACTTTCCTCCTTGGTCCATAAATGATAGTAGTCGCTGTTCGTCTGTGATTGATGGAGTTAACACTGGCATCCATAATGATAGTTTTGTTAGAATGACTTTACCGGGAGCAACCCCAGCATTACGCCAGATTGCATCATCATCAGTACCCTTTCTCACGAGTGCTATTGTGTGTTTGGCTCCATAAATAACTTTTCGGACGTTTCTACAGAATCCAAATATATGATGCAGTGGAATCGCACATGAAAATCGTCGACGCTGCCCATGCAACGTTGCTACACGTGTTGCAAATCCTAAATTGAGATTACCATTAACGCCTCCTAGAATATCAAACGCAACTCCGGGTCTAGCTCGACGTTCTGGATTAGCTGCTTCCCCCTGATTGACTTCTGCAGTACCCTGTGCAGTTAACACTTTAATGAATTGAAGGTGATCAGCGGTATCAGAGATATCCTTTGCAAACATCATAGATGGACCCGCTGATCTTGTATAATCATCAGAATATCTCGCTAACCCTATGATTGTTGTGGCCACATCAACTTCACGGTCAATGGATTCAATTTCTTTTCCATCAATGAGATATCTAGCGCTTTCAAATAACGCCATGATACCGTTATTAACAAAACCAACTCGGACATTTGCGTTATTGTCATATGGTGGATCATTATGTGCAGCATTATTTGTTACAAGTTCTCCTTCTACTTCAATAAACGCTTCACAAGGCAAAAAGTATTTACTGGTATCATGAACTTGAAGTTCAATTCGTGATCGGAGATCTGGTTGTACTGCGTGATAAGAATAAAATTGAAAATCGCGTACAGAATCATCTTTACGCACTGGGGCATCCATATCAAATGCTGGATCATGTGACTTTTTGAACATTTTATTCTATTTATCAGAGTCTAAATCGTGAAATCCTACGGATTTTCATCGTAAACGATTTTTCCATTTTCATCGTCGTAGTTTTCTAAAGCCACTTCCCGCTATCATATTTGCAATATTGCTTTGGTCCCCTTGATTTACCATCGACGCTAGTTTTTCATCTACTGCGTTATTTATAATTTTACTAACACTTGCAGGCATTTCTTCTGTAGACGGTAACGGTTTCTTTTTTCGACTCACTAATGATGTTATTTTATCCTTCGCAGTTGAAAACGCTTTCCCGGCAAGATCTCCAACAGTACTAATACCCTTATCACGAATAACATCAATTGCTTTCATTGATAACTGTTTAGCTAACGGCATCACTTTTGGGGCCATTCTTGAAAAGAATCCTAAAATGGTTTTGCCGAGGCCATCTCCATAGTATGCCTTATAAACTGGAAACCGTGAATTAACTACATAGACGAGGGTTGGTTTATCATGATTGTAATGGATGATCATTATTATAAAAACAATAGTGTTTTCAATTGTTATTTAATCACTATGATACCCATTTGCTAACTCGTCAATGAAATCTCGATAGGTTTTGATATCCATGATACCGCCGGCAAATAACCGTCTACAGATATCAGCTGCTTCATTAATTATTTCTGGAGAGTTATTTCCAGCTCGGAACCCTCCTACAAGAACATCTAATCGTGATATATCATTGATAACACTATCAGGACAAGTGTTTCCAATCCTTGGATTTCCTAATCCACTTCCGCTATAGCCAGCTGCTTCATCTAGTTTTTCTAAACCCGTTTCTTGTAAATAATCATCATCATCATCATCAGGTGGTAGTTGTTGTTTTTTTTGTCTCCGTGTTGGTGTTTGACGTCGTTCTTCTAAATCATCATCATCATCAGGTGGTAGTTGTTGTTTTTTTTGTCTTCTTGTTTGTCTACGTGTTGGTGTTTGACGTTTTAGTTCTTGCCGTTCTTCTATTTCTCGTTGTCGCTCTTCTATTTGTTCTCTTTTATAATTACTAATTCCCTTTTTAAATTCCTTGTATCCTATCTCATCCTTATTCAAACGACCAATCCCTTTATTTAGTTTATACAAATAATCGAACCAATCATTACTTGATATTCTATCATTTTTATACTCGTCCTTTAAAAAATCTTTTTTTGAATTATAACTTTGAGCAGCAAAATTACCAAAGGCTTGATAATCCTTTGATTTCAATAAACTAGGTTTTTTTATTAATATTTTAGCATGATCAGTAAATTTATTCAACAGAGAAACAGTCGTTTTTTTCGGATCAGTTTTTTCAGTTTGTTCAGTTTTCGCTGCTAGTTTTTCAAGTTCACCAATAACAGATTTTCCCGTCTCGGGACCATCTCCCAGTAAAGCACGCTCTACCCCCTTCGTTGCTGTGGTTACTGGTTTAAACAATTCTTCAGACCCCAGAGCAAAATCAGTTTGTAAACTCTGTCGTTGTTGCAGTTTATTCCTGACAGAGTCACGAATTGGAATAAATTTCTTAATTGCATCCAGTCGTTCACGAGCCAATCGGGTCGTTAATGCTTCATTGACCATTATTTGAAATCAGAAACCATTTTTCAATTGTAAAACAATTTTTCCCATCGATGATTCCATCCTTAACGGTCCAATTTTTTATTGCTGTGAAATATTTTTATTTTTTATCCATTGATTTTGCCTGTTTTGGTGCCATTTTGGTGGTTTTCAGTTGAAAATCTCAAAGAGATTTTACAGTCAAGTAGTCGATTTTACATGGGATTTTCCATAAGGAAAAGCTGTTAAAACTCATTTTTGATGATTTTTAGCCATTTTTCATCAATTTTTGCCTGTTTTCAGTGATGTTTGGTCATTTTTCATCGATTTTCATCAAAAAACCTCGTAGGGTCAAGTAGTCGATTTTGCATTGGATTTTCCATAGAGAAAAGCTGTTAGGATTCTATTTTATTTTCGCAGTGTGAAATATTTTCACTGATTCAATCAAAAAATGACAAAATCTTTTGAGGGTCGGTCAATCAAAATAGTTCATTTTCTTGAATTAACGCTCGTAAGTTTCTAATTTTAGAATTAACTTCCTTTTTCAATTCATATTCGTTACCCAATTCTTTTCGTATTCCTTCCACGATAGTATATAACGGAACAAACACATCTACTTCACTGGAAAATGCAAGAGAGTCTCGAATAGAATTTTGAATTTTTTTGATGAGTGCATATTTCTTTGGTAACATATACTTGTTAGTGCTAACTCCGTATTCTATATCCTGAAAATCCGACTTGATTTGATCAGGATTTTACCCATCTGACAATTGAATATTCTGATTTTTCAATTTTCCAATTTCAACTATGATGCTATTCATAATTTCAGAATTCAGATATGATAATACATATTTCTAATTCATTTTTCAACAATAAAAGAGCCGTTAATATTTTAAAAATTCAGTCTGTATATATAAATATATTTTTTAAAAATTCAGTCTGTATATATAAATATATTTTTTAAAATTAATTCTGTATATATAAATATATTTTTTAAATTAATTCTGTATATATAAATATATTTTTTAAAAATTCAGTCTGTATATATAAATATATTTTTTAAAAATTCAGTCTGTATATATAAATATATTTTTTAAAAATTCAGTCTGTATATATAAATATATTTTTTAAAATTAATTCTGTATATATAAATATATTTTTTAAAATTAATTCTGTATATATAAATATATTTTTTAAAATTAATTCTGTATATATAAATATATTTTTTAAAATTAATTCTGTATATATAAATATATTTTTTAAAATTAATTCTGTATATATAAATATAAATGCAGACAAAAATAAATATCAACCATGATGAGCGATTATCAGTCATTTGGCCCCCTTTATATAGGCCGTTTTGGTTCTATTTGCATTCATTGGGTCCCTTATTAGGCCTTTGTGTCTTTCATAGGGTCCTTTGTTAGAGCATTTTTCTGTTTCTGTTTTATATCAGAATGTTTTTGCTCTTTGAGATATGACCCTATCACCGTTTCTATTAGCCTATAATTCATTCTGTGTTTACCCAATGTGCATCCACGAACCTTTTTTTGGCCGGTAATTCATTTTGAACACCATACGGGGCTACCCAAATGTGACGGAGAGCTAATTACATCCATGGATGTTATTTATTTTAGGGCATTTATGTGTTTACATTCAACATGCAACCCATGAAATCAAATTCATGGTTGCGTAAGTTGTCAAAAACCGACAACCCACCGCTACCGTAAATTTGATAGCATGGGTTTGCATGTTATGTGAATGTAAAAAACACAGAGGGGGTGCCTCCCTCCCCTCAATTAAATAGAAAAAAAAACATCCACCCGTTTCACCATCAGACAATTGTCTGCTATGGGGCGCGAACATGTGAAGAATAATTGTCTGGGTTTACAAGCCAAACACGATACCGTTAGACCACTGTTCACGTCTATAAAGAATAACGTTTTTTAACGTATATATGTTGTAACTATTCATATGGTATATAAAGGGAATTAATACAGCAATCCGCAAGGTATGCTATTTTATTTTCTTGAATTACTTATTAATGGTGTTTCACAGTATTTAAATGAGACAGAATATTTGCATCAAACACTAGAACAAAGAATATAATTGTTTGAAAACATTTCTATTCTTACAAAACAATGCCCAGCGCTGAATCACAATACCCATTAAACAAGTTAACACAATCTAAGGGAGAAAGTATACATGTGTGTTATCCTGTAACGCCTGCATCTCCGGATCACATCCTATGTTTATGAAATACGCATTAATCGCACGTGAGACAGAATATTTGACTTAAACACTAAAAAAAAAGAAATATTTTCTTTTCATATAAAACAATACCCAGTCGCTAAATCACAATGATAACTCCCTTGGTTATATCATTTAAGAGTTGTCTCCCTTGGTGTTATAGACACATACGAAAATCGAATTTTCTGATAATACCATTACGGAATGCTTCATAATTAACAAGCACGGGTGAGGTCTGAATCCTTGGTTCATTTGTATAATAACACTATTTTTCTAATTCATTGTTTGGTTTAATTATAAGTCTCTGTATATAATCTTGAGCAGTCTTTATTATTTTGTCATCGTTGGGGTCAATGACAGTATTTTTTATTCTTTTATCATAATAGCGTTTTAGTTCCCTGTATCGTTTGCCGCCACACATAACGCATAATTGCGACTTCCCCCTGACCCCAACCCCACATCGAATACAGGGTAACGGACCAAGGCTTCCACGACGAAAGCTTTGCATATGATACCAACAGAATTCATTTCTGCATGATTTGTTACACGGGGTCACTGATCCAATCATAAGCCATTTGCAATGATTCATTATACTTAAATCTTTCATTTAAATACTTGTTTTAATTATAGTATGGAGGAGTTCGAGAGATTATCGAAAATTAAGCCTTGGAAAAGTGTTCAATTCAATCTTGATAGAGTTTCTGATACACCAAAGAATAAAATTCTTGATAGAACCTTGATTAGTAAAATCAGAGACTGTTTTAATGAATTCAAGCGTGATGGGGCAGCTCATTGTTGGTCAACATTTCGAATTGATGGTGTTGTTGACGCTACCATGAATGATGAAAAAGCAGCAGTGATAATCTCACGTCTTGGGGAAGAAAGAAATTTTTTTCGAATAAAATTCCTTATCCGTGATAATGGAAAATGGATCATTAGGGACAAATACGAGCCTATTCTTAAGGACAAAAAAACTGTCACTGTGACTCAGGATTCAAAACCAGGAATTTTGACTGGAATTGACAAACCCTACTACGAAAGATCTTATCCTGTCACAGCAGTTGTTTACGGGATCTATCCGCTCAATGAAAAACCTGATATTTCAAAACTAGCACCCATGAAATATTCGACAGGGCTCAATTGTGTAGCAGCACGAATAATGGAACACTTCACAAATGCGTCCCGGGGAAATAAACTAACTGATCTAAGACGAAAAAAAATAACCGAGTGGGAACTGACAGTGAAACAGCATGGGGCAACAATTCAAGATATAGCCAAATTAGAAACATCATTGAGATTTCCAATATCGGTAAGGACAATCACCGGAGAAGTATTATACGAATCGAAATATAAATCACAGGGAGCTCCCATTGAAATTATTGATCATAACGCACACGCGTGGTCATCTGCAGTAACAATATTCCCACGGGATAGAACCGTAAAATATCTATCCCAAACTCTGTTTGGAACCGAAGAGTTTTTTTCAGAGCAGAAATTATTTGATGCTATTTACCATTTGAGTAAAAACGATTCTGTGTCAGTGTGGCTATTTCATAGTACTTCAGACGAAGAATGTAGATTTGATCAGTTTGTAAGGCCCAACGGAGAATTATACCGTACTGAAGAGCTGCATAATCAAATGAAACAACTAGCTAGTGAATTTTCTCCCCAGAGTTCTCTGGGGGAAGACAACGATCAATTATTAGCAAACTGTTTTACAGTACCATCAGTTGCAGCACATTTTGCTAGAAAGAAAAACGCGTGGAAACCAACCCGAAGTGAGTTCTTATCAGATGTCAAATTGTCCTGTCTTGAATACAGCCATGGAGGATTATGGAACACAAAATACACCGCTGATACCGTTATTTCAGTTGATATGATTGCGTGTTATCCAGGAAGTTTTCTTGGGTATGGAGAGTGTGAGAAATATTTCAAACGATTTGGACACCCTACACACGAAATGACCCGTGTTGCTATTAATGGACCACTGCCACATTTCGATTTAACCGGATTCGCTTGTGTAGCATCATTTGAAATGGCTGAAGGGCTTCATCCGTGTAGTTATCTTTGGATTGGTAAACACATGTCTGAAAAACACTGGATGCCAATAGTGTTATTACGGTATATGCTTGATTGTAAGATGTTAAAATCATTAATTGTCAGTGAAGCAATTATATCCTATCGAGCACAGAAATCAGTCTGGTTACCCCAACCTGATCTAGAAAAAATAATTAGCGAAGAGCGAAAACTGTTTCCTGATTTTAATGAACAACAAATCATGGATTGGTCCAGACAGTTATTTGAAATCAGAAACAATGAAGCAAAAGACCTTGGACGAAGAATAATCGGTAAATTTACCCAAGGTGGCAAAGATGATAATACGAGATATTCTTCACGATTGATTATAGACAATGCTGAATACGATTTTGTAATCAAAGATTTAACGAATAGGGGCCTATATGTCAATCGTAAGGACGCATTTATGTCCGATGGAACCAAATTGGGTACAATTGTTACTTACACTGATGGATACCATCCGCAGTACACATATTTGAGAGCTTCTATGCTTGGTTATGCTTCTATCAATCTGTTTTCAATGATCAATAGATTTCCTACCACCGCAGTTAGAGTTGCTACTGACTCATTTTACATAAATAGCAAAATGGCTGATTTTAAGGCTACTGGCAACGAGAATTGGGGGTGATGGAGAATTAAGAAGGAAATGCTTCATGATTATATTCCATCAGCAGATGTTACCATTGAAAATAATTACTTAGAAAGCAATCAGTGTTCAGAATTTTCTAGTGCACCACCGATTTCTGATCCAATCTGTAGATATAAAACAGTTTATTTAAACGGCTGTGGTGGGTCAGGAAAAACAACCCGGGTAATTGAGTTATTCCGTCGTGGAAACGCTAGCGTTTCTAACATGATTGTGCTAACACCGACTCACAGACTCGCCAGAGAGATGAAACAACGAGGGGTAAATGCCTGCACTTATCATAGTTTCTTTAGATGGAAGGGAGATAAATGGACTCCTGAGCGCATGGGAGAGAAATTTATTCCTGAAATTATCATTTGGGATGAAATAGACACAGTGTCCGAAGATGTCTTAAAAATATTTCTTGAGTGGTTGTTATTGAAGAATACAAAAGTCGTCATGTGCGGGGATCACGGCCAACCACCACCATTTGTCGGTGCATCTCCCCATGAATGGCTAAAGGGTTTTGTAGACTATTATGAAGAAATTGATACTGATCATAGATCACTTGATAATGAATTAAAAGAGTTTAAGAAATTAATTAGATTACAACAGGATAGAATCCAGTGTGAAATAGCCCGTGAAATAATTTCGGAAACTCCCATGAATGAGTTTTGGGAAGCGTGGAGACCAAATGATTTAATCATTGCAAGTAGAAAAATAGTCAGGGACACACTTCAGATGAAGTTATTTGAATTGCATAAACAAAAATTTGCAACACTTCCAGTACCGTTATGTTATAGGCCATCGGATACACGAAAACAGAACATCGAAGTTGATATTCCAGGCCTGACAGAGTCAAGGCGTGAAAAGCAGATTCTCGTATTAAATGATATTGTGCTGGTTGATATCAATGTCGTTGAAGATGCATTGCGTGCTAATAAATCCCCATGGACGCTAGGTTATGCAGCAACAATACACTCTTCACAGGGATTGACTATATCGGATACAACTGTTTGGATGGTAGATAATCGCATAGAATGGTCGAATTTAGTCTATCTCGCAGTGTCTAGAGTACGAAAAATAAATCAACTTCGAAGAATTGTCTTCGATGATGAAATCATTGGTGGCGATGATAATGACACCACAATAGATGATATTATTGATAAAAAATTCTCCGGTTACAAACAACAAGACAAAAAAAAAACAACGAGAATTTGATATTGATGCTGAATTAATAATTACTCTGAAGCAACAACAGAATAATCACTGCGCGAGTTGCAATTGTATAATGCGTTGGCAGTATTCGGATAAGGATCCTCGCCAATTCACCGTTGACAGAAAAAATAACAATCTCGGTCATGTCAGAAATAATGTGATGTTGACTTGTCTTGAGTGCAATAGACGCAAGGGTGCTAGTTAAGCCCATGCGGTGGTAATTGAGTATCCTCAGGTATCACTTGTAATTGTTGTCTAGTAAAACCCCGTTGAGGGGCAGTTGAATCCAGTTTATAGATTGGAAGTCTACCCGTAGATCGTGTTATACTAGATATCTTATGCGTAGTGACGCTCCAAATAGGATCAGTAGCCCTTTTTGTGCCACCCTCAAGCTCTCCTGGTTCGTATAAGTACCTCACAATGACATTACTACCAAGAATTGGTTGGGAAACGCTAAAATCTTTTTGAATTTCCATTTCAGGTATTGACTTCTTTTTAATCGCATTGATAGGTTTCATGTTGATGGTTCTAGTAATCTCGTTATTCAGTGCAGTAATCACAGCTGGTAACCTTTTAACCCATTCACGGGATCTTTTTTCTTGGATGAATTCTTTTGCGTATTGATATCCAAATAACCGCTCAGCAAGGGTTTTATTAAACCGTTCTACAATGGCCTGATCACGATGTAGCGCAGTATGTCCTCGTCTGATAGTGACTTTATGATTTTTCATTATTGATAACACTGCACCCTGAAATTCCTTGCCCGGATCAACTTGTAACAGATTTGGCCAGTGCAGAGGGCTCCTTCGATAAATCCTTTCAAATGCAGAAGCCACTTCAGTGGCTGATTTTGTTTTTAACGGTTCTGCTTCTTTGTATCGACTTGCAATATCAACTACGGTTAATGCGTATTTGTAACCACGATCATGTGGCAGAAATAATAGATCAGCCTGATGAACTTCATTGGGTCCGGTCACATCAAAATGCGAGAAATTGATTTGTTTAGGCGGTGGTAGATAAATTTGCCATAGTGCCTGTTTGGATAACCAATGAGCCGCAGTGGTTTTTTTCACTTTTGCAGCGCTAGCGAGTTTATGGATTGCTGATTTACCCCTCCAGTATCCTCTTGGGGAATAATAAATAGATTCCATGTTGTTATTAATTACCAGCACCTAACATCAATTTACTTTTCATAGCCGATTTTATCAAAAAGGAAGCCAATTTTTCTTTGAAAGATTTATCAGAAATAGCATTTAACGCATGAATTAATTTCACATCTGCTAGATGCCTGTGCTGCAGATTACTGCTTTTATAAGATACATCATGAAGGTGACAGGCCTTATCAATAGCGTTTATTGGTTCCTCACCGGGTCGGGGCTGATTTTGATCATTGAGCCTGATATCAAGTCTTGTTCCCGGTCCACAGTAGCTATATCCTGGAAGGTGCTTTTCTCCGGGGTATTTTGCCCATGGGGTTCCAGGGAGTTTTGCTAATTTGGCTGCGATATCACCTCCTCGTTTTTTTTTAAAGGTTCCTTGAGTTCCTTGGGTTTAGAAACAAATCTAAATTTCTTTGTACTACATTGTACGCATTTACCAGAAAGCGCTGATCGGTTATTTTTAGTTGTAATCGTCGTCAAGTCATCTGTGCCAGTACGTTTTTTACACTTCACACAATATAGATCCATAATTTATATATAACGGCATGAATATAATTGATTATTCAGCTACCCGACGGCGGGAACCTATTAAACATCATGAAATGTTGCCGAATTCAATTAGAATGATTATAATCGGACCATCTGGAAGCGGAAAGACACAACTGCTACTTAATTTGATAACGAGATGGATGAAATGGAACAAATTGTATTTAATAGCCCCGAGTGTAGACGATCAGCGATGCTATGAAGTGCTAAAGGATTTTAACGAGAAAGCAAAAGAATTTCAAATCGATGAAGATTTTATTGAGTTTATTACTGATATAGAGGAAGCCCCTTCCGTGGAAGACATCGATGGAAGTATTAACAATTTAGTGGTATACGATGATATCATGTTAGATAATCAAAAAAATCCTGCTAGAATATTTTCCCGAGGCAGGCATAAAAACACTGATGTGATCTATGTCACTCAACGGTACACACAAATACCAAAAGTGATCAGAGATAACTGCAATGTGTTGTGTGTATTTAACGGCGTTGATACTCATACGCTACGAAATATTCATCAGACCTGGTGCAGCGGTGATATGAATCATAATCAATTTAGAAATTTCTTTAGTCACGCTCAGTCAAAACCACACGGATTTGTGACAATAAATTTAGCAGACCCTAGGACACGATATCGTATCGGACTTGATAAAATATTCGGTTAACCCATAGCAGCAGAGAGGGTGAGTGACAACGACGTTGCGACATCAACGAAAACGCGAACAATCATAAGGGTCGGAGACTTATTTTTTCGCGAGAAGGGTCTATTCGTACCGTTTTCAAGGTATAATAAAAAATAACCAAAAAAAAAGTTGTCTGATTCACCCTCTCTGCTGCTGACTTCTATGTTAGTCACAATTAGTCGATTTGGTAATCAAAAAGGATGATGTTTCGATTTAGTCTGTTCACCCTCTTTGCTGCTTGACACAAATGTTAACAATCTACAAAAACAAAAATATTATTCTAAATAAAACAAACCATATTTTAACAAAATGTACAATCTTTACCAACTGCAAAATATTTAGCTAATATAGAATTATACACTTCTAGGTAATAAATAAATTCCTTAGGTGTGCATCTACCAAAACATTTTTAAACATGTAAATATTCATAAAATTTAATAAAATGTAGTAATACTTACACAGATGCCATATCTGATTCTGATTTGATTACACAGCAAAAATTTGTTTCCTATGAAGTGTTAGCCCAGGTGTAGAAGTTGTGGCCATGTCTTCTGTGATATTCCTGTCTGTTTCTGATGTTTTCTTTGCACTACCATTCAATTCATAACTAATATAGCAAGGGAAAATAAATGTTTCATTAGATAAAAATTACATATACTGTTACAAATAATGGTATGCATAAAATATACTTAACTGTATTGCATTACTTTCCTTTACAGTCATCACCATTTACATGATATATGATTTAGAAAAAAAAACAAACAAACAGAAGTGACTGCTTGCCTCTAAATAAAGTTGTATGGTTGCGTGTGAAAATGATGATCATTAATTACCTTTTGGAAGCCTCAAAAACAGCAGCAGTATGTATCATAGTTTACATGCGGTTTTCAACGATACTGTTGTAGGTCTGTAACATTTTATTTCATGCTAAATGGAATAATGCCAGTTTATATTAAACATGTTATATTAAAAGTTTTGATAAAGTATTAACTATGCAGAAATAAAATGGCGGTATAAAAACTTGACTGTTCATTGCAAAATTGATACTCACCTATAAAGCAAGAATTGGGCGACCTCTGGATAAATTTTCAGGCTCAGAGTGGACTTTAGTGTATTCCATCGTTCATGCTGGTCACCAATATTTATGCGTGTGCTGCCATAATTTGCCCAGAGAGCATCTTTTTTTTCCCTTTCAGAATCTGTAAGTATTCGCTTTCAATCTAGTGGCTTCCGCCATTATTTTTGTAAACACGTGTTTGCGCAAGGCTAAAATTCGTTATCTTCGGGAGAGGTCAACTAAGAGGTTATATGAATATAGGCGTGGCAAACAGCGAATTTTTTTGTCTGCCAAACAATAGGGAGGAATCGCGTATTTTATCACAAAATTCCGATACTAGCCCGATTTCGGCCTCCGTAACAGCCTGAATCGTATTTATTCAACTAAATAAGTAATCATGAACTGAAAAAAGAAATATATAATTTCATTCGTTTTTACTTAGGTTGCATGCCTTTAATCAACATAAATGTGCATGTATGCGACTTCTGCCAACATATATTTTCTGCCTGTGGTGAACTGGGAGCTCTTTTATATAATGTAATGACTGCATAATTAATGTGATCTACGTTTGCCGATAGTTAGCAGTACCTTTCAAGGATAACGTACCATTTAGCGATAACGCAATACGATCTGCCAATCAGTATGATTGGTCACTTATCATTTGAAATGCATATGCGAGATGAAATGTTTCTCGCGTACTTTGTCAAAGTAGTTATGATAGCTGAAACGTCTAAATAAAACATTGTTGAAATTCTCTTTTGCTGTTGTATCGTATATAATTTTAACATATTTTGAAAAGAAAAATAACTATTAGTTCAGATTCTTTGTTTAACGCAGGATCCACGCTCCCTGTTCAGTCAAACCTATGATCTGTCCGATATACATATGCAGGCACTATAAAATATTTTGAAATCAATGTGGACTTGAAATGGATGTCCGAGGTGCAGAGAAGAGGATATATTTGAAACAAAATACTATTATTTACTTTCTAGATTGCCATTTCTGTTTTTAGTTTTCAGATCGAGATTTTTGCAGAATTTAGTAGGATAATATGACCCCGAAAGGGTTAGTTCATATGGTGAATAAAGTAGGTGAATCGCCATATTGCAACAACTGTTTCTTGGAAAATTTATTAAAAACCACTCCATTTCTAATTACAAAATTTTGTCAACTTCTTTGTCTACTTATAGTATTGGATCAACAGCCATTAGTCATATGTATTCCATTTTGGAAAGACAATACTGTTCGAAAGAAAGCACTTTATTGCTAAATATTGATAACAAGGTCACTAATTGACAGATCCAATACTCGTTAAAAGTATTCTTTATCACGTAGGTTATCGATAAATAGTATCAACAGCGTTACCTGCTGTCAACCTGCATAGCGTATCACTAGATATTGTTAAAATGGTCACCCATTGTCAAATGCGATACGCAGTCAAATTTCATTATAGTTCACCTGTGTATTTTCTATTATTAACTATTCATTGCAGTGCAGACAAAATATCAAATCGGTTATTATTAATACGTGGGGATCAGCAAAAGAGAACCATATAAGTGTTATTACTAATAAAAGCAACACTCCTAATACTTCCGGAAAGATGGCCGCCATTGCTTAACTGCTTGACAAAGGCTCTTTCGTTTTTGTGCTATTTTTCATGATATATGTGCTTGTTGTTTATCTTCGTCTACATTATTGTGTTTCATCATGCTTTGACTGTTTTTGTTTTGGAAACGAGAACAATTATAATTTTTCTCAGATGTTTTGTTCCACTGTTGCTTTTTAATAAACCACCATCACGCGATCGCCAGTCAATCCGGTTACGCTATAATGGATCCTCATAAATTGCAGTAAATGACCATACCTTGGTTCTTGATATACATTGTGCTCAAGACTACACGAACTGGGACTACATTCATCATAACTTAAATGTAAACGGAAGCGAGAAAAAAGAAACGTTGTGTCATCTTAAATCGTCAACCATTGTGTCAACTGTCCCAGGGATACCACTACGTATTGCATTATTCAAAGATCATTCAGTAGGATCACCAGAAAAGCGCAAATAAATAGTTAATTTTATCAACGAGCAGGATATTGACGTCTTCTTCATGACAGAAACATGGCTATAAACATCAGGTGATGAACCCAATTTTTGGATTTATCATCCACCGATTACTCGGTCAAGTCGTTCCCCCGCAACTCTCGCGCATGTGGAATTGCTGTCATCAGAAAGAGTTCCATGATAAAATGTCTTAAGTACAACACAACCTTCAATTTCTGCCACACATTGTTTGAACTAGACCAAACAACACTCACACTGGAAAAGAGATCAGTCCATTAAAAAACAAGCTGACTGAATCTCTCTTTTTGAAGTAGTTTCCGAATCGTCTGGAGTATGGAAATACGATAGGTGGCAACCTAATTATTCTTGGAGATTTCAACTTTCACTTTGACTGTCATGGAAACCCATATACGTCAAAACTCCTAGATTCCATTCATGATTTCAACTTTAAACAGTCAGTTAACCAATCCACCCATAAACTTGGTCACATTTGAAATAGTATTTATATAGCTCTGACATAATGACTTTATTCAAGTTTTTCTTATTCATTTTAATGAGTATGTTTGACGACTTCTTTAAATAGTTAAATACAGAATTGATGGAGCAAAACCGTAATATTTGATAAGTGAATCTGGTGTTGGTCAAGTGAGTATATACTTCCAATACTTCTATCTATCTTCGCAAATGATCTTGAGAAATAAACGCATTTCGCAGAATC
Source organism: Unio delphinus (assembly GCA_029339505.1). Classification (NCBI taxonomy): domain Eukaryota; kingdom Metazoa; phylum Mollusca; class Bivalvia; order Unionida; family Unionidae; genus Unio; species Unio delphinus. The sequence goes on from JAQISU010000231.1 coordinate 1,210,622, forward strand.
ACTGGAATTCCAACAATAATTCCCGATTTTTGAAGTTCTTTAAAATGTTTTTTTTTTTTTTAAAATAATCTTCAAAAATAGAAATTTTAAATTTAACTATGATAATACAAAAATTACTATCTGGTTTTCAGATAACAAGAAATATTATATATTAATGAGGGATTGGTTTGTACTCCGATAAATCACACACACACACACACACACACACACACACACACACTATTTAATCTGATGGACGATATGTGGGTATGATGCCAGATATTTATTTTATGTGCATTTGCTGCTTGCAGTTGCTTTTCCGGAACACACATGTATGGAGTTTAGAAGCAGGAATTTTAATAATTGCCTGTAATCTAGTTTGAAATTGAAAATGCATACAAGACAGATGGTTGTGCTATTCCACGTGGATTTACAAGTCACCAAACACGGGATTTAATCCGAAAAAATAATCCACATGTCACTAAATGAATCCTTCAGCTGACGGTTGCTTCACATCCAGGAAAAATACCGGTAAGTGTATACACTGTATATTGATGTATGCAAATAAGATTGACTCCACATTTGTACAGGTTTCAATGTGCAATATATCTTTGAATCCAGCCCGGTATTGGATGGCTGAGACTCTAAGATACACTACACACTGAAGAAATATTTCCACTAAAGAGTTAAATCTCTCTCTCTCATTCTCAATGACATATGATTTTATTACTTGTGCCTACGTTCACCTTCACCGCTTCCATAATATGTAAATGTATTTAGTGCTTTAATAATTGTATATCATCCCCTAATTTGCCAATCAATAACATTATAGGTTTGAGGCTGATTTTTTGGCCTATATTTAAACAAAAGGTGATTATAAAAACGATCAAACATTTAACTGAATAAAGTAACATTAATTACCTTGCATGCGACTAATTATTCTTTATTTAACTCTAGATTAGACTTCCGGAAAGACGACCGTTATCGCTTAACCTGCTTGACAAAGGTCTTCCGTTTATGTGCTGTTTTTCTTAATATATGTGCTTGTTGTCTATCTTCGTCTACATTATTATGTTTCTTCATGCATTGGCTGTTCAGTTCGTATGTTTTATTTTATAAGTTTTCTCAGCTGTCTTGGTCAACGTTTATGACGCCTTTGTTTTTTTAATAAACCGCCATCACTTGATCGCCAGTCAACCTGCATACGCAAAGATTGAACGCCATTAATTGCTCTAAATGACCATACCTTGACTCTTGATACTACATTGCGCTCAAGACTAAACTAACTGGAACTATATTCGTCAATGCTTAAATGTAAATCAAAGCTGTCCGGTGAAGACCAGGAAGAAGAATTCAAGTTATCTCCCTTAAATTTTAACTCTTCAACCGTTGTGTCAACTGTCTCAAAGATACCATTGCGTATTGCATTATTCATCGTCCAATCAGTATAACCACCGGAAAAGAGCACATAACTAGTTAATTTTTATCAACGACCATAATTCTTATTCTTCGTATTCTTCCTGAATGAAACATGGTTAAGGCCTCAGGAGATAAGCCGAAGTGCGCGGATTTAACACCCACCGCTTCAAGTTTAACACCCATCAAGTCGTCCACCATCAACTCTCGCGGAGATGGAATTGCTGTCATCACAAAGAATTCCATGATAAAATGTATTAAGTACAACTCAACCTTCAATTTCTGCCACACATCGTTTTAACTAGTCACAATAACACTCACACTGGAACAAAGGTCAGTCCATTTTTCTGTCTCTATCGACCTCCTCCTGGTAGTAAAACATGCTGACTGAATCTCTCCTTTTGCAGCAGTTTCCGAATCATCTGGAGTATGGAAATTTGATAGATGGAAACCTAATTATTTTTGGAGATTTAAACTTTCACTATGACTGTCAAAACTCTAGATTTCATTCATGTTTTCAACTTTAAACAGTCGTTAAACAACCCACCCATAAACTTGGTCACATTTTAGACTGGATTCATCATAGACCTGATAATAATAATCTGCAACCCAGCCCTGTATCCCACGAACTTGCATCAGATAACCTCTGCATTATATGTCATCTAATCGTATCAATCCCTTTGTTACGAAATGCCCGATATGGCTCAGTTAGACGACCATACTTTTTGTTATTATCAAGGTGTCTTGTTTCGCGCGTCATAATATTTTTTTATAAATATAATTTTTGTTTGTATCGCGTGACTCTTTGTTGCTTGTGCAGTACGTGCGAGTTATGTATCAATGCGCACAACTATATATATCATGTAGAAATCTTGAAGGGCAGAGCCACTAGAGAGAAGCTCTAAATGTATTTAGCTGTCGGGGCAGGGGCCATTTCCACTTAGTTTGAGCCAATGAGTTGGGTCCATTATATGTGTTTTAATCAACTTTTTTCATTGTTAACAACTAATATTCAGTTTCGTATAATAACGTTCAATATTGTATTATGTGGTTGCATTGTTTTATCGAACTTGTAATTCAATGTATTAAGAGGGTATGATCTATGCAATTTGGTAGCGAGATGATAATTTTACCTGGTCGCTACTAATGTTGAAAACATAATATGTATGCACTAATGTCTTAATATAACGTATTTGTATTTTAATTGCATACCATTCCTACGTCACATTTCAAGCGGGTTATATTAACTCATTCGTAACCGTCGTATATTTTTAAGTAGTTACAATTAAAACAGACTATTCGGAAAGTTGTTTCATTTCCACATTCCACATTTCCACTTACTGGGTATGAATAGCCGGATGAGATTGTGAATATGAGGATGTCTGGTGCACCATTACGAGGTTAAGCCACCAGTTGAGTGCCCACAGGTGCAAGTCTGGAGGTTAGAGTGACCGTTCCGAAAAGCAGGCCGAGTCAACACGGATATACACATGTGGTGATATCGACGTTGTGATAACAGTAGTGTTTGACAACATGAATTTTGTGATAACAGTAGTGTTTGACTATATGAAGTTTGTAAAAAGTATTTGACTACATGAGTTTGATATAGTAGTCAGATCCGATTTCCTATTTGTTTTATATTCAAATTATATACCTTTGTGTTTGTTATTCTCGTGTCATTAGTGTGAGTGTTTAATACATTTTCATAGTCACTCACGAACGTGTTTGTTATTTCCTGAAACCCTGACCAGTCTCAAAGGGTGTCAGCTTGATTTTGATTACCTTTGTCACATAATTAGTATTTAGAAAAAACTTTTGTTATGCCTGAGAAATATTTGATTATTTGTGTTGTGCATGCGTACAACGCTATCTAGGATGAACAAATGTTTTTTCCAGACAAGCGACATAACCAACATATATCTCGCCGCCGTAAACTACTTGCGGCTATGGACATCATAATCACGATATGCACGGGTATTTTACCCTGCATATTACTCACTGTTCTATGAATTTAAGCAAGATTACGGTAGAACCGCTCATGGTCACTTTGGATCTGTCGAAGAGAGTACACGTGGCATTTCTATAAGCCATTGGTGTGAGTGTTAAATTTATATTTTATATGATATGCGAAGTTTATTGAGTTTGTATAATCATATCGTGTAAAGATTCATTAATTACAACACATAGTTGAAACGCTATGAACTGTGAATTTCAAGTTGTTTTTAAGAGTTTAATATATTAGCATTTTCCAGAACTCATTATTATTACCAGTTTCGTTTTATTGTAACTAACGAGGCTAACGACGCTAACAGTCTAACTAGTCTAACGGATGTAACAAGACTGATGAGTTTAGCTAACGAATAGAGCTATCTAGATGTCTATATGTCTGTACTTATGTCTGTACATGTGGAGGAGCCACGACTGTAGACGTAGCTGATTCAAGGGTGCCGTATGCTGTCTGTACGTGTATACGTATGACTGACTGTACATGTAGTGGACTCATGGAGGATGCGAGCGTCCGATACAATAGAGTGGGTCAACCCAAGGGACGTGATGAAACTGCGATTTATCGCTGTATGAATCGTGCGACTGTACAAAGGTAAAGAAGCATATGTTTATTCCAATTGTTGTTTCAGTTGGTATATTTGTATCTACATGAGATATTTTTTTATATCTTAGTTGAATCCCAGGAGATTTGTGAATCTTACTGACAGTACAGAACATTTGAAACGAATTTGAAAACTTGAGATTGTTTGAATCCCAAGCCTAGTCTATACGTAAAATTATGTGAATATCTTAATGTGTACTATTATTTGAACTGAGATTTCTTGAAGCTGTATATCAGATAGATATAATATTGGTTTATTTTCAATGTGTGAATGTTAGTATAGAGTGATTGGATCAATTGTATGTTAAGAGTGTGTGAGAATCATTGTAGTTTTACATCATATTTCTTTACTAATTCAGTTAATACATTTTCATCTTTCACACATTTTGTCTGAGTTATTCATTTAATCCAAAATCCACTGTTTCAATTCTGCGACATACCCTCCACCTTTATTTAATACTAAGAGAAACCTCCGTATGATACTTAGAACCAAACTAATGCATGACATGCAATAAAACCTACCTAAACTTACTAACCTCTTACAGCACAGAACCACTCGATAACTGCCTGCGTTCATTGCTTGAAAAACATGTCCCAACCATAAAATACAGATTATCAATAAAAAATTCTTTGGTATAGCAGTGGTAGGGAAAAGCTTCGCACAGCTTAAAGACATTGCCGTAAAGCAGAGAGGATTTGGCTTTCATCCAGACTCACTATTCATAAACAAATCTATGAAGCCGCCAAGAAGAATGTCACAAACATAGTCCATTTAGTCAAATTATCCCACTACAGTACTAAGATCACGGTGAGTTTCAGCTGCAAACAGCTTTTCGAGGTAACTAACAAACTAACGTCAAGGAACAAATGTACACCACTTCAACTACCTTCTATCCAGTAGACCTTGTGGACCTATTTGCAAATTTCTTGGATGACAAAGTACAAACCATTATAAGTTCGCTTGACAACACAATTTCAATTGACTCTTCACCATTGAGTTAAGATACAGAATTTCTGCAACAAACCTAAGGAGCATTTAAACATGTCTCTATGGATGTAGTACGGACAAAGTCATGTGATAGTGATCGAATTTCAACATCACCGCTGATAGAGTGTTTAGTTCCAATATTGCTTTCACTAACTGATGTTGTTAATATCTCTCTCATCCGGGGAATTCCCATCAGTTTTCCAAACTGCCATCGTAAAAACTCTGCTCAATAAACCAACACTTGATCATAATGATTTAAAGAACTACCGCCAAGTTTCGAATACCACGTTCATATAAAAAAATCTTCAAAAAATGTTGTTTTAGCCCAACTTTTATCTCATTTAAATTCAAACAGTCTTTTTAGCAATGTACAGTCTGCATATCGCCCTTGCCACATTACTGAAACTACTCTTCTGAAAGTACTTAATGATATTCTCTCTGCTTTGGATAGTGGAAAGATTACAGTCCTCACCCTCCTTGATTTCTGCAATACAAAATACTGCATCTGGAGTCACACAATCAATTTACACATACTAAATTTTAATATGGACTATAGAGCGACTGGAACACTCATGCAACTTTAACCTGAATTTACCAAAACCATGGAAAGTCACTAACTCTTCACTTCGTCACGTTTGCTCCTCATAACTGGGCTATTATTTCGGTCTGAGGACTATATTCTCATTATCGACTTCCCATAATGAAATAAGTATTCACAAAATTCTAAGAAATCATTAAAACGAAATGCTTTACAGAAATGAGCATACTCCAAATGCATTACAGTATGCTAACGGGTGTCGTGTAAACGTAAGCAAACGGCGTCATGGCGTCCATTTTACAAAACTAAGAGTGAATCTGTTATTATTTTTTCTCACTTAAATTTATAATAATATCCTGCTCGTAATGAAATTAATCAAATCATTATTTCATCATATCCGTACAATGGAAATACACTAATGTGTTATGCATCTTTCTTGTCGCTCATAATTCAATTAAATTCTTCGCACAATGATATTTCGCTTTTACATTTTCGAAATTATGTTGGAATTGGTAGCATTCGACAAAACATACATTGTTATATGATTTGTTTACAGTAATGCAGTATTTTTGATCGAAGGACACTAACACTGAGAATCGATTATTTAGTCGATTGAACTAACACTGGGATTGGGTTATTCGTTCAACGCAACTTAGACATAGATTAGATTATTTGGTCGATGGAAATAACACTGGGATTGGATTATTTGATCGATGTAAATAACACTGGGATTGGATTATTTGATCGATGTAAATAACACTGGGATTGGATTATTTGATCGATGTAAATAACACTGGAATTGGATTATTTGATTGATGTAAATAACACTGGGATTGGATTATTTGATCGATGTAAATAACACTGGGATTGGATTATTTGATCGATGTAAATAACACTGGGATTGGATTATTTGATCGATGTAAATAACACTGGGATTGGATTATTTGATCGATGTAAATAACACTGGGATTGGATTATTTGATCGATGTAAAAAACACTGGGATTGGATTATTTGATCGATGTAAATAACACTGGGATTGGATTATTTGATCGATGTAAATAACACTGGGATTGGATTATTTGATCGATGTAAATAACACTGGGATTGGATTATTTGATCGATGTAAATAACACTGGGATTGGATTATTTGAACACAATTTATCTTCATATGGACGTATACTTAATGAGCGTATATAAGGTAGATTCGCGTACTTCTAAACTACATACAATCATATTAATTGTCAGATGTATATCTGTTTATTTCTCTATGTACGGTATATTAAAACCAGACAGAAGTTTCAACTAACATGAAAAACATCTTGTTTTAATCTGAATTGTCATTCACCGCCTCGAGCAGACCGAATTTCGATTTTAGTATGAGTACATATTTGAACAGCCAGACCATAGAAATAATCGAAGGCATATCCGAAAATTAGACACACACGTACACATGCACACATATAAACACACGCTGAACTGCCTATAGATTTAGATTAAGTGAGATAAATCTTATCATATATGTCCTAGAATACCTACCAGATTCTGACTTTAATATGTGGCAAGGTAGAAATGACTGACACTGATTCCACCGTAACTATTATGTTATCCACATTGCCATTTTACTTACCAGTTGTAATTCATACACCAGTTAACCCACTAAGTAACCATTAAATGAATCCCCTTAATTAACCCACTAAGAAACCATTAAATGAATCCCCTTAATTAACCCGCCAATTTGGTTTTATACCGCTAATTTATTTTCAGTTGGTGCCGGTTATAATAAAATTGAACTTTACCCCACAATACAAATATAGATGAAAATATAAAGCTATGCACTTATTTAATTTTGTTTACATTTAGCGAGTTCAGTTCATTATGATATTTAGAAGTGAATATTTCAAAGTTCAGAATATACTTTTGGATTTGAGCTACTATGAGAGCAAAAAAAAAATCGCCATATTTTGCCTTTTTATATCCCTTGATTTTTCCAATGGCTTTTCCAAGCTGAGGATGTTTAGAGATTGTTTTGTCACTTCATTTATATTATTTTAACATTCTATGCTGAAATATATTTAGTGTGAGATTTTTTGACGTTGCTTTAACAATTTTTCATCACATCACACCGGTGTTTAACGTTTTGCAGTTTGTACTAATATCAAACACTGGGGCATCATGCCGCATACATGTAGCATGATGTCCCACCAAATCACACTATCCTGACACCAGGCCGACCAGTCATAACAATGAACTCTTTAATGGTGAGCGCCTAGCAAGGCAGTTGTTTGTATAATTTTTACAAGTCTTTCGTATGATTTTGCCGGGGTTCGAACCCGTGACCTCCCTCACCCGGGACTCACGTTTTAACCACTAGACAACCAGAGCGATAAATGAATAGAGATTCGTACCTTTCTTAAAAAAAGTTTTTTAATGTTTTTTTTTTGAAGTTCTGTGCAAAGTTGTAAACGATAGTTTTCAGTTATTTCAAAGAATAAAAATTAGTACTATTATTCATGCCAAAATTAAATTAAAATAGGTAAAACTTAATTTATCGCTGATAAGATAAAGATGCTTGCAGTATCACCAATGATAGCAATCCGTATCCGTTTCTGGAATATTTACTTTTTTTCTCAGCTATAAAGAACAACTGTTTTTGACTATGCAAAAATGTCCCATTCTGAGTGAAAACTTGAGACCAGTCCATTGTCTCCATTCAAGCATTAACCAACCCATGTGCATACAGATGGTCACTATCTAAAGCTGTCAAGGAAAATTCTTTTCCGGTATAAGGGGCACCCACACAGAACCACCCAATAACATTCATTCTTTTATTACGTAACGGCAGCAATAGTCTGGGATTTGGTTATGCAACTACCAATGTGCCAAAACCAAGTATGCATATAAGCGGTGAGACTTTTATTTGAATAATACAAAAAAGTTATATGCACAGAAATCATATGCAAATAAGCGCAATACAGTTCAGTGGGAATATATATATATATATATATATATATATATATATATATATATATATATATATATATATATATATATATATATATATATATATTAACTTTTTTAATTTTTAAAATGACGGTGTGCCAAATATGCCATCTATTACATGCATTCACATAATGTAAGCCATTTTGAACTATGGGATAAATTCCAAACACATATTATGAATATAAAATGTTTCAATTTTTTTAAGAAATACAGTGGTGTATGCGAAAACAAACTCTTAAAGCAGGTTTTGCAGCAGTCTAAGAAATATCATTCTTTAAACGAGTTTCGTTAATTATTAATGACAATTGAATCCAGCTAATTCTCGTCTGTCTCAATGTTGAATTCTGCGCATGAAGGCTAAACTGGGTATAGCCCGTCAAATAAATAACGTCAAGAAAGATTTAAAATTACATTTGCTTTGGAATTGCAGGTTTTTCTTGACACGATGACTGGAAACCTTCTCAGATTTCTGTAAAGACGAACGATATATGGAAAACATATATGCCATTATCTCTCAGATTCGATTAAATCCAGTTTTATCTAACAACAACGTCGACAGATATTTCCCGTTAACAGGCAGAATTGTACTTAAAACCAAGCTTCGCCGAAATTATGAGAAAATGGTACATATATATTGTCTGTTTATTATATCATTTTCAGTTATATTAAGGGATTACCACTGTATATTATTGAAACAAAAATTTGGAAAACTGCAGGGAACTGTTATATAATTATACATAACATACTGAAAAGAAAACCTTGCAACATTAATATGCATAACAGTTATAACCCAAGTAATTGAAAATACTTTATGGGTCCGAAACTTTTGTTTTTAAAAGGTTGTAATTTACATTTTTGTTAGGTTTTCTATACATTATATATTATGAATATTTATATTTGGACATGACCTTGTCTAATATATATATATTATGGATAATTATATTTTGGACATGACCTTGTCTAATATCTATATTATGTATGTATGTATGTATGTATGTATGTATGTATGTATGTATGTATGTATGTACGTATGTACGTATGTATGTATGTAGGTATGTATGTATGTAGGTAGGTAGGTAGGTAGGTAGGTAGGTATTCGAACAACTGCGGCTGTTACCACAGCAGCTGATGATTCCGTGTAATATTAGGTTGATGAAGACCCACATCCTAGAGTAAGTAATACGTTTTGCGGAAAAACCGTTGGTAGAGATGGGTTTGTTTCATGAGGGAGAAAGAATACATACCTAAAATTACAAGAGACAGAATGTTGCTGCTTGCTTGCACCTTATGGAAAATGAGTTCAAGAAAGTTGATACGAGAAAAAGAATTCAAAACAATTCACTATTATGCTCGTTTATTACTTTTCTAGTTGATCACATTATTTCGAATCGCTGTTTGCAGCAAATTGAAATCATAGTGATAGTTTTTATTAGTGATCGATGAATTTATATCCATTCAAAATAATGGATATAGGAACTTTACAACCAGCGTTTACCTAATTAGTACTGCATCTACTATTAATAATCAGCTACAATGTGCATAGTTGCTTTAGGAAGCAGTCTTTAACCAATTCACTATTTATATGCTCTTCACAACTATTTCTTCTGCAGTCATGACAAATGACAAATTAAAAGAAATTATGTTATGAACAATTGAAATATATTATTAGGTAAGATGGAGAGAGAAGAAATCATCAGGAGTGTCTGTTGTTTTTATTTGTAATAACAGTATACTTGGGATTGAACATTAAAATACAAGAATTGTCAGAATGTTAATGTATGTTAATGTATGTTACTGTACGTTAATGTATGTGGTTACTATACATGTCATTAAATTCAGAGACTTGTAAATTTATTTGTTTCTTGACAGTCATAATTTTTATTTAGTCAAATAAAAAAAACACAAATGTTATCAGACACAACTGTTCAAAATGGCGGAAATTATTCCTTCATGTCTGGCTGTCTCTCGATTGTATTGTAACTTCCCTCCTACACTATTAAAGACACGAGCATGAAATTTCGGGATAAGACGCCAATCTTCCTACATATATATTTTCATTACAACTCTTCAGATGGGACCCGTTTTTTGGAATAATTATTGTTTGTTAATATCGTAAGATCTAAAATCTTGAAGATAAAGATCTGAAGTTGGATTGTGTCATATTCAGTGCCTTACTAGATTCTTCAAAAGTATGTTTCATTAACTGCAATACAATTGTTACATTCAGGTTCCAAGGACTCACAAACACCATGTAAGGGTCCTAAAAGTTTATATAAAAACAAGCTAAAATCTTTCACAAAAACTAGAAACAAACAATTCCAGTGTTGTGTTGACAGTCTCTGGTATCAACTATCCAGAATGCAGGGATTAAAGTTCTGGCCAAATGTCTCTGCTAACAGGCTGGAATCTGATACAGCACCTAGGGTGACATCATACCTATAATAACAATTATTGCATATCTTGAAAATTTGTGCAATGTTGCGACCTGTTTAAAATATGACTTTTTATAATTTCATGCCAATACATTGTCAATCTACGTGTGTGGGTTAATTTGTTCTCAATGCTCATGCTTGATATCGAGACGTCCAGTCTGGTTATGTTCGTTGCCGGAGGACACGTGGAGTGAGTGTCGACAAATGCTGTAAACAACTACCTCGGAGCAGAAGAATCTGTCTGCCTTCCTGGTTTTAACCTTTCACGTCATCCGTGGACTACGCCGAACTGTTTCCAGACTGGACATGGCCGTTGTGCAGTCAACGTTTTCTGATGTGGCAAGGCCACTGACACTTCATGTTGCTGTTGAACTAACTCTACAGACCATGTCATATATTGTGAACAACTGCCCACTGACAAAGTTCCCCGGTGTACTGCAGGTTCTGCACCTTACTGACGATGGCGCTGTTAAATGAATGTGCACGCATTGCTCACTATTAATAATAAACGCCAATGCCGAAACTTCAATACATCTTGTCTTGTTATTAATAAACTTACGCTAAGAATGAATTTTGTTGGTATTGGTACGCGTTTGCCATCTATATAAAGATTCATATCGATCATCTTTTTATTATTTTATGAGAGAGAGAGAGAGAGAGAGAGAGAGAGAGAGAGAGAGAGAGAGAGAGAGAGAAGAGAGAGAGAGAGAGAGAGAGAGAGAGAGAGAGAGAGAGAGAGATCATAGCGTACAATTTTAATGAATACCCCTTTGAGATGACCTGAGAATTGCACGAGAAATTTAATTGCTTATCTACTGCTCTACAACTGCGCATACGAAGTGATTTCGTAACAGGGGAATACATTGCTAGGTATTTAAACTCTTGAATCCCGTGGGTGTCAGTGGTAAATAGTTTTTTATTATCACATAAATTGATATGACAGCATACAAATTCATTCGCGCTGTATGTACCTCATTTTACAGGTTTTAGTTGTCACGTGACCAGATTACAAGGTTAGACAAATACCTTTGGCACAAATGGGATAGACCGGCATCCAACACCTTTGTAAGTCTTTGGTAAATATGACACCACATCTGCATCACTGTACATTGTCTCCAAATTACATGTACACAAATCTTGTTATAGCTATTTATTTTGGGATTGCGAGAGTAGCAGCAGAGAGGGTTAACCGACTAAATCGAAACGTCACCCTTTTTGGATTACCAAATCGACTAATGGTGACTAAAATCGATGTCCGTTCAATGACTACACCTAGCTTGACCCAGGCCAATGTTGTAGTCGACCCCTCTCTGCTGCTATCTCCATGTGTTAAATTGTCAATCTGATGATAAAAAAAATCTTGTACATAACATAGATCAAACAAAATGAATAATTCAGATAAACGATTAATCTGAGATTTTTTTTAACTTTGAGATATATTCTTCCTCGGTTGGAGGGTTTTCTTTTCTAGGTATCAAAACCCCTTCTTCGATCCTACGACGGTAATACGCCATCAAAGTTCTGTATTTATCTCCACCACATTTATTACAAATCCGATATTATCCTCGAACGCCAACATTGCATCATACACAATGTCAAGGATCAGCATGTGGATTTTTTGATAAAATGTATTTATGTATCTTGCAGTATTTTCCACGATATTTTTATTACATTTATCTCTGCTTCCTTGACGTAGCCATGTACAATTTTTCATATATAAAATAGTATCTATTTAATTTAGTCAGAGGATATCTTTATCTTGTCAATCTGCTGCTACAAATTAACCAAATATTTGATAGATACCTACACGATATATTGTCCTGGGATCATGCAGATTTATTGTTATAAAACCATACGGTGTTGCTTGCGCACGTGAAAAGAAATTTCTAAATTTATTTATGTCCATATGCCCGCTACACCAGGTCCTATGAATATTTCCTAGCGTGTGTGTATCATTTCCATTAAATACAGCTGAAATATTGCAATTATCTCTGATTACTTTCGGAATTTGTGTATACCGCTGAGTTACGTAAATAACATCAGTATTTTTATGCCGTCCTCGAGAAAATATTCTTGCCGGATTCGTTTGTTTATGTAACATTACGTCATCATACACAACTAAATTCTTAACGAATCCATCAAGATCATCGACAGATGGTGCTTCATCAATGTCGGTTATTAAATCAATAATATCATCACCTTTCAGCAATCGTGCGTTTTCATTAAATTCCTTAAGTACTTCGTAGCATCTCTGTTCATCTACAGATGGTGCAATTAAATACAATTTATTACATTTTAACCATCTCATTATCAAATTAAGTAATAATTGTGTTTTATCAGATCCAGACGGGCCTATTAGTATCATTCTTATCGAATTTGGTAACGCTGGATGATGTTTTACCTGTTCTCGTTTTCGTGAAAAATCAATTACATCCATAATATAATATTATATCATGGATTTATATTGTTTACGCTGTATAGTTAAAACTCCAAATACTGATCTATCTACGGATACAAAAAAAAAGATATCAAACTTGATGAACAAGATCAGCCAAAATATGGTGAATATCCGGTAAATGCAATCAATAAAGCGTGTCACGTTCATGATGTAGCTTATAAAAGTAAAGATCTGGAACAACGACATATAGCAGATGTGAAATTGATTCATGCATTGAATTCCATAAATAATAAAAATCTCAAGGAAGGATTAGCCAATTGGTTTGTAAAATTGCGATGAAAACCAAATTAGCAATAGGTGCTGGGTAATTCATTATAATGGAAACAAATTATTATATATAGCCCAAGCGGATACTGCAAAGGTAGATCAGCAATCGATAAACTCGCTAATGCAGCAAATTTCACACGTTCTACCGCAGCAGCGTGGTTAGCACGACAAGCAGTATGGCAAATTTATCTACCACCGCCTAAACGAATCGAATACGCACAATTTGATGTTAACTTTCCTAATGAAGTTCATCAGGCTGATATTTTGTTTTTACCTCACGATTTTATACGTAGAGTAACATTTAAATACGCATTAACCGTTCTTGCTGTTTCAAGTAGATATAAAGAAGCAGAACCATTATCAACTAAAACAGCTACTGCAGTTGCATCTGCCTTTGAACGAATTTATCGACGAGGACCCTTGAGATGGCCACAACTATTACAAGTTGATCCTGGCAAAGAATTTCTTGGTGCAGTATCAGCATTAGTGAAGCGACATAATGTTAAAATACGACGAGGACATACCGAAATTCATCGTGATCAAGCGATCGTAGAACGATTTAATAGAACACTTGATGAAAGATTGTTTGGATATCAATACGCGAAGGAATTCATTGAGGATACAAGATCTCGTGAATGGGTTGCAAGATTACCAAGTGTGATAGCTGCATTAAAGAATGAGGTATCTTGAACAACTGCCATGAAACCTATTAATGCGATTACAAGGAAATATATACCATAACAGGATAATGTTCCACGGCAGCCAATATTAGATAATGTCATCGTCAGGTATTTATACGAACGAGGTGAACTTGAAGGAGGAAACAAAAGGCAACAGATCCTATTTGGAGTATATTTACACACAAGATATCCAGCGTGGTACCATCCACAGGTAGACCTGCAATCTACAGATTAGATTCAACTGCTTCGCAACGTGGATTTACACGTGAAGAATTACAGGTAATTCCCGAGGATACACAATTACCACCACATTCACTTAACTAGCACCGCTACGCCGATTACATTCAAGACAAGTTAACATCACATTATCACGTGTATGACCAAGACTGGTATCTTTTCTATCTACGGTAAATTGTCTAGGATTTGTACTCGAGTATTGCCACAACATTATACAATTACAGCTTGCACAGTGATTATCCTGTTGTTGTTTCAATGCTACGATAAAATGCAAGTCAATATCGAAGTCGCGTTTACTTTGTTTATCACATTGTTTATAGGCATCTAATTTTTTTCTTACTATATCATTGTCAACATTGCCATTGGTTTCTGAAGCATCCACGATAATCCTACGTCGCTGAGATATTTTCCTGATAAATAGATAAACTAAATTTGACCACTCGATATGATCGTCCACAATCCAGACAACTTTATCAGAAATAATTAATCCGTGAGATGAATGTATCGTCATTGCGTATCCTAGCGTCCAATCCGATAAGCGCTATCAACAATATTGACATCAACCAAAACAATATCATTCAACTCGAGATTTCTTCTCTCCGTCTGTCCTGGTATGTCAACGAGAATATTCTGTCGTCGCGTATCTGCTGGGCGATACATAATGGTACCGGCAACTCTGAGAATTTTTCTTTATGTAGCAGAAATAATCTTTTTTGAAGTGTGTCACGAACTAGCTTTCCACTTGCAACTATCAGATCATTTGGTACCACGTATCCCAAAAGTCATTCAAAGAGGTTTCTGAGATTATATTACGCATAGCGTTTCAAACTCCCTCCATGTTGAATCATGTGCTCTATGATCGTCAACTATTTCTTTGTAATAGTCAAAGGATCTCTTCAGCCGTACTTGCGGAGACGGTCCAGCAAAGGGTGGTGTTTGACGATGATCTCCACACATTATTACAGCAGTGTTTCTCGTCAACAACCAATCAACAAATATTTTCAGATTATCTAATGATACAGTACATATTTCATCCCAAACTATGATCTTCGGAATATATTTATCTCTCAGTCGATCGGGAATCCACGCGTCTCCGCTCCATCGAAAAAAGCTGTGATAAGTACATGACCGTGTTCCTCGTTGGGTCATTTCTCGCGCAAATCTGTGTGTAGGTGTCAAAACGATCATATCTGAACTCTGAAATAGTTCAATCGCACGTGTCGTCTTTCCTGATCCTCCAGGTCCATTGATATAAGTCGTTTTGTGTCTAGCTACGGGATCGTATATTGATGGTGCAGACGATGGTTTTAATATCCGATTATTTCTATGGTAAATATCTTTGATTGGAACATCTGCTGATTCAGAATAATCGAGTATATTCTCTGTTTTTCTCCATTCACCCCATGGTGCGTGATCGATGATATTTAGCTGGTCTAGTAATCTTGAATATTTTTTACCGATAGAAAACGAATCTGTAGCTATTCTGACAGCAAACTTTGGAATTTGATTTATCATGGATAACAGATTAATTGAAACGTACGCGAGCATCGAAGATCTAAAATGGGTATACTGCGGTGATTCACCGTCAATATAACTCACAATTGTACCTAACTTAGTTCCATTTGATAAGAAAGCTGTATCCCGACTTCTAAATGTATTTCTTTTCATTTTATCAGCCTTTATAAAATTTAATTCGGCATCGTCCATGATCAGTCTTGTACAATATCGTTTATGATTGTATGATCCTCCTTGGGTAAATTTACCTATTATTTTCCTGCCAAGACCCTTTGCAATTTTTTTTCAAAGTCGGTTTATCAGGATTTTCTTCATCAGAATATTCGCTTCACTGACAATCAACAACGTGAACATTAAACAATCGAGCATATATTGTAACAGCACTAATGGAGCCCACTTCTATTATGAAAAATGTCTACCGAACCAAACATAACAGATTCGGATGAAGGTTTTTTGTAAACTCGAATGACTCAATACATGCGAATCCAGTAATATCAAAATCAGGTAATGGTCCATTTATTGATACTCGCGTCACCTCGTGTGTGGGGTGACCGAATCTTTTAAAATACCCAGAACACTCTCCGTATCCTACAAAACTTCTCGGATAACCTGCAACCATATCAGCCGAGATAACATCTTTACGCGAGTATTTACAGTTCCACAGTCCACCGTGACCATATTCAATACAACCTAATATTATATCATCAACAAGATCAAATCGAGTTGGTTTCCAGGAAGTTTTCTCTCTAGCAAAATGAGCTGCAACCGATGGAACAGTAAAACATTCACTGAGCAATTTTTCGTCAGGCGTATATTCTCTCATTTTCTCGTGGAGAGATTCTGTTCGATAAATATCACCATTTGATCTTACAAAAAAAAGATCCGATTCATCTTCAGAACTAAACAACCACACGGATACAGGATCGTTTTTACTTATTTCGATAATAAAATCAAACGTCACCGTTATAGAATTTAACCGTCCTCGTGCGTGGAAATATTCTTACTGCATTAGTCCACGCATGCGCATTATGATCAACAATTTCGATTGAAGCTCCATTGATTTAAATTTTGATTCGTATAAGATCTCTCCTGTTATCGTTTTTACTGTTATAGGGAATTTTAATTTCTTTCCTAGTTCAGCAACATCTTTGATAGATGCTCCGGTAAATTTGACCTTTTCTGCCCACGAATTTATTATATTACGTCGGTTATCGGTTAACCCCTTCCCAGGAGTCGAAACAGTGAACTGTTCTCTTATTCGTTCGGCCACACAATTTATCTTCGAGAATTTCATCGGCTTTAGCTTATCAATGTTAGGTTTCTCAAGCGGATATATCCCATAAATAAATGCTGTTACAGGATAAGATCTTCAATACCGCTCAACATCCCTAGTTTGGAACCTTTACTCAGTATGGCAGAGTTTTCGCTATGAAGGACAGGATCACGTTTATCACGAATAATCCAATTGTTTGTATCTGATAGTATAATAAATTTGATGTTTAAAATATATTTTCTATCGTCAAGATGGTTAATGATCATCGCCTCTCTTTTGTCGTTCATCGTATCATTTATATTTTTAGTGTCGCTTATAATCTTAAACGTCAACCACACATGAGATGCTTAATTTTTCTGAAATTCTTTCTTGGAGTCATGTATTTTTTTATCAAAATTTTATCTGTAGGATCAACCAGATCTCGTATCGGCACAGGGAATATTCTGTCAAGATTAAATCTTTTATTTTTAGAAGGCTTGATCTTGGATAATCTCTCGAATTCCCCGTCATTATAATTAAAACAAGTATTTAAATTAAAAATATTACATATATATAATGATTAAAACACGGAATCTCTGCAAGTTGTGGATGATCGGCTCTGTTACTCCTTGTAACAG
The DNA here is from genome assembly GCA_029339505.1 of Unio delphinus. Taxonomy (NCBI): domain Eukaryota; kingdom Metazoa; phylum Mollusca; class Bivalvia; order Unionida; family Unionidae; genus Unio; species Unio delphinus. The sequence continues at coordinate 1,228,631 of JAQISU010000231.1, forward strand.
ATCTTGCGTAAACGAATTCTGCGGAATCCACTCACAACGTGTCCGAGATGGAAGTCTGGGACCAAAACCGTGTTTACAATGTCGTGTTGGGGTACGAGGTGAAACACGCTTGTGTGTTCAATGTGGTGGTAAAAGATACAGAGAACTGAAACAATATTATGATATAAAAAAATAATGATAGCGACAGGATTATAAAAACCCCGGAAGATTATCTGATCTTTAGATCAAGGCAAATAACGATTTAAACAAAGGATATTTATATATAATGGAGCAAACGTTTGTGAGGCATCCTATCATAACGAACTACGAAGCATCTCGTGATGGTGTTATCAGATATTGTCGACTAAAGAAACTGGTTGGTTATATCATTAATACTGGTTATCTCCAGTTCAGTTTCAATGAATTAAATAAAATTAAAAAATATCTCTGTCACAGATTTTATTCGAATGTTTTAATGGATTTATCGAAGACGGTCTTGTCATTGACCATATCAATTCAAATCAGACAAAAAATTCCTTGGATAATCTGAGAGCAATCATGCAGAGTCAGAATTCCATATACAGTAATACTGGTAGATGTAAAACAATAGGAAAACAGATGATACAATCTGTAAATATAGTTACTGATGAAGAAATAATATTTCCATCAATGAATACAGCTGCCAAATATTTTGATATTCAGATACGTTTAGTACAATATGTCGCAGAAAATATATACAAATCTGCTCTCTCTCTAAAAAATAAAAACAAAAAATTATATTTCAATACTGTTGAAGGGAGGACCTTGAAATCTGAAAAAAAATAAATAATTCGAAAAGAAAATAAAAAATATCAAAATTCAAAATTCAACAGATTATGTACACACATCTAATTATGATCATGGTGGGATATCGTTTTACTCACCCCGGGTTTGATATCCGGGTGGGGTATAGTGTGTACATAATCTGTAGAGAGATTGTTGTTGTGCTGTCCTTAATTAAGATTATATGTTCCATGTACCTTAAACCTGAAAGGGCACGGAGGTGACCTTAGGGTTCAAAGGTTGTGCTGTCAATAATATGCCTGAACCTGCAAGGGCACGATGGTGAACTTGGGGTTCAAAGGTTGTATATGTTTCATGTGCCTTGAACCTGCTATAACACTCGAAATTAGAGGTTAAAAGGTTGTACTGTCCTTAATTAAGATTATATGTTTCATGTACGTTAAGCCTGAAAGGGCACGGTGGTGAACTGAGGGTTCAAAGGTTGTGCTGTCAATAATATGCATTGGGCCTGCTAGAACACTCCAACACTCCAACCTAGATGTTAAAGGTCATATTTTGATACCAGAGCTTTATTGAAACGTTTAAGCTGATTACCGGTTAACGACAGTTTATATGGACCACAACTCATTTGTTTTTTTAATGTTATTTTTGCCCCACATTGATTTGCATTTTTTGATTGTAATTGTTTTATCTGACCTTGAGTCAGACTTGCGTTAAAATGACTGTACGACATTTTTATATTTACTCAATCGATTTTAATTACATGTTCTCTACGGGTGAATCAACGACTCGCATTCGTCCACCAACACCCAGGAGTAATACTGCTCTGTCGCTAAGTCTAACAGCGATCGCTCTGAAACCAGCAGGAACAACAGGTGGACCTGGAGTACCAGCAGGAAAAATACCTACATTAGCTCGAAAATATATATCAACAACAAATTGTCTAAATAAATCCAAATGTTCCAGTTAAAAGTAATAGATCGGATATAATGTCGTAAAATCTTTTTATGATATTTGCAAACCGGTATCTACATTTAGATCACGCCCCATAAATGACATTAAACGATGATATACACGTGAAACAGTATTGTGTTCAAAACTCAACTTTATATCCTCGGCAGGTTCTTGATGTCCATTTATTCTTAAATTAACCTCGGCAACATCAAGTGTATCAAATATCATCGTACTTTTTCTGATTATTTACTCGTGCATTTGCCTGAAGTGCGATAAAATATCTCTTGGTGCTGAAACCCCCTGTTGTGCTGATATATGACATGTAAATTGACCAGCACCATTACCTTGAGTACTATCTGTAGTCATTGTTTTCCACGATAGCAGGTATTTACCACCTTGATTCATGACAGAAAGTAATTTATTTTCTTCTATGATAGATGGAACCATTACCGGCATCTACAATGATAATTTTGCTATCGTTATTTTAGCTTCATCAGCAACCCCATCTGCTCGCCAAACTGCATCATTGTCCGAGTCATTTCTGACAAGTACTACAGTGTGTTTAGCACCAAATATAACCTTTCTAACATCTCGGCAAAATCCATAAATATGAGAAACGGGATTACACACGAAAATTCTCCATTAGCGTTCAACATTGACTTACGTGCTGCAAATCCAAGGTTGAAATTGTTATTTCTTGATAATACCGCATTTACGTCTGCGGCTCCACCTGCGACTCTTACATTACCAGTAGTTAAATCTGCGTGATCTGCATGATCGGTTATATCCTTTGAAAACATCATCGATGGACCAGCTGATCTTGAATAGTTATCAGAGTATCTTGCTAGACCAAGTATCGTCGTCGCAGCATCAACATGTTGCAGACATGATTCGATATGTTTTCTATCGATGATGTATGTGACACTACTTAATAATGCCATAATACCATTATTGATAAAAGCAATTTTAATAGCAGCATCAAAATTTGTATTGTCTAATTTTGAAAGTAGCCCCTCGACTTCTATAAATGCCTCAGCCGATAAGAAATATCGACTTGTATCCTGTGCTTGTAATTCTATTCTTCCACGTTGATTTGGTTGTACTGCATCGTAAGAATAATATAAAATATATAGCTAATTTGTAGCAGCACCGAGGAAGAATATTACTCAAAGTTAAAAAAATCTCAGATATATATATATATATATATATATATATATATATATATATATATATATATATATATATATATATATATATCGTGTTTTTGAATGACTGAGGAAAACGACATTCTGAGAAAACGCACATATAATAAAGATAAATATAATTTTGCCTTACTTTTTATGTCAGTGGCGGCTTCATTTTCCTTATCTCTTTGTTCAATTCTGTAACATACTCATTGAAAATAGAATAAATACGATCAATAAATTAAACAGAACACGTAACGTTATATGACTTTCATTTCCTTTGTTATCTCTCTGGAAAAGATTGGTGCGATGCCAATATATTATGTCCTATTTGTTGTGTTAGATTATGCTAAGTTGTCTCATATTTCAATTATATCCCAAACTAATCAAATAATTGTTTATTTAGTACACAAATAAGCTGTCATACATCGGCGGCAGATTGACCTCGATCAATCAGTGTCCTTGTTTGGCATGACTTTTGTAGATGCTAATATTACAAGTGTGAAGTGCCGAATTGTTTGAGGCTTTAGCACGTATTGACAGATATGATTAAGTGAACAAACTGCAACCATTTACCTGCCTGTTGTAAGCTGATATCGAATAGTGAAACGAAAATGAACAAATCGCAAAATGTGCACGAAGCCATTCGACTCTATGCTGTTTCGAAACAATAATGTTGTCTTTATTAGTATATTACATACAGTTCGAAGACAAAATGGTGCGAAAGTGGAGAAAAGATCTACTGCTTCACGTGACGGCTATTGCAGTAAAAACTTGTTCACTTTTTTAATACAAATTTTAATCGATATGATGAAGACGTAATATGGCTAAGAGTTATACTTTTCATCCACTCCAATAATCCACGTGTCGTTTGCTCAGTTGATGCCAAAAATGCCTTTATTCATTAACCCAACCCCAAACAACTGACCTACGCCATTAATTCATCACCCAGACCATGAAACGGATCTACACCATTAACTCATCGAACCCCACTCTATTAAACCACTCAACGATATTACATTTTACAGTTATAAGACAGGGCTTGTCTGTGAAATTTAGTAAGGTTTATTAGGGGAGCAATGGTATGCAAAGAGAAAATGCAAACTGCAAACTAATAAAAGGACAGTACGTGATGTGACAACATATTTCCTAATCTCCTATAAAGACCGTACGTAATGTGACACCATATTTGCTAATTCTGATATGATATACTGTACATGATGCGACAAACCTTTCCTATATCTGATACACTTCTATTTATCGTAGTTAAGGTATAGAACAAGAATCGAAGTGCTATAAGTTAGAGGTGCTTTTTAAATTATTGACATAATTGTATAAGAATTTTCCTATACTAGCCTTTCCTGCAAGTACTAATAATCACTAAGATTGTCAGTCATCGTTACAATAGGGTATTACTATAATTTGACTTCTTCTTTCATTGTATCTTCGAGTTACAATGGTTAAATAAGCAATACTAACGACGTTAATTGAATAGTTTCGGAGGTAGAAAATGCTTTATCAACGTTTAGAAATGCAGACAATAGTGACACTTGGACCTCAAAAGAATTATCCATTCAGAAGTATTGATTGTGTTGTAATGTTGTATTAACAAAAGCTCTAAAACAAAGAAATTGATATTTGCTGAAATATAAGTTGTTTTTTTTCTTCTTCTGCTTGTTCACACTAACCTTATCTGATATCGTCAAATGGATTGCATATAGTTCGTGAAAATTGTTATTTGATAAAATGCAAGAAAAGTATCGAATTGATTATAGTTAGCTAATTTAGCATATTTGACCAGCACTACCATAGATTGTTCTTAATCAGGATATTAAGTGAAGTATCCATCTTACTGTCATTAAGGCGACATTATCTAGAATAAAGAATTAAGACTAATGCGTATACGGGCGTGCATACTGAACCATACGCACGATATACACTCTAGTACTCCCTCCTTAATGTTGAAACGAAATTAAAATATTTAAACACGAGAATGAGCTTTGAAGGCCCTTAAAATATGAATATTATCCAGTACTAGTTTGAAACATTGCCTTAAACATGATTCATACGTTTTGCAAAATGATTGATGTCTGTATGGATATATCAAATTAGGATTCATACACTGAGTAATAAATACACGTATAATTATGCTTTGGGATACCTACTTATGTATTATTTAATTACAGTGCTGAGATTTACTATTATTAGTCACCAATAAAATAGAATTGCAAGAAGCAGAGATATCCATTATCAAATTTAAACAACGTATGTTACATAATTCCATCAGTTGTTCATCCCCCTCCCTCCTCTCTCTCTCTCTCTCTCTCTCTCTCTCTCTCTCTCTCTCTCTCTCTCTCTCTCTCTCTCTCTCTCTCTCTCTCTCTCTCTCTCTCTCTGAGTGTGTGTGTGCAGTCATTTGCATAAAGGATCCAACAAAGAAAGAAAAAACAAAATATCCGACCTAACAACAAACAAACACACAAAAGAAAGATGGGAGTTACCTGCAGTTAGGTTAGACAAAACCAACGATTCATTGTTGCCATTAGTTGTGGATACGAGACAGCTCTGGTCGCATAGTAGATAGAGCACCCGCCTCGGTTGCGGGAGGTTGTGGGTTCGAATCCCGGCCGTGTTATACCAAAGACTTACAATAATCAGCAATAATGAGGTTAGTGTTAGAACTGTTCGGCCTTGTCTCAAGATAATATGACTGGGTGGAACATGATGCTACATGTCTGCGGCATGATGCCGTGCTAGACATCACTACAAACTACCACACTGCAGACAACGTAGTGATATGACTGAGCAATTGTTAAACGCTACATTCAGAATCTAAAACACACACACACACACACACTTGTTAATACGAAGGGCCATAATGTTTTAAATCCTGCAACATTATTTCAAAACAGATCATGTAAAAACGTCTCAATTATAGACGAAATCTACCTCCTCATTACACCCCTGTCTCATTCTCACTGGTTCTACGAGAGCAAAACTGGATTTCGGGCACAGTTAGTACTTTGAGTCAGAATTTAGACCTAGGCGTTAGATCGTTTTTTAAACTTTTATTTTGGTGGTGATACAACAGTTATATTTAGGCATTCTTTCTTTCGATTTAAAAGTAGATTGTTTATTCTTTAGAATAGGAGCTTATATTATGGTTTTTAGTGTGTATATAGGCGACAGTAACAACGCCTTGGTGTTGATCTGGAAGTGAGATATGTGTTGATTTGCACGTTGCTTTGTTTATAGTCTAGCCTCGCAAGGAAATGTTCGTGAATCTATGTCAAGAACTTTCCAGTGAAGTCCTATTTGAAGGTACATTAGATTAACATATGATTTGTATTTGATTTTCTCAAAATTGAATGTTCAGTACTGATAAACAAATGTCGAGACTCTATTGGAAAATTGTGATTTGAGTCGTGCCATATCTTATATTGGTACACAGTGTTTATTATCAAAGATAGACACATGACATTTTCACATCCCGTGTATCGTGACTGAACATATAGAAAAATGTAGAAAAATATGATTAAAATGTTAATAGTTTAATTACAAAAAAATTATTAAGTTTGTAGAGAAAATTAAATATTTTAAATTGCTGCCAAAATTCATATACATGGTATCAGTTGGAGATGATATTTTATATTGCAGCAATGTGTACGTTCCAATGGAGGATTTGTTCCAACCCTGTCGTAAACATATCTTTAAAGAATGTGCCAACACATACTAGTGATTATATACTGTGAACAGGAAGTGTAATATCCCAAGGGTCACATAGGGATCCACATTTAAACTTATGGAAAAAATTATATACTCAGACTGAAATTAATTGTAACGATGCAAAGTCAGAATATTCCAAAGGAGCTTGATGCATCCCATTTCTGCCACAATATTTTGTGTGTGAATGCGGATCATCTAAATCTAGAACGTCATTCCATCAACAATAATAGGCAGTGCTGCAAAGGTTATGGGTATTGCATTGGCCATGGTGACTTTCCAGACTGCGTGATGAAATTGAAATTGTGGCATGGAAACATACAGGTATCATGATATGTCCTGTACACCCAATCACATACATATACATTCTTTTCTGGATTTCTGCTTGCACTGATTACATGGAACTTGTTGTCTGATAGCCTGCATATATTGATGATTGTGCAGAGTAGGAAGGATCGAAGAAAAAGGGTAGTCTTTATATTACTAGACCATGCTGACATGGCATCTCTGTCTTAAATATATTCTGCTTTCATCGCCCCTTCCTTCAGTCAGTCAGTCAGTCAGTATGTCAGATAATTTTACTTTTGACTTTTTAAAATTTATTTTGTTTTGGTTTTGAATTATATATGTTTTCATATTGTGTTACCTACGGATTTGTCCACGACGATTTTCCCTTCGATATCGTGTGTTTTTTATGGTGTCTTTCATCACTGTTATTTTTGCACATGGACTAAGGTCATCTTTCTGTCTGCAGTGTCCTTTGCCTTCTGCTAAACCTTTGTATAGGTTGGTTTGTTTAAAACAAAGTTGCGGGAGATAAAATAGTATGGCCCTTTGTATCAACACGTATTTGCAACATAGAATCATTGGTTTTGTGAACAATTGCATACAAATACCATGAAAGTGCTCGCATAAGAATTATGCTTTTATAAGGCACCGCATGGTGTCAGTTCTAATCTAAGACCTTTATCCAGTTTTAAATTTGCATGCGTGTTTTCTTTTCCTTTGTGTGCTTGTATGTTGTTAGGTGTGGATTTTTCTTCTTTCTTTTTTGATGGTTTGTTCTGGGGTTTTATCCTAATGATTACGGAGAGAGAGAGAGAGAGAGAGAGAGAGAGAGAGAGAGAGAGAGAGAGAGAGAGAGAGAGAGAGATGATGATGATGAAATTATGTAACGTACTTTGTTTAAATTTAATAATGGATATCTCTGCTTCTTGCAATTCTATTTTATTAGTGACTAATAATAGTAAATCTCAGCACTGTAATTAAATAATACATAAGTAGGTATCTACTTCCCAAAGCATAATTATACGTGTATTTATTACTCAGTGTATGAATCCTAATTTGATATATCCATACAGACACCAACCATTTTGCAAAACGTATAAAGCATTTTTCAGGCATTGTATTGAGATTAGTACTGGATAATATTTATATTTTAAGGGCCTTCAAAGTGCATTCTCGGGTTTAAATATTTGAATTTCGTTTTAACATTAACGAGGGAGTACTAGAGTGTATATCGTGCGTATGTTCCCGTATGTACCCCCATATACGAAATAATCTTAATTCTTCATTCTAGATAATGTCGCCTTAATGACTGTAAGATGTATAGCCCACTTAGTATGTTGATTAAGAACAGTCTAAGGTTGTGCAGGTCAAATATGCTAAATTAGATAAATATAAACAATTCGATACTTTGCTTGCATTCTATCAAGTAACGATTTTGACGAACTCTATGCAGGCCATTTGATGTTAGTATAGAGTTTAATGCCATATTTCACTACAAGAGAGGCTTTACCTGGCGGCCAGGATAAATGATGGAGGAAGAAGCAGAGAAAACCTTGGAAAGAATTTCTGCCCCTCGATATGTTACTGGCATGCTTTCCCACCTATCCACATTGGACGAGCCCTAGAATCGGATGCAAGTAGACATAAGTAAGATGACAATTAGCTGTAACTGTGAGCGCTTTAGATCACTAGGCCACTCGGTTCCACCAATCCATTTTATGATATCAAGAAAGGTTAGTGTGAGCAAGCAGAAAAAATCTGTTATATTTCAGGAAACATCAATTTATTTACTTTAGAGCTTTTGTTAATACAAAATGACAACAATATGATAACTTCTGAACGGATAATTCTTTTGATGCCCAAATTGTACTATTATTTGCATTTCTAAACGTTATTAAAGCATTTTATATCGCTGAAACTATTTAATTAACGTCGCAAGTGATGCTTATCTAACCATTTTAACTCGAAGATAAGTTATACACCAGGAAAGGAGAAGCGAAATTACAGTAATTATCTTGTTGTAACGATGACTGACAATCAACCTAATGATTGGTCCTTGCAGCAAAAAGCTAGTATATGAACATACACAGGCAATTCTGTCAATAATTGGAAAAGAATCCCTAAATACTATAACATATTTCATTTTAGAGACCGTGAGGAATTTCGATTAAAGCACATCGATTATATATATTCGAAACAAGTTTTTCGTTCTTTCTTTTTGCGATTTGTCCTTGAAATATGCATTACTTCTAAACGGTTTTAACATAATTTTAAAGCAAAATGGTGTGACGAAACAATACAGAAAAGAAAAGATGTATAGATTATGACAATCTCTAGTCATCCAATATTAATGTATACGTTAATCTTCAATACAGAAATATCTTCTGAACTTGCAGTACGAATGAACGTGATGCAGAGAACATTCCTTATTTCCGAATTTAATTTCAAACATCTTGGTGTTTATTTTAATGCCAGCAGAGAAATATAGGACTATTACACAGTTTTATCCCATTCTCATTTAGATATTGTTGAGAAAATACGCAAAACAAAGAACTACAATACGTTTCCAGATATTAACTACCTTTTTAATTTTAATACAGTTTCGTTAGCACGTTCCATAGTGATTGGTTACCATGATCCATAGTGTTTGTTACCATGTTCCATAGTGCTTAGTTCGAAATATGTATATTCCCAAACCATGATCTTGCGCTTGGTTTTAATGTCACTCAGATGGAATGGCGTATGTCCAAGGCACGTGTGTGTACTATATGGAATGAGGCAGTGTTCAAAGTACATGTGTGTACTTTCGGGAATGACGCATCACGTGTGTGTACTACAGTGTATATGGTATGAACGCTATTTGATGGTTATGAGAGAGAACTAGTCTGCATCCATTCTTCTGGTCTTTGGGACAGATGCATCACTGGAATTTGGAAAGGAAATAAGAGTCAGATCTTTGACTTATTTACTATGTAGACTATATCCAGGTTTTAAACGTTTTCTTCCTACTGTTGTACCCGTTCATGACTTCACTGACAATAACTGCATGTAAATATACAATAGAAATCCCCCCTTCTCTCTCTCTCTCTCTCTCTCTCTCTCTCTCTCTCTCTCTCTCTCTCTCTCTCTCTCTCTCTCAAGAGGTATGCTTCCTTGGTTTCAAAGAACTCCTCCAGCGGTTTCAGTACTATTGGAAGCCTACCATCTGAGAAATACTATTTTGGGTTAGTACTCCTAGCTAGTTATAAGGTGTTACTGACAGGCCCTGATATAATTAGTCGACAACCATTGAAGGATAATCATTTATGTTTTCGATAAAGAAATGGAGAAATGTTTCCAAGGATCGAAATGTTTCAATTTCAGTTTGAAATTTTCATGAAAATGTAATTTAAATTAAAATTTGATTTTATAAACATGTATCATGTTTTAAAATTATATTTTCTAGGACGTTTTAACAGACATGTTTAATATCTAGTAATTTCCAGATTTGTATTAGGACTAAACACTAATTACATTTTTTAAGTGTTTATTCTGATTACAAACATCACCATTACAGTTTTAGTTTTTGTATTCTTTACAGTTAGTCATTTTGAACATCCTGATATTTTTGTTACAACAGTGTGAAATAAAATCCCGAAACGTTCCTATTCAATAATTCTATTCCTTGAAACGTTGCATAAATATTTCAGACACATTTATTTCATCAGATTACATTATCCATCAATTCAACTCTCGTTGTGAGAGATTATGAGGTAAACAGCCCCCAAACGCTCATTTGGAACCAATATACAATTCCGTCCGTTTGTTTGGTAAATGGCTAAATCCAACAATATGCATTGAACATGTTGCCAATACTACGAAAAAACAGCTCAGATAAGATATGCAAAGCCAAACAAAACATACACTGCACAAATACTCTCCTTCCCCCCCCCCCCCTCCTCCACGAGCATATGTCATGCCCTCAAGGAAGATATACTCTGATCACAATAAAGATTAATTTCACACTATGTACTGGCTAAAATGAAATTTCCTCCATGTAAACAGTACCTCGGAGACAAGTTCTTGAAGACAATAAAGATGTTATCATTTTCTTGATTTGTAACAACAAAACAGTACAATTCTTTCTACATTGTAACAGCGATAAAATCATTGGGCAAACACAGTATGGTTGGAATAAGAAACGTTAAGTTTCTTTAACGTATTTTGAGTAGTTTAATTGCCTAAGATCTATGTAACAACAACAACAACGAAAAACCTCAATCAGATATTTGTGCTGAAATCGTGTTCGCAGTCGTAATCCAACGGTCGTATTTTCCATACAGGCCAAAGTCAGCCCTGTCGGCTGCCTCAGTCTGTCTTTGGGAAGGGCACACAACTCTCATTTTCTAAGTAGGATATAGCCATTAATGCCTTTAAAGTGCCGTTAAAACAACAAAATCACAATACACTGGAATCACTTGTAGGGTATTGCAATAAAATGATTCAGTGATTGATCGTCATTTAAACTATGAGATCGAGTCAAGGATGAATTAATAATGTGTTGCGACAAGGATTGATAGATATAAATAGAGATTCTATAACTCGTCTCCTAGTGATTTCTTTGAAAACTATCAATCATCATTGGAAAAAGACTTACCTTCTTCAATAAGTTTCACATCACTGAGGCTGACTTTTGAAATAATATTAAGGTGGTGATATTAATGAAGACATGGTCAACACTAACATGTCTGTGGCCTCTGTGTGGCCAAATTATCAACACATAAGTCGAAATATTTTTCTCAGATATAAAGGGTTAATGCAAGCAATAGATCGGTAACCAATACTATTCTTTAGACTTTTAACCAGACATACTACTTCTTGTTTGTATGTGTATGTTAGATTATATTAAGAACACGTAATGTAGATAGTTAATCGTTATAGGTTACTGCATTTGTATGGGAAAATAGGAACGAGTTTTTCGGATGGAAATACTGCACGACTTTGAGACCGCGGGATATCCATCCGACAAAACGTTTGTTTTTTCTTCTTAGAAAAACTGTAACCTTTCATTTCAATTATGCGCTCATTTTCTTAATTTTCCTTAGCCTTTCTTAATTTTATAAACAAAATACACTACAATAAACAAACTGAATGTATGCCGTATTTAAAACTAAATACACAAGCGCAGATTCATCCTTATACAGCAATAACATTATTAATGCGCACATAACTCCTCCCATATAAATTGGAACTTCGTTGCGTGCTGGACAGAAGTTTCGAGAGAAAATGGCGTTTTGGTCTACATAAAATTGAAATTTGGAGTCATATTGTGAATGAATACGCATTGCAACAACGTTTTCATTTGATCTGGAATACATAGATTTTGGCATTTTTGTCTTTCCTACTACATTTTGTGAATATGTCCTGGATTTATCTGCCATTTATACGAGCAAATGCATCGGACTGAAGCAGCGAGGGAAAAGCGTCTTCATAGCTGCAAGTGTTTCTGTTCTATCATTTAATGTTTGAAATCATAATGTGGGGAAAATATGAAGTCTTTTAATTGCAATTATCACAAAGACGCTATCGAATCTAATGTTATTTCATTATGAGTGCAGTAAAGAGGATTTAACTGCACTTGTAATATAGTCGAAATTACAATAGTATCGAAATGTGTCGTCAAGACTGAGAACCCATGAAATGGCTCATGTAATTCGGATTTGCAGAACTAAAAAAGTACATTTTGAGACATGTCAGGATGTAAATCTGTTTGCGATTTTTACTGCTAGCTAAAGCAGACAGTTGAGGCTTTGTCACTTGCATGTTATTTGTAAGGACCCTGTCTGGGATCTATAGCTAGCCTAAACCCGAAACAATGTATCAAAATAGTTAACGCGCAATGGGTCAAAGTAGCTGGTATGTGGCAGTCCACGACACATCTCGTTTAAGTCATTCAGAAACAAATTTAATCAACCGAAACGTAAAACATCTAGGACGAGAGTGTACGAAGATTTGTTTACAAAATAGTTCCAAATCACTATTAGCCACAGGTGAGTTCAATATGAAGTTGCGTGCGAGTGCAATATCGTAAAATATTGACCGAACCTAACAATGTAAAGTTAACGGAGAAAAACAAAATGGGCATATACTAATTAGTATAATATTTGGTACAATTAATATGGGTGAGACAGGGAAGAAATTTGATGTAATAGCTTTGTCGTCTGCAACGTTTGGAACATCCATATAATGGGCAAGTTGCCAGTATCCCCAATGCTTCTTGTTAACTGCATATTTTAACGCTTCTCTTTACTGAAAAGCAAAAGCTTGTCTGTTGAAAGACGTTCGGATTTGGATTCATCAGACGTCATACTGTGGGGACACTTCCTCCCAAAACATATATTATACATCATATTTATTTAAACTGATGCGAGGTATGCACTGAAATGTTCACTAAAAATGGGAACAACACCAGTTTACCAGCCCCATCATTGGATGGAAACAGTAACCCATTTCCGTGTTCATTTACAACCTAGTTACCTAGAGGGTTTCGTTACAAAATTAATTAAGTTATAGGTAAATGGTTATTGTGATGGGGTTCAATCGTAATTCAAAGTAAGACATCAATGCTGACAATTACGATGGATGAGTGCGGGGTCTTTTTCCATAAAGGTTATAACTATAGGTCCACGAGTTATAATGTTCGTCTCTGGACACATATCTCAACTCTATATCCAGACACCTATAGTTTCAATCTAGTTTTTAATAAGCTGTAATGAAAGTGCTTAATTAGTCCCAATGTCGTTCTTGGATGCTTTTGACCTTCCATGCTCTGAGATAGGAGTTTAAATACGGAATTTCGTGAACTCTTTTGTGCATGTGGTCTTCGTTAAAGGCCCGATCTTGTTGTGGCGGGCGGGGGTGGGGGTGGGGGGCTACTTCTAGCCCCCCCCCCCCATAATCTGTATCTTGATGAATTACTAACGTCTTTGATTGCATTCAGGGCCGGATTAGGTATCACCACTTCCATTTCTAGCGATTTCTTGATTCATCTTCCTAGCTGTTTTATTAGCAGAGGAATTAACGGCGATCTGAGTAGACATTCAATGTCACAAATGCCAAGACAAATTTGACGTGTATTCGTCCTTGATTTTCACAGCTCGCTGAATCGGTGGTATCCAAAGTGGTTTGCAAATACATGGATAACATCGGTAGGTATGTACATGCGCGTCATTACTGTTGTTGCTTAAACAATATGGTCAGGCTTTACTACTTTGGTTGGTAGAGGGGTAAGACACAAGAATTGCCTCATTTCCGATAGGAGAAGAGAATCAAGGATATGCAGCGTTGCTGATGTCGCAGAGCAGGCACCGCTTCGCACTAAAGTTGATTATTGAACTTGGAGTCTGTAGCAGTCACCACATTCAGTTGATGTATTTAATTATTAATTATCTTTCTAGATCATTGTATTCGCAATTAATAATGAATATTTTGTCTGGGAACTTTCTGTTTTGCTATACTGGAACTCAGTGTCACCGAACGGTATCGGGTCATTGTCTGGAAGTCCCATTCGCTTCCGATAAAATGTGTTTATTGGTCGATTGACAATTTGGTTATTCCGTAATGGAACAAGTTTGTGTTTACTCAATGTTTTCAGGCTGAAGTGTTGATCTGGGTATCGTTACACGTGTGTTTGGGGGCCCCCGAAAAACATTCAATTATTTATATGCGCCTTGATAGTCCCCCTCGTTGTCTCAATATTGGCTATGAGGGTGAGGGATGTATATACAACTGTCGGTGTCGAAGTAAAGACTCAGACCTGAAAACATTCCAGTGCATAGTATAATTTCAAACGTGCATTGGTTGCCACATGAGCTTCAATTATGACACTTCCAAAACGCACTGGGGGTGCAAACTCAGTCGCATCTTCTTATATACCAGGATCAAATCTTGACGGATGATTTCCGCGTATTTCACGAGTCGTACTTTGTCGTCCGCTAGTTGAATGTGGCGACTTGGATCTGCCAAACAGTCTTGTGATATACAGAACATTGTACCAATTATGCATGGAAATGATATATCATGAATTTAAGATACGAACGTCTTACATTGTTCTTTTCCTTTTGTTCCACTGTGGTATGTTCTCTCAATGTCTCTGTTATTTTTAGTCTGACACAACCACTAGATTCTTGTTTCAGTTTTGGAAATTCGCTGAACATGTCCATGCGATCAAGTCGTATTCCTTTTCGAATTATTCTGTAGTACAAATGTGCAAAAATTCGACTCACCACTTTACTGTCGAGGCGCGTTCTTCATCTTTGTTTCATCAAGTTTGGTCTTGATTACATATCTTAGCACAAATACAAAACATAAAAATAAGATTCTGTTTTCCTTGGCAATGATGTGGTAAAACATAATGATGCATATCGGTTAGGGGTTCGACTTTGCATTTAATCACCCCTTCGTATTATAGAGTATGTTCTGTCAGCGCGATTCTTTGCCCAGTAGGATATCCAGAATATCTGCCCAAAGCAAGGATACTCTAAAACACTCATCAATGTATTTGATTTCTTGTGTGTCGTGTGGCTCGTTCTCCAAGCACGCTTTTCCGAAAATTCAAAGGTCCTATGTTCGAGACATTCTACCTTAAGTCGCTGGAGTTTTTATTGGATAGAACATACACGAAAACTGATTCTCCTTCAAATTTCCTATACTAATTGGGGTACTAATGTATTTCAAATGAAAATGTATAATTATATACATTTCACCGATTTCTAACGATCACATGACAATGAAATTCACTAATCTCAAGCAAAGAGAGAAGAGACATACTTCAAAAATTACTTATGTTTTGCAGCTATTCATAGCTTTGGCATTGAGCCTCGTACAACATAATATTAATAAATACCTGATTTTAGTCGTACTAATCGGTCGTGATTAAAACGTATGTTTGCTGTGCAAAAAAATATTGTACAATGGTGAGTTATATTAGATGAGGAATAACCAGTGAAGAGAAAACATGTGTTAAGTTTTAACATTGACAGAACAATTAGAATAGTTTTGGACAACATATAAATCTAACAGGTATGGGGCTGGCTGTCGAGAAATGTCAAATTTCCTTGAGACAAGATTGTTGCTGTGATAACGTTAAAATCTTTATATACGTGTTCAGTTTTCAAAACGCTACATACATAATCACAAATGTTCGAAATTTGATGTTAGAGTTGTCGTTGCGCTCGTTATCGTGCCATGTCTGTACGCTTGTTTGTTCGGCAGAAAATGACAGTCGATGTCTTCAATTTACAAGTGACACGAAATCAAGAGAACCCGCTTGGAGATAGAGACGACAAATGTGGTATATTCCATTTGTGACACTTTGTATGCCTTCAACGATATGACATTCTTTGTAATCTTTTAAATACCTCTGAAGGAAACCGTAACTAAAGTCCGTATATTGAAATTTAAGATCAACAAAGGAAGCGACTATTACGAAGAGGACTGATTGGTGTGACTAATGATTTTTGTACATAGTACATTCATTTACTTATATAACACACTACCTTAGTAACGAGTTGTGCATTTCTTCAGCCTTTAAATATCGTATCAACATTGTATCTACACTGTTCCCATTCAGTTTTGCAATAATGTATTCAAATCGTATTCACAACCTTTATATTTGAAGATAGCTCAAGATTCTGAAAACATTTATTCGCCATAATGATATGTTACAATCACTCCCCCCCCCTCCCCTCGCCACAATAAAAAGCCAAAAGCCATGGAAAAAATATGGTTTGTTTAATTGGGAATGTAACAGGAGATGCCCTACATGAAACACGAGAATACTTCTACATTGGGCAGAATCAATCACAGTTTCTTTTTTACAAGCAACATCGGAAGATATGGAGGTATTCCAGATCACTGTCATATTTCATCCTACACAGTAACAGAAGTTGATATCTGACATCTTACAGAATGCTTCGCTAACGATGAGAAGCAATTAATGTTGGGGTTCCCTAGAATGTGTGAGTAATTGCAGTGTTCCACGCTGACCATGCATTAATTATCTGATATCATGCTTTTATGTTGACATGCGTCAGAACCGAGATGCTCTTACTGGGCTTTAGATTGTGAAATGCGTCATTGACTGGCTTCTGCACTCATTAATTTGGCATAGACTTTCCTCTGCGCTCATCAATGTGGCCATTTTCTTTTACCGACTGGTTTCTTTAGAAACACTCGGTCATGTTACATGCAACTATTATCTATGACATACTAAATTTGTAAAAAAAAAACAAAAAAAAAAAAAAAAAAAAAAAACAAAAAAAAAAAAAAACAAGTTGAATCGAAAAACATTTATACAATAACTTATTCGGAGATGAAATCGGCAACAAGATTACTACTAATGCACAGATTTAATGGCTGAGGGGTCAGTTCGTTAAACAATAGTTCCCTCTAGGAAAATCTTACGTCAATAGCAAATACAACATAATTTAAGATATCTTCTTTCACAATATGTCGATTTTGCATGTATTGATCACAGACATGATTTCCACCTTAGATGCGTATTAATATAGCAAAGGTCACATTAGTAAGAAATAATTGGACAGATGCTGAGGAATCTTAGTAGTACCTGTTGAAATTATGAGCACACTTTGGGTTAAATAAATATTCAACCAAATTGAATATTTGCAGTCCTTTCTGTCAGGAGAATTATGAGTGACGGGCGATATTAAGATGAGAGTGACATGGTCGTCATGCGAGTTTATCTGCTACACACGAATGCAACAAAGTTAGAGCATTTGTTATGGATATGCTCATTGGCGAGAGGGTGTGGTGGTGTTGACAGGGTGATTTATGCATCCAGTTGACACTCAGTAGCCAAATAAGTAAAACGTTTCCAACCTTAAAAATATTATTTGCCTTTTCCACACTTTCTTGTCAGAACTATAACTTTAAAGTCGTGTGAAATATATCGAGGAAAGTTAGTAGAGTGATATATTATCGCTTGAATGGGGAGATCATTATTTGGATCCCGTCTTCAAGATCGTGGTGATGTTTAATATTTTGTCCTTTCTTGATAAATATTCAAGCTGTGTTAGGTGCAGAAGTCAAGTTTACTTTTCATTTTATAGCTCGTTATACAAAAAAGTAAAGGTCATATTTCTATGCTTAAAGCTCATAGACCTTCTTGCCTGTCATTGTTTCTGAAATGTTACGAAAAATTCATACCCCCATATATATATATATATATATATATATATATATATATATATATATATATATATATATATATATATATATATATATATATATATATATATATATATATATATATATATATATATATATATATCTGTGTGTGTCCGTGTGTTTGTGTCAGTACTTCTCTCTAGTTAAATTTTCTGATTTAGGTATCGCTTTGAATTAGAAAGGAATACCAAATGTCAACAAAACTAAAACTAAACGATACAATTCTTTTTTTTCTTCTCCCTTTGCTTATATTCCCGATTATTTAAGGAGAGGAAATACAACTATATAGCATGGAAAAAATGGGTACCAAGTCATATTATATACCATGGACTTATTGGTTAATATAGCATTATGTTTGGATATTGGTCCCTTTTAAAAATGATAGGATAGAGGACCGATCTAGTCTCATGTATTGACACGTCTGTCTTTTCGATTTAATCATATAGAAAAGGATTCTATATCTTTTGAGTTCCTGTGAAGAAATTCGATGGTTCAATCTATAATTGATTTACAAATAAGAATTGCATCTCGTGAGATGCTGTCAGCTCTGACTGACATATTCAATCTGAAGAGTGGACGTGATATTTGTTGATCAAGCAATTTCATTAAATACCTGAAAGTCGATTTTCCGGTTTAATATATTAAACAGACAACATTCCAGTTTTTCTTTGACTGAGAAAGAAAAAGCATGCAATTTGGCATGAACTCCATATCGGCATTATGTTTGGTGCACGCAAGGAAACCAGATAAAAGTACAATGTGAGACAATTTCATTTAATAATATCTGCCATGGCAAATTAATGTGCTTGAACGGAACTCCAACTATCTTAACTCCGATGTTCGTGATTAACTTCTAATTTTACAAAAAGAAAATATAAGAACAGCACCAACTCGCCTTGTTCTTAAAAGATGACATATCCTAAGAAAATCAGTTTTAACGATGCTCATTAAACTGGAAAGAAAGTTAAAACACTGAGATTTAGAGTTAGATGAGTTTCTAATCCTTGCAAACTAAAACCTTTTGCATAGCCATTGTATTAATTGATCTAGAGACACGATATTCAGGAATGTCATTTCAATTTCTTCGTTGGGCGAGGTTGGGGTTCTCTAAATGACGTCCCTGATGATATTCTTTCATGTTTGCCGTTAGGATTATGTACTCAGTTATAGCTCTATGTGTCATTCAGGAACGCTATAGTAAACACACCTGTTACGGAAGAACATAACTGTCATGTAAATGAATGGTGTAGAAAACGTATGTTACAAACGGACAAAACTGTCATCTAGAGGGACTATATATATATATATATATATATATATATATATATATATATATATATATATATATATATATATATATATATATATATATAATTGTCTTATTGACCATTTGCATAACATGTTTACCTTCTAAGTTTGAATTCTAGAAACAAATTAAATTCTGACCATCGAATTTCCCAGAAACATTTTTTTTTTTAGTTTGATGGATATTTTCGTTTAGATGACATATTAGTAGGGATCTATATAACATTGCTCATAACTTCAATTTTACTAACAAGTAACTTTTAACCATCATTCTGGTTCTTACATTTTGTCTAACCTTTTAAAATAGGCTAATCATGTAAGAATTACTAATTTATATCTTAACATCCGAAGTGGGTTCAGTTTTACTTCCGCGTTCAATTTTAATGTGAATGGATTTATGTATTTATTTATTTTAATGGAATTACAACGTGTTCATCCTTAATACTTTCCGTCCTAACTTATTTTTGGATTATTGTGAATTCATCCAAGTACATTTTGTACTTTTGATAGAGCATTTAGTACTATCTGTGATTTAATTCATAATACTGAAAGTTCGTTTTACATTTTCACTTTATGTTCAAGAAAAAAAATTGATTGTTAAATTCTACAAAACATTCAGGTTTTTACTCTTTCGGCTAGCTAGTAAGCTTTGAAATATGCTAACTACATTTTTGGAAATATATTATCAAGCACATTAGAATATAAATTATCCAGGTTTCTCCTTTAAGATTGATGCGATGTTCTTAAAAAGAATATATATATATATATATATATATATATATATATATATATATATATATATATATATATATATATATATATATATATATATATATATATATATATATCTGATAAAGATAACAAAATAAATATTTGTCTTTTAATATATTGATTTAAATGGGGTTTCCAGAAATTAAATAAAATATTTTGTTTATTCAGCATAGCTAGTAATAGGGTAATACAAAATTATATATAATTTTTTTTTACAGATATCGGAAAAGTATATAAATAAATTATGTTCACTTAATATTACTATACATTAGAACAAGATCGTCTATGTACTTGGTAGATTCTTTGAAGGTTACCAAAGTGTCCGTATACTTTCCATTTAAACTATGGTTATTTCCTTTTATTCATCAAAAGGGAGTTCAATTTATGGAGCTGATATGCCAAGAGGCATCATTTAGCAAAATGATATAATTCAAAATGTCCATTTTGTTTAAAAATGACATTAATTGAAAAACAACTACTTAAACCTAAAGTCTGAGCACTTTGTAATGCCAATAAATAATTAAAATAAATAAATAAATAAATAAATAAATAAATAAATAAATAAATAAATAAATAAATAAAGTCCTTTAAACAGTTGTAAGTAAACAATTATTTTGGTCTATTCTAGATCTGATGCGACGTTCCCTCTAAGCTGCACTCGCGCGCGCAGCTGTTCAGACATCCCCACACAGATGAATTGTCAATCCAACATTAAAGTTTGCTCGTCTCCGCAATGCTTGCATAATGCAGCGAGCATTGCGCGCACATCTACCATTCGTTTCGAGGGAATGTAGCTGATGTCTAGACTATAAATAATTAATTCCAGAATATCATCTCTGATAATTAAGTTTATAAACCAGAACGAGGTTCAAGTAATCATTTCGGAACCACTTTAATTGTCAGCATGGTAAAGTTCTGTAGCAGCCAGTCTATGTTTACTTTAATTAAAAGTGCAGCCCACTATCTTGAAACTATAATGTTTAACCAAAATCATGACATCATTCCCAAGTGCAAAACAACTATGTAAAATTATATATTTAATGCCATTTACTAAACGACACTTTGAATCATGAAATTATCATACATAATACAGGTATAGATAACAATATACATATCCGGGAATCGTGTATGTAATGTCAATGATTTATATATGAATGAAAATGTACCCGTGTTCCGTTACCGCTTACAGTGTTACCCGGTTGTGATTATGATAATGTGTGTATGGATTTGTACTAAAGAAAGTAAATCCTAGTCAACGTGTTACATAATCAAAAAAATGCAACACGGTGAACGGGATTTCCTGTCATTGTATAAACACCTACATCAATTAGTTTTCTCATCTAATATCTTACAATTGAAATTAAAAGACTCCTTCCTTTTTGCCATTTGGTTTACATATTCTAAACAGTATTATTCATATGTACTATTTTCGCTACCCACTTTGTTTAAAGGTCACCAGGTTTTGTAAGCATTTATGAAAATCAGTATAACAATCTATGTATAATCTATATGGTGCTCTTAGAAAATGGATAAAATCACGAATAAAAGCTATAATTGTTAGATGTTGGAAGTATTGTGCAACGAAGGTCTCGTTCCACGTGATACTGTTGTTCGAAATACAGTACTGTAGGAATATTTTAATTAGGGCAATGGGGCAACCTATCAACCCATACGTTACCACGTTCTACGCATGATAAAAAAGAAACATAATAGCACATTTAATCGATGGGAATAGTATAAAAATAACAATTAGTAAGTAATATCCTTTAAACGGTCAACTTTTAACTTTCATCAGTTCTAATTTGGATACAGTTCCCTAGTAGGCAATACATTGCAATACTGTGTGCAGATAGATCACTATACAGTTTTAACTGTATAATGATGAAAATTTCTCATATTATTCTTGGAAAGTAATATTTTCCTTTGTCGAAGTATGGGAAGTGTTTCTATTACTGGTGCAATGATACACTACATGGAATTATTCTTGTGGAATAGCGTGTGAATGAACCACTTTGAATGGTAAATGCAGGAGGTTTCTTTTGATTACAATGTATGTTAAACTGGTGCTTTTTAGGGCTGTTTCACAAATTTTGAAAAAGGCAGGTCTTATATAATACATTTCTAGTTGTTGCGATCTTTGACGTAGCCCCTGAAAGAGTTTGGATTTTCCAATTATTTGTGTAGCAGTGTTGTCTGTTGTCTTTGCGACTGCACCAGTGTTTTCTTTCATAGCTCGTTCCACATAGCATCGAGAAATCTTTGCTATCTGTAACTCAATAAATGTTCAGGTCAGAGTCAAGAATTGATGCTAGCAATGTCTAGTTCGCTTTTCGCGACGTATTTAAAATTAATTAGGTTTTTATCTGCATTTAATGGAACTGTCCTGAACATTGAATAAGTTGTTATTTTAGATGAAATATACAATGCTGAGTGGAACGAGCTAGAATTTCTGGCATAAGACCAAATACCTCAACATTGTGTGCGTGCTTCTGTCTTTCTCTAAATATTTTACCTGGTGCCTTTCTCAAAGATGGAGAGTCCTTATGTTGCTTTATCGATTGTTATTCTTCAGGCATATCACAAAGCAACAAATCTTTCTTCTCTTTAAAATTACAACCGATTAAGTTCTCTGGCCGTGGATTTACGGAGCATAGTCTGACTTTCTGCTATCGAGTTTTAGCAGGAAGCTGTACAGTTTACTAATGGCTTCCTGACAAAAATAAAAAGGCCTTGAAAGCAAACTCTGCTAAGCGAGCTTGACCCAGCGAGACCAGGATTAATTAGGTGTTGAGATATACATACATGTACATATACCATTTGCGGACGGCTTCCTGAACAAACATAAAGCTTCTAAGTTAAAATATCTTACAGCGGGATCTGCATAACAAAACCGGATTGGATTGTGTGTTGTAAGATATATTTTACGATAACCTTTATGGGAGCAAACTTCAATGTGCATAATGTTTTCATGTAAACACATCAGCAACATCCGTCACGACATGGCCTTGAGTCCATTGTTTTATATGATTGGTATATGCTTAATCCTAGCTTATACTTAGTGCTAATAATATACATCACACAAACAGTTTCGGTGCTTTTTGAATCAGCATTTACCCTTTGGTGCATACTGTTTCGGTTAACATAGTCTTTGTGGAGAGGATTTTAATCATCACAGTAGCAATGTACCTTATAAATGACGGACCAAAGGATTTTAAGGCCACATTCAGAGTCAGCTCACCCTTGGCTTTTATGGATCGTAATATTGTTGAGTGTTTTTAGTATTACGCATTACACAATTACTTTCCAAGATAAAAGTGTCATTTACGTTTGTGTGATAACTTTATTATGAGCATAGCTTTCCTGTTTACATCTTAAACAGTATCATTTTATATTTATGTAGTTCTATTACAGAGTGTTTGGTAGAACTGTTGTTTTCTTTATTCCACAAATTGTCCATGCTTATTTCATGATATATCTATCAGGTTTAGGATTGTTATTACTTACATAAATGTTTGCATACTGCTTTGTAAAGCGTAATGCATATCTATATTGTGACAGTTAATTTTGGTCCGTCACTGTGGATTGCATACGCGCTATAAATTGGTAGGCGTTTACAAGTTTTGCAATCAATTGTATTCATGTATCTGTGTGCAAATTTGGGGTTATTTCCCATTGGATGGCTCAGTAAAATCGTTTCAATTGCGACTGGGGATAATGTGACATTCGCCACTTAGGCATGATTGCGACTTGGGTCGAGTATAAAAAAATTGCGGTTAAGGTTTATATATATATATATATATATATATATATATATATATATATATATATATATATATATATATATATATATATATACACACACACACACACACATAATACCTGGTTTTGGGAACGTTGTTCTATACCTGGCATTTGGGAACACCATGTTCCCAGATGATTAGCTGCCTGAATTTTTGTAGGTGTTCGAATCATATCAGTAGGTGTCCATATATGGAGAGAACTTCACATGTGTATATACCCATGTAATTTGGGAACGTTGTGTACTCATATACCGAAGTCAGATATATGGGGACTGTTCCCATATATCACGCGCATATATGTACCCATGTAATTTTGGAACTTTGTGAATAATTGTTATATTCAATAGAACTTGACTGAACTGCTATTGTATTTAATTTTTTAAAAATAATATCCAAATTGCATATTGTGTTTCTGGTTGTAAGGAAACATGGCAATGGTAAAATTGATGTTCACATTAAAAAATGTTCCTACACACCTATGAAACATTTGACACTAAATCACTAATTACTGTAACGTTTCTTTGAGAAAATATAAAATATCATTCTACATTAGCTTTGATTCAAAGAATTGTGGCAACTGAATTGATATCATATCAATGATAAAGAACATACGAGATATTCTTTTACCATCTATCATAAATCCTCATGAACAAAATTTACAGTATTGGTGTTTTTGTTACTTCTTGTTAAACAGGATTTCTACAAAAGTTTAAACATTGCCTGCCAAAGCATTAGTAAGAAACACTTAGTCATGTAACCATGTACATAAATTGTACCTGAATATCAATCGTTATACTACTACATTAACCCTGTACAGAATATAATGTAAAAAATGTAGAATCAATTTGCTGAGATGTGTTATGATTCTAAAAGTTCTTGACCATCTCCTAACATGTATCATTCTTTGTGAGAAATTATTTTCACTGTGAAAAGCAATTCTCATTTAGATAAAAAAAAAAATTTCGATACATACTTCTATGTAATTACGTCAGATATGAATAAGATAAAATTGATGACAACAATTTTATTTTATTTGGAGAGAGAGAGAGAGAGAGAGAGAGAGAGAGAGAGAGAGAGAGAGAGAGAGAGAGAGAGATTTATGCAAAATATGAAAAAAGCTTCCCTGGGCAAGTTTCAATGTGTGGTTTCACCAGTCATCTTTCAAACTAAAAATATGAATCATAAAAGAAAAGTGAAAACAAATGAATATATGTAGGAGCAGTGAGAGTAGGTTTTTAAGAGCAACTGGAAAACTTGTTTTTATGTAACTGTTTATTTCACATTTTAATTATATAGTGAAACCAGGAAGTGAAATTAAGTGACAATCACAATAATAACCACCCACTAACCTCCCCAAATGAAACCTCCCCACTAACCTCACCAAATGAAACCTCCCCAACTAACCTCCCCATATGAAACCTCCCCAAATGAAACCTCCCCAACTAACCTCCCCAAATGAAGCCTCCCCAAATAACCTCCCCACTAACCTCCCCAAATGAAAGAGTTTGGAATAATAGTCAGAACTTTATTTAATCTTCTACATTTCGTATTTATTTGTCATGATTTTATTTACACATTGATATGAGCAAAACATCTTGTTAAAATAAAATCGCTAACAACTCAGCGGACATTATCAACTGATGCCTTTTTGCTTCAGATGCCTTCATTGACACAAAACTTGTTAATCTGTGGTAAATCAAAGATCTACCGGATATCATATCTTGTACATGAAGTAAAGTATTACTGCACAAAATATATAAGGTGCTTCTATGTTTGATTATTGCTTACTAACGATTTCTCAGTGACCTGCCGTTGAAATTAAAAGTTTGTCTCCACTAACTAAATCTCAAAATATTTCACTGTATGTATTGTTATTTTAAGAACCCTAGGCATGTGCTTACAAAATGAAAAGGAGTATATTAGCCTATCTAGTCTTGACATAGTAATTATAATCTTTTTTATGTAACAGCAACCATATTATATTTAGCATCAGATATATTTAAACAAACTTGAAATTAGTCTTGATGCAGTTATGATTTCAGTGAAATTCTCTCCCAATTGGCCAAGCTTTTGAGAACAAGTAATTTTAATTTTCATTTTGCTATTTTTGAGGTATCATGAGAGATAACAAGGGTGGTGTGGCCCTTGCGCCATCGAAAATGTCCTCATGCGGCCTTCAGAGTGGTTTGCCTTTGAGACCCGTATTCTAAGCCATAGAAGTTCTTGACAGACTATTTTGGTTCATGTTGAGGATTCCATTGCTGACAGCTTTGATAGAATGTTTCTTAATAGATTTGAAGATTTATCCAGAATTTTATTTGATGAATGAAACATATCAACAATTGATTTTTCTAAAGATCGTTCTTTTTTTTTTTTTTTTTATCTCGGCTTCTTAATTTAAACATAAAAAGGATTGAGGTGTAATATATCGCAAAAGGACATGGGCGGAAATATTTATCGTGCGGGCCTCATCTGGCGGAAAAACTATTAGTGCGTTGTGGATCGGATTCAATAGAAGCAACACAAAAAGAAAACCACCATTGTAAAGCAGAGACACATTTAGACATCCTAATATCTCCTAAGGGATTTACCTAATCAGATTTCTTTGATTGTGAAGCAAGGTTCTGCACGAGAAACTCATCAAGGATCTCTGCTGTACATCCGCGAGGTCGAGAGAACAATGGCAATACCTTATTAAACTGTGTTTTATACATTTTGACCAGTTCTATTCTTGACTGATTCGTTTCTTTCAAACAACTGTTATCGATATATCCGTACATTAACGATGATGAAAGCTTCTCTGGCTAGAATGGGGTAATACTTTGCTTCCAAAAATGTATTATTTATGAATAAACTACGATCAGAACAGAGGATATCTGAATAAGAGCCATCTAAAGTGCTTATTTTAATAAAGTGTCCAGTCCCACATGTCTATTTTTAAAAACAAATATTTGAATATTAATATCACTGAAGCTAATTTTTCATTTTAATGGACGTACTAGCGCCAAATACATGTGAGACCAAGAACATTAACTTCTTTGAAGCTGTCTCAAAAAGAATGAGCTTGAAATAAACCAACCGCAATTGCTCACTATTGAAAATCCACACCTCTGTTGTTGAATATTACGGTCCTCCTACCATTCGTTATCCCCATGCTCGATACATACCAACAGCATGACCCAAAGTTTTCAATCCAAGATCTGACAAATATATATTAAGTCTTCCCTCAGAAAAGATTAGAAAATGTTAGTGTCATTAAATTTTCGTAATCTGGTCAGTTTTTATCGGAGAGAATTAATAATGCTAACAACTTCTTCGAGTAAGACAGGTATTCGAGTTAGAGAGAGGAGAAATCGGAAAGAAAATATTACCTGATGTTTCGATCTTTCTTCACGCTTGACCCCGGTCAATGCAAATTAATCGTAATCTGACACAAGAATATTTCATTAATAGTGGAAATGATTGATTGTCTGGAAATTTTTGTAACTCCAACGTAAACCGAATTATTTGGATTAAGTTTATTTGTTGGCTATTGCAACGTAATATTACAACTTTCTCTTGTATATTGGGTAACCTAGAGGCAGACTTGTCTGCAATTCTAATTAAAAAAAAGTTTTATTTATTTATTTATTTATTTATTTATTTATTTATTTATTTATTTATTTGCACTAATTACCACAGTTCACGCATTTTTAGTGCTTTGTCCGAGTATATTTATTTATCTGAACATGTCTTCTACAACCCTGTATTGATATCACGTTATTTGCCGTTGATATTGGGGTCATCTGAGTATTTTCATTTTTGAACAGTGACAATGACAAATAATATTTTTTCTCTCCCTTGTATAGTCCATTATGTGTTATTATATTATTCTAAGTTCTTTATATATTATCATTGTTTGATAGTATCATTATTCAACTGAGGTATATTTACAAATAAGGAAATCAAATCGAAGCAAGAACTAATAGTAAAATAGTCCATGAGAGAGAGAGAGAGAGAGAGAGAGAGAGAGAGAGAGAGAGAGAGAGAGAGCTAATTATTTTCAATGGTCAAACAAATTATAATTCTACACAAAATGATTTCATACATAATGCACAATGATAATTACTAACACCTCAACCATACCACATAACCACCTCACCAACTACTACTACTACTACTACTACTACTACTAATAATAATAATACTTGCTATCATATGATAACTATAAACAAATGCACATTACACGTAATAGTAAAATATATAATGCCTATAATACTGTTCAATCATTATGAATGCAATTCTGCTCGATGAAGCATGCATACACCTGATCTTTCGAAATCGCTTTTATCCATTTTCCGTTATGACCTTGTGAGGAGATAATACCATAATCTGATGAAGCACTTATTTTTGTCTTGATCATACTATGTAAATCCACTGCACCAGCAAGCTACCATTACCACCAACTGCTGCAAGTACAACGAATTGAATAACAACTATAACAGTAACAGTGCTATGCAAGTTACTGCCAAGGTGATGTCAAGGGAAGTAATTTCAAGGGATATAATTAACTGAAGTCAACGTTTCGTGTTCAAATAGAATTTTTTCATACATTATGAAATTAAATCTATTAAATCTAAAAAAATTCTTACTTAAAATCAATGTATTGTTATTTTAATGTTAATTTTGTGTGTAATTGTTTCTCTTAATTTTGTTTATGTTAACGATTAAAGGTTTTACATCCTCTACCCTAAGCTTTTTCTAACCAATTTCTTGAGTTATATTAAAGTTAAAATTTACTCAAACACTTAAAAAGTGACCTTGACCGGGCTCGCTTATGAGCCTTGTCAAATTTTGAAAGCTCTCAAACTAGGGAGCCAATTGACGATAAATGAAAATTAAACTAATAGGTATTTATCAACTTAAGAGAACATAAAGATATGCGTTAGGAAAATATGTAATTAAACTAGTGTTATATCTGTATTGCCCAGGAAGAAAAACTACATTATGTATGTAAGCCAACATTATCTCCATTGTGCATGCTGCAATTGTAACGAGCTTGTTTACCTTACACTCGCCACTCTCAGAAGTTCAAAGTATCCTTATAGCGCCCCCTATATTATTTAAATTGTGACACAGACAATTTGATGAATGGAAAGTACGGAAGAAAAGAGACTGAATTTAGATATGGTATGAATGGGATTTGATCACTTACTTAAATGAATATATATATATGTAAAGGAAATCAACATTTTTTAGTATTTGTATATTTTATACTACTAATACAATATTTCTTTCCATTATCTTCAGTTTGTGTTTGCATGTTATATTATTACAATCGACCATCAATGGCAAACCAAAATTAAATGATAGTGGAGTTTGGAGACAGCGGCTTTTACCGAACTAAATAGAAAATCTTGCCAATAAATTAACTTGAATTTTACAAAGGTTTTTCATTTTCACATTGTTCTGTTACTCAATTTAAGGACATATACCAGTAATAATTGGATAGTACGTATTAGTTTATTAAGTGAAACTAAGGTACATGGTAATAGTTGAAACTGAAGTCTATGGCAAATGGGGAAACTGAGGTACATGGTAATAGGGTAAACTGAGGTCAATGGTAAACTGAGAAAATGAGGTCCGTGGTAAAATGAGGTCCATGGTAATTGGGGAAACTGAGGTCCATCGTAATAGGAGAAACGGAGGACCAATGTAATAGGGGAAACTGATGTCCATGGTAATAGTGGAAACCGAGGTCCATGGTAATAGGGGAAACTGATGTCCATGGTAATAGTGGAAACCGAGGTCCATGGTAATAGGGGAAACTGAGGTCCACTGTAATAGGGGAAACTGATGTCCATGGTAATAGTGGAAACTGAGGTCCAAGGAAGTAGGGGAAGCTGATGTCCATGGTAATAGTGTAAACTGAGGTCCATGGTAATATTGCAAACTGAGGTCCATGGTAATAGGGGACACTGAAGTCCATGATAATAGTAGAAGATGAGGTCCATGGTAATAGGGGAAGCTGAGGTCCATGATAATAGTGGAAACTAAGGACCATCGTAATAGGGGAAACTGGGGTCCATAGTAATAGTGGAAAATATGGACCAATGTAACAGGAAAAACTGAGGTCCATTGTAAGAGGGGAAAAGTCCCCTCATTCCAGCATGTTTCACTCGGCAACGAGATGTTGTTAGAACTCTTCATTTGAAAAAATTGTGACACATGACTAAATTTAAAAACTTTAAGTTATATTATAGTGAGATTATACTCTAAAAGTCGTTTTCTTTAGACAGAAAACTTATATTTTCCCTTAACATTTTAAAGTTGCTAAACTCTCTAGTCATTCGATGTTAATTCATTTTGCGTTGAATGAATCTATTACAATGAATACAATGGGATGGCGACCGCTTGTCAGCTATTGAAAACTGGGCATTGTTGTAGCGTATGCATATACATCGAAATGGAAGCTTATTTGCTGAATGTTCAGCTATCTCAAAATGAAATATACTATCCACACACGGGAAGGGAGAAACTAACCACAAAATACAGTAGACACAGCAGGGAGGGAAAATAAACTACAAATATGCTTTCCACACACGGGAAGGAAACAAAATACCCCACACACTCACACACAAATGTACACTAACCGTTACACACTCACACACACACACACTATAATATTAGGGAATGAATGAGTGTTTCTTATAATCACGTTCTCCACACAACACCCACAATAGTTGCGTTTGTAAATCTTGCAATGAAGAACTGGGCGTTCTAGTAGTAACGGTGGTAGCTGAGGATGTGTTGAAGTGCATGATGGTCACTTATTTATTTTATAGTTGATAACGCGAAAGCATCGATCCAAGAAGCAAGACTGGGAGGATTTCCTTACCAGCGCATTTTGACTTCTTTGACTCGATGTTTTCCCACTTTACGGGTTCTTAGTTTGAGATTACTTTCGATGTCGTACACCTCGTTTTCTCTTTTGGTAACGCGTTTTAACGCGAACAAGTAAAACGTTCCGTTTAAACCTTCCTCGTTCATGGCTTCAATGTTATAGACAGCATGATGACGACCACGCAACTGTCTAGTGACATGAAACAATTTTGTACTCAAGTTGGGTAAGTAACCTTTGCGTTTGGTTTTGCCAATGAGAATCCAATCTCCTGCTGCCAACACTTCAGATTTATTGGGGACGGTCAACGTCTGGGACGTACCAAACAGGAGCTCGAAAACAGTCACTTTGTTGTTGAGAGTCAGTTCTTCGAGGGGGCAGGGGCACATCCAATGCTCCGAAGGTAAGATTTGTTGTACGCTTTGACCATGTGTGGTAATTCATCGATGTACTTGAGAGTGTGTTGATGCATACAATATGCCCACATGTGTTCTTTTAAGGTGCGTTAAAACGTTCCACGATACGGACATTGGTTTCTGGATTCTCGATGGAGAAAATATGAATGTCACGTTTCTTTGATTCTCTTTCGGAAACCTTGATTCAAAAATTCCGTGCCTTTGTCGGTTTACCATCGAAGAGTGCGACTACCACTCTGTATCAATACGAGTCTGAGGGCTCGTACTAACTCTCTGCTCGATTTGAAAGTCAATGGCACAACACAGGCAAATTTAGAAAAGACGTCGATAACACAAAACAAATATTTGAAGCCGCGATTTTGTAAGTGGTGTTACGTATATTTGATATAAGTCATTTATATTTATTTATATTGTTACTTTGTCAGATTCAAATTGACATTTTATGTTTAAGATTTATTCATTGGGAGATGAACTGTACTTTACAAAATAAACACCAGGTGTTGACCTCATTTCTTACTTGGCTTCAGAGTTATAAACAAGCTTTTAAAATGATTGGTTGGTTCCAGGGACATTATGGAGCTTTGTATAAACATCTTTCTATTTTTAGTTGGGTCATACGGTGGGTACGTGAGTTTTTTAACGTAAATTTGTTCTAAAGGATTCTAGAAGATCACGTGCCCCCTTTCTTGTCTACGTAAACACAGGTATATAAATTATTTTTTGGAGCGAACTATTCAGTAGAACTGGGGCTGTTAGAATATTACGTTGTGTCGTTTTGAGTTACCTTGTATTGGAAATTATTCTAATTCGTTTGGATTCAAGAGGATTTATTTTGTTATTTATCTGGAAAAGAATTGTGCTCATAGAATTTTATTACCAAGAACTGACTTCATCAAGTGATATCAGTAGTAATGTGGGGCGATATTGCCTCATTGGGAAATCCAATCAAAAACAGCTTGGGCCTGTATAGCCTCAATGGTAAATCCAGTCAAAAACAGCTTGGGCCTATATAGCCTCAAACATAGTGGGCCTATATAGCCTCAAGGGAAATTTAACCCAGTGGGACTATATAGCCTCAAGGGAAATTTAACATAGTGGGCCTATATAGCCTCAACGGAAATTTAACATAGTGGACCTATCAAGCCTCAAGCGGAATTTAACATTGGGAATATTATTTGTATTTGGGACTATCGAGCGACAAGGGAAATAGAGGCAAAAAAAGCCAATATCTTTTCGAGGTATATGAGTGGCACTGAAAACAAATCACACAATCTCCTATGAAAACAGAAGGTAAGGAAAATAAAATCACACAATCTCCTATACACACAGAAGGAAAGGAAAACAAAGCATGGATAATTAAGAATACCATGCATTTTATGTGAAATATGTTCATTGTTTTCATTCATTCATCAATTTAATAAAAAGGTAGTGTGATTTTTATTGTCGACTGACTTCTTAACATATCTCAAATTTAAGGGATGCAAACGCTACAAACAATGTTGCCAAGTTTTAACAAATCTAAAAGCATCACCAAACGTGCTTTGTTTTCTCGACAGTCTAAGCTGTGTGTCTTGATTTGAAATTCAAAGTTAACCATAGGCTGGGTCATACAGTGCAGTGTCACTCGCGTCAATCATTACATTGTTACAATTCTTCCGAACGTGTGTTTTTGGTTCTGTTTTTTTATTTCAAAGTTAGCCATAAGCAGGGTTATACAGTGCAAGATCACAGACGTCATTCTTAAAATAGTCTTTTTTTTGTTTCCTTTCTGAAAAATGGTAGATCTAATGCTTAAAAAAATTTCCATGACACATTGGAGTCCCAAAAATAGGAATAATGCTCCTGAATTGTATAAGTTTGTCAACTCAAGATTTTATTTCATCCAACGATTTACTGATTTACTATTTGTAAGGGTGTAGATTAGTGTTTTGAAAAAACAAATTACATGACAAAGGGGAATTATGGTGTCTACTGATTAAAGTTTTGGAGAAATTTCTTCAAACGGGAACATCTACCATTAGGATTTCAATCAAACGTATTGAGAGAGAGAGAGAGAGAGAGAGAGAGAGAGAGAGAGAGAGAGAGAGACTACGCTATGCCTACTTTTAAAAAGAATCATGACACTTAGGCATTGTTTTATTGGTGTATTTTCCCTTAGAAAAATTAAAGGAAACACACATCCCACTTAGAAAATCAAATCAATAGGAAAGGTCCACGATTTTAAAATATCTCCAGAGTGAACTGATGACACAAATATGACTAAAACGTTCTCACAAAATAGTTAATCCAAATACGCTGTGATGCATTTGACTATCAAATTGACATAATTTCTATGGGATCGCCCAGGACACGATTGTTCATGCTTTAGTTTTACTTCTGTTTTTATATATAAATAATCTACCGGTGAAACACGACCTATCTCGAAACTAGGCGAAGAGCTACTGAAGTCGATTCGAAGTGAACGCGGTAAGAAAATTAATCTAGCCAATGAAATTGTTTATGATGAGTGATGCAATGTTTTGTGCGAAGGTAGTATGGCACAATAATGAATACGCTCTCAAGTTGTTCCCATTGCAGTGCAGGCTGGAATGTGAACTTAAATCCCTCCGATGTGTATTGTACCATTTCTTCTTACCACATCAACTACTGAATGGTCACAGTACTCGTACCATTTCTTTTTACGACATCAGCTACTGAACGGTCACAGCACTGGTTCGCATTTTGAAACTGACAATTTATTTGTATCTTACTTAAACATTTTGACGTACACACTCACATGGGTATAGTCAGGAGTGGTGCAGTATTAGGTGGCATGTTTATTTTTTGTTTTTGTTTTTACTTTTCTTTTCAAACTTGTGCATCTTGGGTTTGTACGAATTAACAAAGCAAGTTCAGTGAACCTCAAGGATAAAACCCCAAGTTGTCTGTCTATTGATGTGAATATTTACATCAAAAACAATATGACCTTCAAAACACAAAGATATACGGCAAGCATGATTAGAATGAACACAACAACACCTAACTGTAGTAACAAAGAGATGTTTTTCTTCACGTCCGCGTAACTTAGAGTTTCAATCCTCTTTCAAGACAAATTTGGTATCCTTTTTTGAGCGTGAAATTAAAATACTGTACAAACTTAAGTGCTTTGCTATAGACTAGAGTATAGATAATTTCAGCAACAAACTAAACAACATAAATACCGTTACAACAATAGAAAGCCCGAAATCGTCTATTAAAAAAGAAATGCGTTTAAAAAAAAAATAAAGATTAGCGATGGCTAAGCAATAAAACCGAGTTAAAGAAAGGCAATGACATTTGTATGTAGACCTCTCACTTTGATATTGTATGCGGATGTAATCTGCCATGTATTAACAGCTTGAAAAAGGTATATGCAAAAAGAAACCTCAATTCAAACTGACTTTTTCTGATTGGTTCCTTCTTTTTATTTTTTTGGAAACACACCTAAACACTATTCAAGGGTGGAACAGGGAAACACACATATCAAAACAAGCCATACAATTCACACACAGGCAGAAGAAAAAACGCAAATCTACTAATCATACGATAAAAAGAAGTATGTCTAAGTGTCAAAAGCTAAAGTCTTGTTTACGGTTTGTAACCTTCCACTTGGAATAATGTGAAATATCATAAATTATTATCATAAACAGAATTGAAACAGGCTTGACAGTTGTTGTTTATATAGATCCACTGAACATCACAACTTACTTGCGCTGTCTCATACTTTGGTCTCGGGAAGGATTCCCTTTGTAGGTGTAGATACTGTGGTAAGAGTAGAAGTCGTTGTCGCTGCTGTCAAACAGGAGTAGATTATTGTAAAAATGGATCAGGTATTTTATATTAAAAATCAAATAAAGAAATACAGTTGTTGGTAGACATCGTGGTCAGCAACAAAGTAAAAGTGACAGAGAGAATGAGACATCGTTGTCGAGAAGCGTATTTCTGGAGTACGTACGTGTCCTAACGTCACAGTACCTTCTCAATCACTCTTGATGCAAAAGCAATGCCATCTCCACGTGAGACCATGCGGCTACTGTCCTACGGATGTCATGCAATCCAAAGTAACCTCCTGGTAATTTCATCGTACCTGTATCGAAATGAACTTGTGAAAGACGAAAATTCGTTCCCCGTGCGCTTCCCTGAATACTGTCACTTTAAAAGTCGATTCCAAACCTTCAAAGATAAATGGCCAAAATATCTGCCTGCACCAACTCCTGAAGAATTAGCCAGAGCCGGATTTTTCTACTTGGGCGAAGGGGATCAAGTCTAGTGTTTCAGTTGTGGTGTGTCCATTTACGAGTGGGGACAGAAGGATTCCGCTTACCTGAAACATGCTCGATGGTCTCCGACTTGTCAATCCTACCTTTAGTGGGACCTTAGTGATTGAAAGTGACAATACTGTTTAACAATCCATTCTGGCTTGGAGACAAAACCTAGTCCAGTATATAAACCCTCTTTAAAACATAATATTCGAAGATTGCCACACGAATTGCAAGAGAAGATTTACAAGGAAGTTTGGCAGGGACTTGCTAAAGAAAAATCTCAATGGGTGACTGTAGAACTTTTGTGTTGTGAAATTCACAAGAGGAAAGTGACAAAAATCAATCAATGTGTCAGATTTCTATGGATCACAAATTCTAATTTAGACCGTTTACATCTGAAGATTTTATGATCCTTCTTGACC
Source organism: Unio delphinus (assembly GCA_029339505.1). NCBI lineage: Eukaryota > Metazoa > Mollusca > Bivalvia > Unionida > Unionidae > Unio > Unio delphinus. The sequence goes on from JAQISU010000231.1 coordinate 1,264,642, forward strand.
GTTACCCTGAATGGCAGTGGTCCGAAATTACACACCATGTAAATCTTTTTCTCTTTTGGAGAAGATTTTAAATCATTCTGTGCAGAATGTACACTGATGGTCTTCAACATAAAGAAGTATAAAATAGACTATGCCACAACCTTTAACACTTGGGATTTCGTTTACCTGTTGATTCCTTGTGGACACTTTACGAACACTACCTACAACAAAAGACAGTATGTTGACTCCTTTAAATGTCCAGGAGAGACCCATTCTGTTAAAAGCCTTATGCTTTCATCTGGATACGTCTCGACCTCTACAGGAAAAAAAGATTCGTCAACTTTTACGTACGGAAGTGGTGTACGAAGATGTGTGTGTAGCTTGTGATTTAAACCCTCATTGGACAGATGTACGTGACTGGAAAAATTGGAGGTTTGAGGCTTGGACAAAAGAAGCATCCCATTATGCTCAAACGTTGTGATCGTAAAATCCATCGTCGAGTGAAAAAGAGTCACTTTTAAACCTGTGTTAGTGACAGTGCCAGAAGAAGAAGAATCTGTCACCCAGGACAATCCCTCTGTTCAAGACAGGACTGTCATGGACATTCCCCAACAAAGACCCTTCCGAGAGGACACCTATGTGAATGTACCCCATGTAGAGACTACAAGAACATTACACACTACTACCTCTTGGACATCTTGATTACCCAAACGATGTTGTACAGAGACTTGTTTATATACCACTTTGATCGTTACCATGTGTATTTTATTCGTGTACTTATCCATCTGGTTTTTATGTACTGTTGTTTTTCGTGTTGTTCCAATTTAAGCATGCATTGAAATAAACGTGTCTTAGGTAAAAAATAAAAACGTCTTGTCTTGTCTGTTTTTGTGTCATTCAAAGTCATTGACGAACACTCAGATCATGGTAGTTGGGAGGCCTTGAATCTTCGTCATCCTTTTAACATGTTAATTGCTGGACCGAGCGGTTTAGGCAAAACCGAATTTGTCAAACGTTTGATCGAACATAAACATCATTTGATCGATCGTTCACCTCAACGCATCATGTGATGTTACAAAGAGTGGCAATCGGCATACAGCCTCTTGCAAGAATGTCAAGGTAATTCCATTGTGTTTGTGGAAGACATTCCTAGCGAAGACGATGGGATCGTGTCTGACCCTAGTCAAACTCATTGGGTCATTTTTGACGACATGTTAGGAGAAGACGAAGAAGAAATTAACCTGTGGTTTACGCGTAAAGGGCATCATCGTAATGCCAGTGCCATTTACATTACACAAAATTTATTTCAACAAAGTAAAGCCCATCGCACCATTAGTCTCAATGCTCATTACGTGGTCTTGTTTAAAAGTCCTCGAGATAAATCGCAAGTGCAAGTCTTAGCAAACAGTTAGGAACACCTTGGCTGACTCATGCGTACGATGATGCCACTCAAACGCCACACGTCTCGCCACTCGTGGATTTAAAACCCACCACTCCCGATTATTTGCGATTTCGTACCGATTTATTTCAAGACAGGTGTCAAGACGGAGGCCCTGTCGTGTACACGTCCTCGTCGTCGACATAACAACAAACAACCACTAAAAAATCTATAAAAACCTCGGTCACTTTGACCTTGTCTCATACATCGTCAACATGACGTTATTCAGTCTCATCTTCCCATCAAATTGCTTCGTGCCTTGTACGGTATCAGTCGCGAAAAAAATCCACAAGTACGTGCTCACGTCTTAGAAGCCAATCTCAAAGAAGTCTTCCGATAGTTTACGGTGACAGCACGTCAATTACTGCAAGGCATCATTCACATTCCACATCAAACCAAACGCTTTTTTGAAAGAAACAAAGTAGCCTTGACGCAACTGGCCGATCCTCGCATCGACACTCAAATCAAATAGCAAATCATTTTAAAACCTGGAGGTAGCGGTTCTCTAGGAGGTGTCATCATTCGTCAATGCTCCCAAAGATCACCCCAAGAAAGAAAAAGCCAAACGCCCCCCCCCCCAAAAAAAAAACAAAACTAATGGTGCCAAGACCAAAACACAGAAAAGGAAAAGTTCACAGAAAAGAGCTGTCACCCGCAAAAAAAGGTACTTCGGCCAGGACGCAACATTACCTTCGCAAACCACGACCTACAGCACCAGTGACCGCGTTTCCAGTAGCCTCAGGTTCTTCCACTTCTCCGTTGCTGGTGATGCCAGTCAAATCCAATTTGACAGCTGTTCTTCCTAATTTGATGAAACATTGGAAATCTGCGTCTCCTAAAACGTCTTCTCCATCAGTGACACTCTCTTCCACATTAGCGGCAGTAGCAGCTGCTCAAAAAGTACCTGCGCAAAAAAGTTTGATACAAGAAAGATCTGGTATGTTAAAGAGTTTACTGGATTTGTCGAAACAACAACTGTCCCAATTTAGTCCGTTACAAACCCCTTCACGACGTGTGTTACCTGTCATGAAGTTGATACGACGGAAAGATAATCAGTGGCGTCGCATTCCAGTATAAAAAAACGACTTGAGCACAACGACGTGAATCAGCATTTTCTGTGCCACTTCTGAACATTCTATAATGTCTCCTCAAAAACGTACACACCACCACCCTCGTGGTTCTGCTGTCCCAAAAGGAAAAGGAAAAAGGTAATCTCGTCATCCAACAAAATGCTTAAAAACCAAACATCGACGTCATCCCCTAAAAAGACGCAATTGTTTAAAGCAACAGATGAGTCAACAAAAAGGAGGTTACTTTGGTGATTTTGGGAAACACGCCGTTACCTTTTTGTCGAAGCGCTAGTTCCAAAAAAAGTAGATAAAAGAGGGTATGTACCAAGTCTTTGACGTAAGTGTTATTGTGAAAGGAACTAGCAAGGTTGACACCTCTTAGAAAACATTCTTATTTACCCCCCAAAGGATAGAAAAGTAAAGGACTACGTCCTCCATTAGCCAAACATCGACACGTTCTTCGTCAAAAGGTCCAAAAAAAAAATACCCGTCCGTCAAAAGAAAAAGATGTTGGTGCAACGCGGAGGATATTTATCTCCTTATTCTTTAAATAAAAACGAACTGATGCCAGTTATGAAAGAAGTGTTGGCCCGACAAAAAATATAAAAGGGTGTGTGTTCTAAATGTTTGACGTCAGTGGTATTGTTGAACGAACAAGCAAAGATGTCACCTCGCAGAAAACATTCTTATTCACTCCCCAAATGAATGAAAAGGAAAGGAATACCTCCTCATGTGATTCCTCGGGAGACGTGTTCGTGTGATTCCTCGGGAGACGTGTTGTCCGTCTTGTCCAAAGCCTCTCCACTCATGCGAAAACATATCATTAAAACGGCCTCCAAAGATGTCATCGATACCGTGTGCGAATGTTGTTTGAATGTCTTGAAAGGCACGATACCTTTGTCTCCACACCAGAAAAAATGCTTAGCCAAACATCGTCACGTTCTTCGTCAAATAGTCCAAAAGAAAATACCCATCCATCAAAGGAAAAAGATGTTGGTGCAACGCAGAGGATTATTTCCCTTTCTTCTTCCTGTGTTGACAGGATTTGTGAAAGTCTGCATGGATATATTGCCAGGATTGGTACAAGGGATGGCACGAGGGATATCCCAAAGTTGATCCTTCCAGAAGATAAAAGGGACCCATGGAGCACCACGATCTCAGACGTAACCTTTGGAACCCCATGGAAGGACGAAAACTGACTTTGGTCCCTTACAAACGATGGATGGAATACCATCGTTGGCAAGAACAACGTACCCCCCATTTACCACCCAATCCTGTTTTGACCGAGATGTCCCAATTGCAACACGAATTGCAATCCTTGATGTATCGCCATGATTTGTCCGAAACCGAAATATCACAAAAGTACGATCAGCTCTTGCAACGACTGCAACTCTTTCATCGAAAAGCTGTGGAACAAACAGCTCTACCCACTCTGGCCGATTTTAAGGCTCTAATGAATCGTCCGTTGCCCTCACCATCTACAGCGGACAAGACAGACGTCACCCCACCATTATCCAAAGAAGAAGAACCCCATGACATCTTTCAAGCACACACCGGAACTCCCATTCCGAGTAAGATTGCAGCTTCCTTGTTGACCCCTTCCCCCACTCTCCAACGAGAAGAACTCAAAACTTGGGTTAAAAAGATGATGGCCACTCCTCCTTCGACAGAAGTGAAAAGAAAGAAAGGAAACCATAAGTGAGAAAAGAAAAGAAGATCAAATCTATCCCATTACCTCCACTACCACCACCACCACCACCACCACCAGTAACCTCGGCGTTTACTCTTGTGGCACATCGTACACGTAAAACCGTTTCCAAACAACCCCCATTTCATCCCACCCAAAGCAGTATCATCGAAGAGTGGGTACCTTATTAACAAAAACCATCGAGAAGGTGTTAGCCATCATTTACTACGATCCAGCTCACCCATTGCATGTTACGGAGGCGTTCAGAAATTATATCGTGCTGCTAAAACTCGTCTGAAAAAGCTCCGTTTACCTGAAGTACAACGATGGTTACAAGAACAATCTACGTACACTTTACACAAACCCATTCGACGAAAATTTCACAGAAGTCACACTCAAGTGGAAGGCATCGATCATCAATGGCAAGCCGATTTAGCTCATGTCTCTCATTTAGCCACCTACAATCGTGGCTACAAATATTTGTTTTGTGTCATTAACGTCTTTTCTAAATTTGCCTGGGTCGTACCATTGACATCCAAATCGAGCGGAGAGCTAGTTTGAGCTTTGCAACTGGTGTTGAAACAAAGTGGTCGTCACCCTCTTCGATGGCAAAGCGACAAAGGCACCGAATGTCTGAACCAAGCTTTCCAACGAGAATTAAAGAAACGTGACATTCAATTTTTTACCACCGAAAATCCTGAAACCAAAGCCAGCATCGTGGAACGTTTTCAACGTACCTTGAAAGAACGCACGTGGAAATATTTTACGCATCAACTCACTCTCAAGTACATCGACGTCTTACCGCACTTAGTCCAATCCTACAATCAATCTTACCATAGAAGCATTGGACGAGCCCCACAAGATGTGACACCCGACAACGAAGTGACTGTTTTTGAGCGTCTGTTTGGTACGTCCCGGACAATGGCTGTCCCCAGGAAAGGCGGAGTGTTAACCCCTGGAAATTGGGTTCGCATTGGTAAAACCAAACGCACTTTCGACAAAAGTTAGTTACCGAACTGGACCACCGAATTGTTTCGTGTTTACTGGACAAGTGCGTGACTGCCATCCTACCGTCTATAAATTGGAAGACATGAACGGAGAAGTATTAAAAGGAACGTTTTACTTGCCTGAGTTACAACGTGTCACCAAAAGAGAAGACGACGTGTACGACATTGAAAGCGTTCTCGAACGAAGATCCCGTAAAATAGGAAAACGTCGTGTCAAAGAAGTCAAAGTACGTTGGAAAGGATATCCTCCTAGTTTTGATTCTTGGATTGACGCTTAGCAAGTCATCGACTAGAAAAAGAAGTAATCATCATGCCCTTCAATACAGCTTCAGCTACTACAGTGACTACTCCTTCACATAGTTCTTCTCTGCAAGATTTAAAAAAGCAACCCTAGTGGGTGTAGTGCGGAGAACGTGTCCCTAAAACGCAAATCGTCTTTTTCTGTCAAATCTTTGTAGTGTATTGTGTCATCGGTGCAGCCATTGCCAATTTGAGTTTGCAACAATGAGACAAACAATTGTGGACCATTTTACTCAGCAGTTGCATCGGTTATCTTCTTCCCAATCCTTCCCTGAAATACTCTTCCAACGGGAACAACAGTAACACTATATGGAGTCTTGCGTCCAACGTCAGTCATTCTCCCCACAGGCACCCCGCCAATCACAATCCTCTTTAAAACACCCCTTTAAACTTGATTGACTCCTCGGACAGGAAAACGTTGGAATTATGAACAACACTATTAACCAATTTTACTTAACGTTACCCAGTGACAGTTCCATGGTGGTGTTTCCTAACAACACGTTGTGCTGTTACACGGCTAAATTACCTCAAGCCATTCATTTGGATCAAGATGCTCATTGGGAAGTGGCTTTAGTGGAAATGATACACCCGACACAAATAAAAAACATCGCCGAAAATCAAAACACTTTTACATTAGAAGTGTATGACGAGCAATTGCAACAAAACTTAGACGAACGCTTCACTGTCAGTGACCCGATGAAAACACAGGACCCCTAAACTAAACGGTCCACCTATCTGTTAACCATTCCTGAAGGTTATTAGTGGCCAACATTTAGTGAATACAATTGTAACCAGGTTTAATACTTTATTTGGTAAAGCCAGGGAGAAAGCCAAAAAAGTGTTACCTTTGAGTACCATAAAGTGGCTCGTAGACTAATGATCAAATTTTCAGAGGATGAAATAATGGCCAATACCTTTTGTCCTGAATTGTATGATATTTTGGGTGGAGACTTCAGGTTGGACAAGAAAAAAAAATACCAGCCATAACCAGTAACTTGGATTTTGCGAAATATTATCGATTTCCTGTAGAAATGAACCAAGGACTCAACTTGATGTTTGTGTACTCCGATGTGTTGGATTGCAACGTCGTGGTACACATCTCTGTACCGTTACTGCGTGTCATTCCTTTCAAAGTGGATTCTGCCATGATCGCTGACGAGGAAGGTGGAAATACCTATCATGTTCACCGCGAATTTGTACATCCTCATTATATATATATTATTTGCCTGTCAGTAAGTCGTATTTTGACAGTGTCAATATTAGTATAAAAGGAGATCTAGGACAAAATATTCCATTTACCAAAAGGAAAGTCACAGTGAAACTCCATTTTCAAAGACGATTCTCGAACAACTCAAAATTGATGTATCCTGTGTACCGACGAGTCGCTCGACAACGAGGCCATGGTTTAGGAGATATGTTTAAATCAGCCTTTCGTTCCGAGGTCCCTGTTTTGAAACCGATGGTGACGCGAGTATTGCACGCCTTAAAAGATGCCGCATTGACTCACGGCAAAGAATTTCTTCAAAATGTTCTCATTGATAAACAAAAGCCCAACGAAGCTTTCTTGAGAGCAGGCAAAAATGTCTTGCTTCAAATGGGTAAATAAATTTTGGGTCGACGAGAAAGCCCTATAAATGTCATGAACGTTACCGAGTCTGACATTCCTGATTTCTTGAGGACACCGCAAGGACAAGGTACCATTCCATAAGTCTCCATATCTCTAAAGTTAGAAAGACGAAGAAAAAAAGAACCGTTCGAGACTTAGACAATTTTTTATTGTTAAAAGAAAATCATAGAAACTGAGAAAAAAAAATGATGCACCAAGTATCTTGTGCCTGTTTCAAGTCGGAACTGGATCTCTTTGCCATTCTACCCACGCTGATGACCATGCAAGAAGCCCATTAGGTCGAATTTCATCCCGTCTCCTCTTTGGCGGATTCAGCTCCCATCGAGTTTGAAATCAAAGGACAACCCGAAGATTACATTGACCTCAACAACAGTTACTTGTATTTGAAAGTGAAAGTAACCAAAACGGATGGTTCCGCGCTGGTTGCCGAAACCCAAGTAGCTCCTGTCAACAATTTCATGCATTCCTTGTTCAGCGATGTTGATTTGTACATGAATAACAAACTGGTCAGCAGTAACATGGATGCTTACCCTTACCGAGCGTACCTCAAAAATCTCTTGACGTACGGAAAAGAAGCCAAGAACACTCATTTAGATTCTTGCGTGGTATAGAAACCTGACACAGGAGATAAGTTTAACGACACAGCCGTGACCGCAGATGACGATCTTCACAATGAGGGTTTATTCGACCGTCGAAAGAAAATTCTGCAAGGACGTAGTTTTGAACTGTTCGATCGTTTGCATTTGGACATGTGGTTTCAAATGAAATATTTGCTGAACGGTGTGGATATTCGCTTGAGACTGAATCGTAGCAGTACTGCTTTCCATTTGATGGCTCATGCCAACGAATACAAAACCATTATCCAAGAATCCAGGTTATACGTGCGTCGCGTGAAAGTGTTACCTAAAGTGGGAAATGATACCAGTCACATTTTGAGCAGAAAGACAGCCAAGTATCCGATACAACGCGTTGAAGTAAAAACTTTCACCATTGCAGCTGGACTCCGATCTAATATCGAAGATCATCTGTTCCAAGGACAGTTACCTAAACGGATATTCATTGGTATCGTCAGCAATGCGGCCCTCAACGATGCCCACGATCAATATCCTGTCCAGTTTAAGCACTGCGGAGTATCCAAAATCGAAGTCAGTCGCGATGGCAAAACTTTGTGTACCCGACCTTTCGAACCCACCTTTGCCCAGAAGAATTACTTGAGGTCGTACTTGTCGCTGTACGAAGCCACAGGCCAGTTAAGAACCAACACAAGTCACGGCATTTCCTACGACGATTATGCAGAAGGTTACACTGTGTGGGCTTTTGATTTCACTCCAGACCAAGGCAGCGACGAGGGACAATTCCACCTTATAAAATCTGGAAAACTGCGTGTGGAACTTCAGTTTGGAGGCGCTTTTACAGAAACGGTGAATATCATTCTGTTTGCCAAATTTGATAATACCATAGAAATCAACAGTTTGAGAGAAGTCATTCTAGACTATTAGACACTATGGAAAACTCTTGTCCCTCTTTGAATAGTGGAGAATCCATGAAAATGGAGTGGGAGGTTACAGAGAAAGCAGACCCCAAGACCCAAGAGAAGAAGTAGTGATCATGCAGTCCAGATGGCCATAACAGGAACACCATTTAGTCACTTGTTTTGCCAAATACTTGGAGAATACAATGAGAGACATGATTAAAAAAGCTTGTTATGGTTGTCAAATCGATCATCCGAGTCAATTTCAACACGATAAATGTACGATGATGAGCCAAGAAGAAAAATTGGTCGATTATCTGTACGATGCTTGGAGTATCATCTCAGAAGATGCCGTAATAATACAGTGATATAAAGACTTACGTGATCATTCGTCTCCTCCATTGTTTGCTCGAGAGATTGATCGCATCGAACATCTCTTGGCACAGATTAAGGAGACGAAGCAAGCAAACAGTTACTTGACAGACCTTTTCAAGCAAAAAGTCTCGATCGATGATGACTTATCATCACCTGTGAAGAAAGAAAAAAAACAAGGCCACAAAAAATGGATACCTGGGAACTGTATTATCGTGTGTGCTAAAGATGATCTACTTCATCGCAAACCTCAAGAGAATCAAACTTATATCATCAACACAGATGACAGTCATCTTCCATGAACTCACTATGTCGCTGTCTACATTCCTCAAGAGGGTTGTGTGGAGTATGGATTACTTCCTTTGGAAGACGATATCATTGACTTTATGAAAAGAAATGCCCAGACGATACGATTCAATAATGTGAAATTACAAGGCACAGATTCTGTGGTGTGTGGACAATATTGTGTATCTAATTTGCATCATCGCAGTCTTGGGTATTCTTTTGAACATTTAGTGACTTATTTTGATTCTCGCTCGTCTCGAAACGATGACAAAGTAGATTGATGGTTTTGTGACCATTATGGTTATCTGTTGTCTTTAGCTAGGAAACGTAGTTATCATCAATGGCCCAATGACTTCCAACAGTGGAAATCTCAATTGAATTCACAACATTGTCAACCATGTCAAACATAATGTATTGGTGTTATTGAAGAAACAAATGTTTGTTAGTTTAAAAAAAAGTTAATAAATAGGTTTGTGAATGAAAAAATGTTTGTTTGTTGAAAAAAATTGTTTGTTATTTGAATAAAAAATTTTGTTTTTTGAAACTAATGCATCTGTCGTTTGTTCTACTTTTTTCTAATATAGAAGCTCTTTGACTTCTTTCTATCCCTCACATCAAACTATCCAAACGTTTCCAACAATAAACCGTTTGGTTTCGGCTGCTTCCACGTGTGTGGATAGTAAATTGTATGTTTTGTTTTGGCTGCTTCCCGTGTGTGAGTGGATGGTAGATGGTGTGATTTTGGTTAGTAGATTAATGTTTTTTTTTGGCTGCTTACCGGTACGTAGATAGTAAATTGTATGTTTTGTTTTGGCTCCATCCCCGTGTGTGTGGATGGTAGATTGTGTGATATTGGATAGTATATTACGTGGCTTGTTTTGGCTGCTTACCCTTGTGTGGACAATAGAATGTGTCATATAGGATAGTAGATGATGTGAGTTGTTTTGGCTGCTTCCCGTGTGTGGATGGTAAATGGTGTGATATTGGATAGTAAATGATGTGGTTTGTTTTGGCTACTTAGCCGTATGTGGATGATAGATGGTGTCATATTGGATAGTAGATTATGTGTTTTTTTGGGCTACTTCCGTCTGTAGATGATAGATGGTGCCATATTGGATAGTAAAGTATGTGGTTTGTTTTGGCTGCTTACCGGTGCGTAGATAGTAAATTGTATGTTTTGTTTTGGCTGCTTCTCCGTGTGTGTGGATGGTAATTGGTGTGATATTGGATAGTAGATTATGTGGCTTGTTTTGGCTGCTTACCCTTGTGTGGATGATAGAATGTGTCATATAGGATAGTAGCTTATGTGTTTTTATAGGCTACTTCCCGTCTATAGATGATAGATGGTGCCATATTGGCTGCTTCCCGTGCGTAGACAGTAAATTGTTTTGTTTTGTTTTGATTGTGTATTTTCCCTCTTCCACCCTTGAATAGTGTTTAGGTGTGCTCCCAAAGAAATAAAAAGAAGGAACCAATCAGAAAAAGTCAGTTTGAATTGAGGTTTCTTTATGCATATACCTTTTCTCAAGCTGTTAATACATGGCAGATTACATCCGTATACAATATCACAGTGAGAGGCCTAAATACAAATGTCATTGCCTTTCTTAAATTCGGTTTTATTGCTTAGCCATCGCTAATCTTTAATTTTTTTAAAACGCATTTCTTTTTTAATAGACGATTTCGGGCTTTCTATTGTTGTAACGGTATTTATGTTGTTTAGTTTGTTGCTGAAATTATCTATACTCTAGTCTATAGGAAAGCACTTAAGTTTGTACAGTATTTTAATTTCACGCTCATAAAAGGATACCAAATTTGTCTTGAAACAGGGTTGAAACTCTAAGTTACGCAGGCGTGAAGAAAAACATCTCTTTGTTACTACAGTTTGGTGTCGTTGTGTTCATTCTAATCATGCTTGCCGTATATCTTTTTGTTTTGCAGGTCATATTGTTTTTGATGTAAATATTCACATCAATAGACAGACAACTTGGGGTTTCATCCCTGAGGTTCACTGAACTTGCTTTGTTAATTCGTACAAATCTCAGATGCACAAGTTTGAAAAGGAAAGAAAAAACAAAAACAAAAAATAAACATGCCACCTAATACTGCACCACTCCTGACTATACCCATGTGAGTTTGTACGTCAAAATGTTTAAGTGACATACAAAATAAATTGTCAGTTTCAAAATCCGAACCAGTGCTGTGACCGTTCAGTAGCTGATGTCGTAAAAAGAAATGGTACGAGTACTGTGACCATTCAGTAGTTGATGTGGTAAGAAGAAATGGTACAATACACATTGGAGGGATTTAAGTTCAAATTTCAGCCTGCACTGCAATGGGAACTACTTGAGAGCGTATTTATTATTGTGCCATACTACCTTCGTACAAAACATTGCATCACTCATCATAAACAATTTCATTGGCTAGATTAATTTTCTTACCGCGTTCACTTCGAATCGACTTCAGTAGCTCTTCGCCTAGTTTCGAGATAGGTCGTGTTTCACCGGTAGATTATTTATATATTAAAACAGAAGTAAAACTAAAGCATGAACAATCGTGTCCTGGGCGATCCCACAGAAATTATGTCAATTTGATAGTCAAATACATCACAGCGTATTTGGATTAACTATTTTGTGAGAATGTTTTAGTCATATTTGTGTCAACAGTTCACTCTGGAGATATTTTAAAATGGTAGACCTTTCCTTTGGATTTGATTTTCTAAGTGGGATGTGTGTTTCCTTGAATTTTTCTAAGGGAAAATATACCAATGAAACAAGCTCAAGTGTCATGATTCATTTTAAAAGTAGGTATAACGTAGTCTCTCTCTCTCTCTCTCTCTCTCTCTCTCTCTCTCTCTCTCTCTCTCTCCGTCGTAATACGTTTGATTGAAATCCTAATGGCAGATGTTCCCGTTTGAAGAAGTTTCTCCAAAATTTTAATCAGTAGGCACCATAATTTTCGTTTGTCATGTAATTTGTTTTTTAAAACACTAATCTACACCCTTACAAATAGTAGATCAGTAAATCGTTGGATGAAATAAAATCTTGAGTTGACTTGTACAATTCAGGTATCGGAGCTTTAATATTCTTATTCTTGGCACTGCAATGTGTCATGGAAATTTTTTTAAGCATAAGATCTACCATTTTTCAGAAAGGAAACAAATAAAAGACTATTTTAAGAATGACGCGAGTGATCTTGCACTGTATAACCCTGCTTATGACTAACTTTGAAATAAAAAACCCAGAACCAAAACACACGTTCGGAAGAATTGTAACAATGTAACAAAGATTGACGCGAGGGACATTGCACTGTATGACCCAGCCTATGGTTAACTTGAATTTCAAATCAAAACACACAGCTTAGACTGTCGATAGAACAAAGCACGTTTGGTGATGCTTTTAGATTTGTTAAAACTTGGCATTCTTGCTTGTAGCGTGTGCTGAGAAACACAGGACATCCCTTATTGAAAAAACTAAAAAAAGGTTTTATGTGTATGTGTGTTCCCCCGATATGTAGTTTGGTATGTTTTTTATGAATTTCCATTTAATTTAAACTAACCTTAATTTTTTCCCATCGGGATTATATAATAATAGGAAGATATTTTTATCCTTAGTGTTTCTCTATGACATTCCACCCGAACTCAAAGGTCCATCATGGATGTCTGTCTCAGTTTCTCAAAGTTAACCCTGGCTAGGGGTTTCCTACATCCTGTGTATGCTATTTGTGTTGTGCTATACGTGTGTTGCTATATGTATTCATATGAATACTGTATATTTTGTAAGGATAGCCATTCTTGTCAAATTTTTCCAGTTTTTCTAACCATATAAATACCTCTAAACGGTATTTATCTTAGTATATATGTTTTAGTTTCATTTAATTAATATGTTTTAATAATTTTGAATTTGGTACAAATCATGGTGTCTTAATTTTAAATTATATTGGTTGATACCAATCTATTGTTTTTACTGTTTGCTATATTATGTTCCATGTTTTGTAATTTCCTTATTTATATACTAGATCACTTTGATCGAAATGGGATTCGTACAATTTCTTTATTATTGTTTGCACTTCACCCCTCTCGATACTATTTTGTGATCTTTATTTATTTATAATTAAATCCTTATTTTATTCCAAAAGATTATTTTATATTTCCCTTTAAACGGGCTTTCTGTGTAGATTTTCGCAAATCTCCACAGAGTAAAAATCATTTCTCACCAGTGATTTTGTATGATAGCATGCTTATTTTCAAGAAAAAGAAAAAACGAGAAAAGGAAACAGATCTTAACTATAGAGCCTATCTAATCCGTGGGTTGTTTTGTAATGTGTATGTCTCTAGGTGAGCTTTATTCCAAACTCTTTCACGGGCCTGTCCACTTCGCGTAGCGCCATGTGATATAGCCCCGTGCTCTCATTGCTCGTACTTTTCTCCTCCTGAGTTCCCTGAACCCTCCTTATCTAAAATTTTCCCCATAGTTTTTAATTGGACCGCATGCTATCATATACTTAATAATAAAGGCTGATATTTCTTCTAAAATTGTCTTTGTAAATTTTCCATCTAGATATAAGAGTTGTATGTTGTCATATAATTGTTTTTTTAAAATATTAGTGACAATTTTGTTTCTATCAATTTGAGTTATAAGACATTCCGTTATAATGTTTTTTTGTAAAAGAGAAATTTTTGCATAGTGGACATTTTGGCGACTGGTGCCCCCCCCCAAAAAAAAAGGACATCCCTTAAAGTTGAGATATGTTAAGAAGTCAGTCGACAATAAATATCACACTACCTTTTTATTAAATTGATGAATGAATGAAAACAATTAACATATTTCACATATAATGCATGGTATTCTTAATTATCCTTGTTTTGTTTTCCTTTCCTTATGTGTGTATAGGAGATTGTGTGATTTTATTTTCCTTCCCTTCTGTTTTCATAAGAGATTGTGTGATTTGTTTTCAGTGCCACTCAAATACCTCGAAAAAATATTGGCTTTCTTTGCCTCTATTTCCCTTTTCGCTCGATAGTCCCAAATACAAAACATATTCCCCATGTTAAACTCCGCTTGAGGCTAGATAGGTCCACTATGTTAAATTTCCCTTGAGGCTATATAGGCCCACTATGTTTGAGGCTATATAGGCCCAAGCTGTTTTTGACTGGATTTACCATTGAGGCTATAAAGCTTGAGGCTATACAGGCCCAAGCTGTTTTGACTGGATTTCAAATAGAGACTATATCGCCCCACATTACTACTGATATCGCCTTCCATTTTGGATACTTCGATGGGATTCGAACTTGGAATTATTTGGGCATTTTATTACCAGGACTTTTGCAATTTCTCCAGTGGATAATATTTTGAATTATTTTTGGATTAATTTTGGAATTGATTCTTAAAACCGTAAGATTATTTTTCTTTTCTGGAAAATATTTGTGCTCAATAAATTGTTTAATTAGTTTTTACTAGCTTGTTATTTTCACTCTTTCTATGTTAGTTTATTCGAGCCTAAGCACGTAACAGTGGCCAAATGAGAGACTGCTGTACCATCACTTCTTGTATCCACGCCCGTGCACCCCAATTAATCATCTTCTTAGTTTCCGTCATGTACAAACTCTGTCGAACGGATTCATTGCGCACAGATGCTAACGCACATATATAGGGTAAGTGACATCAAATACCACTCTTCGGATTGGAAGACAGATTCCGTACTTTGATTGAGTTTTGCAGCGCGTGTTAGGATTGGTGAAACAACTCAGTCCTTTTCGATCAGCTCTTCGACAATAAATAACCGCAGTTCACTTCATTCCCATCACCTGTCCTCTTCACAACATATCGTCAATGATGATCTGCACAAACTTACCCATGAATGTAAATTCAACATGGACAATTATCATGATCACGAATACGAGCGTTTCGAAAAAAAGAATTTATGTAGAGAGACAAGACTGTTTGAAGCGAGTCCTTGTCTACGGACCAGTTGTCAAAAGAAGTTTGAGAATGAGAAGAAGACCTGTGCAATGCTCTCCGTGTTAACGGATATATGGGCGTTTTATGTATAAAGAAATGGTCTTTCATTCGGCTAGTGGGGTTTTAACGTTTAAATAAACTGGATGTCGGCCTACTTTCTCTGCATTGGATATTACAAGTCAACATTGATGTCTTTCTGCTGTCTGGACAGTTGATGTTTAGAAAGAAAATAAAACCAGTCTAGTTGTCATTCTGCAATAATAATAATAATAATAATAATAATAATAATAATAATAATGAGGATTTTGTGTAGCGCCTAATCTTTAGAAGCAATAAGGGCTATACAGATGTTAACATAAACTTCAATGTGAAGCGACACCTGTAACTGATGAAACTCGATCATTTTCTTTCTAAGGATATTCTTAGAAGGCAATAATTACACTGCATTTTGTCTATTGTTTCTGATTATTAGATTTGCAAGATACAAACAAGTCCACAAAGAACTTGATAGGAATTATACATTTAGAATAGACGAATACATGACAATAATTATACATATTTTAAAGATCAATGCATGTCCTTTACAAATTTCAAAGATGAATACACCGCAGAAAGTATGTTTCAATATGAATACATGACAAAAAGTATGTTCCAATATGAATACATGACAAAAAGTATGTTCCAATATGAATACATGGCAAAAAGTATGTTCCAATATGAATACACCGCAAAATGTATGTTCCAATATGAATACATGGCAAAAATTATAAAGGTTTAATATATAAATACATGGCTAAATGTATACATATTTAATCGATCAATGCATGTAGCCTGTATAGCGAAAGCTGTTGAAACAAATGCCCATAAGTTATTCAAAATCATCATCTAGGAAATACTATCTGATCCAAATGCCCTACATTCCTTGAGCTGAAACATATAATGCTCATTTCATCTGAGAGGACAAAGTTTGTTTGGAAATATGCACAAACTGTAAGAACAAAAAGAGTGCTATATAAATATAAAAGAAGCTGAAGACTTCATTTAATTAGCAGTTCAAAGTAGACTTGACTGTCATAATAGCCGAGAACTGAAATAAAGGAAGCTGAAGACTTGATCTAATTAGCAGTTCAAAGTAGACATGACTATCATAATACCCGAGAACTGATATAAAAGAAGCTGAAAACTTCATTTAGTTAGCAGTTCAAAGTAGACCTGACTATCATAATAGCCACGAACTGATATAAAAAAGGCTGAAGACTTCATTTAGTTAGCAGTTCAAAGTAGACTTGACTATCATAATAGCCGAGAACTGATATAAAAGAAGCTGAAGACTTCATTTAATTAGAAGTTCAAAGTAGACTTAACTATCATAATAGCTGAGAACTGATATAAAAGAAGCTGAAGACTTCATTTAATTAGAAGTTCAAAGTAGACTTGACTATCATAATAGCTGAGAACTGATATAAAAGAAGCTGAAGACTTCATTTAGTTAGCAGTTCAAAGTAGACTTGACTATCATAATAGCTGAGAACTGATATAAAAGAAGCTGAAGACTTCATTTTGTATCGGCGTCTATAATTTAAACATGTTTTGTTTTTAAAACTTATGTGATCCATTTAAAGACAGTAACCACCTGTTATGAAGATTGGAACGTTTAGATGTATTACCCAAGCAAGTCACTACTCTTCGTGTCTGGGAGATATATCTTTGAGTTCCACAGTATTTAAATGGTAGTAGGTAAAAATCGAAAGTTGTGAATCGTGTTATTTGTTTCGTTGATTTGCATAATACCTTATATTTTTTAGCTGTGAATTGAAAGAAAATAAACATAATTTGTTTCGTACATTGTGTGCATAAGATTGGATTTGAGTAAACAAGTCACATACTTCCTACAATCTGCAAATTGCTTTGGCATTTAGGCCACGTTTGAATTAAGCTTGTCACAAAACAAAGTGAATGAAAATGCCCAGTTTATGTTAATATGAGTTCTCATCGATTCTTTTGAATACTGCAAGGAATTTTAAAATGTGGTAAATGAGGTTAATCCAGGCGAACTATATCATTAATTTTCATCGGCATCGCATGTGATTAGACTGAACTAACGGTCGACCTTTCACGCAAAAGTAGTATTTGTTTATCTCTCGTTTAAAAGAGTCTGATGGAAAACGATTGATTTGAGTCAATCGATCTCAAAAGAAGACAGATGTATTGAACAGTAACGGAGACAACTCAATCAAGCGACTGCCAGAATGATCCAGGGGAAAATTTATACAATATAGTGACAAGCTCATCATTCTCTTGTCCAGCTTCGTCTCCATATACATTGTAATTATTCGAGGATAAAATCCAGGCACGAAAACAGAGCATCATGACCAAAATTAAATTTTAATGAAGAAAAAAAAAACCTGAAGTGTCATTTGGAAAAATGGCTTAGAACACAAAAGGCAACTACATATTTCTTTGCGATTGGTCCATGTAAAGTAAATTGAAAGTCATTGTGAGCTCTGAAGATTGGTGATCAGAGTTGTGTCTAAAAAATCCTAGTTTTAACGAGGCACGCGTACAATACTTGATTCTCTTGAATAAAAACGAATTGAAAAAAACAAATGAATCGATGATAGTTGATAGCATTATCCAACATTCTGAAAGAGTCTCAGAACTTATAACCCTCGTTGTTTAGGTTTAGAGACATTAAATCGAATATCTGCCCACCCTTTTACAAATTACCATTATAGTCGTGTACTTTGTTTTGGGTGGTAATTTTGGTATCTTGATTGCATGATTAATGCGGAAATGAAATGGTTTACTATGTTCCTATTGGCTTTGTGGGGAAGTCTTTGAAAAGTCCTCCAGCTGATACTAATTTAGGTAGATAATACCTGCCAATAATTAATATGCACCAAAACTGAACTACAACGAAGGAAAGATTATACTTAAAATCTCCACTTGTTAGAGCCCGACTGTTGTGGAGATAAATGTCAATTATGCTCCGTTTCAGGGCACACTTAATTATTGACTCTTTTTAATTCTTGTAGAGTCGCGGTAGCACAATAAGAAAATTGTCGGACTCGTAATCCAAACGTCTGCTGCTCGATACCCAGTCTAAACCGATTTTGGTCAACAGCATTGGTGTAACCCTGAGATAGACGGGTATAATTATAATTAATAATATAACGAAAACACCGTTTGGAACTGGGAAACCCGGTTATTTTGTTATACATTGGTTCGAATTAATCCGAGGTTAATAACTCTGTGAGTCAACCGATTTCAGACGAAATCTGAAACACAAGATTTGATGACGTCACCATAGTAAATATAAGTCGCCAACACCACACTTTAGCTAGATTGATTTCAGCCACTATTTGGCGTCTTTGGCTTGAATTAAGGGGTGCTAGCGTTTAATTCTAAATTGAATATGTGAACGTCGTTTAAACATAACACTTGTATTAATCAATAGAACGGTTTAATTCAGATAGCTTTTCTTAAATAAATCATTATATTCCTTCAAAACGTTAGTACTGGCAGAATGATGGAATATATAATAAGCGACGGCATTATGGCGAATAACAGTCCTTTCAAGTGTAGTGGATGCAGAAAGAGATCGTGTGTGTCATGGATACAATAAAACTGTTACTGAACATTAATAGAGTTAAGTAGTAATTAACACGTATAGATAGACAACGTGCAGAAAGGTAGCATAATTGTTTTGTAATGAGCCAGTTCAGATAACAAAAGATGTTGTTTGAAACTAATTGAGCTGGATAGTAATTAACAAGTATAAATAACAAATAAGTATTGACGCATCTGAACAGAATCGAGTAGTGCTGAACAAGTATAGATATCAAAAGCAAGTTGCTGTGACTAATAGAAATGGGTAGCTATGGATAAGATTAGTTATCCAAAAGATGATTCTGCATACAAATATAATAGGGTAGCGATCAACAAAGGAATACAAAATACATTTTCCTGCATACTAATATAGTAGCGTAGCAATCAACAAGGGAATAAAAAATACATGTTCCTGTATACTAATATAGTAGGGTTTTAATCAACAAGGGAATATAAAATACATGTTCCTGCATACTAATATAGTAGGGTTGTAATCAACAAGGAAATACAAATACATCTTCTTGCATACTAATAAAGTTTGGTAGCAATCAACAATGGAATACAAAATACAGTTTCTTTGCATACTAATATAGCAGGGTAGTAATCAACAAGGAAATACAAAATACTTGTTCATGCATACAAAAATATAGTAGGGTAGTAATCAACAAGGGAATACACAATACAGTTTCTTGCATACAAATATATAGTTAAACCTGTCTTGAAAGACCGCTTCTATGTCAGACCAACTGTCTTGAGAGACCATGTTATTAATGCACACATATATTGCTTATATAATAATAATAATAATAATAATAATAATAATAACGAGGAATTTGTATAGCGCCTAATCTTTCGAAGCTCTAAGCGCTTTACACCATCAGTAATGATACGACTACATTACAGAACAACAAATGACAAACACAATGAAATTAGAAAACATAAAAACATGCTGAAAACATATAAGATACAAAACATGATTGGTCGCTAAGTTTGTCCATGAAGTCGAAACAGGTGAGTCTTAAGAGCACTCTTAAAAGGGACCACTGTGTCTTTGTGTCTAATTTCAATGGGCAATTCGTTCCACGTGGCCGGGCCCTGGTGTGCAAACGAACGTTGTCCATATGACTTTGTTTTCACCTTGGGAATAATGAGTATACGATTATCAGAAGAAGTGCGTAAGGATCTAGCTGGTGTATACACATGGGTGAGGCTGGATACGTATGTTGGACTGGAGTCTGTCATTGAAACATAACACAGAGAACAAATGTTTTGTTTGATTTCTTTATCCAATTGATAGCCAATGTAGGGTACAGAGCAGTGGTGAGGTGTGCTCTGATCGAGGTACTCTAAAGATGATCCGTGCAGCTGTGTTTTGAACTTTTTGAAGTTTCTGGAGTAAATATTGTGACGAACCAGACATAGTTGAGTTAGAATAGTCTAGTCTGGAAAGTACTAATGAACACACAAGTGTTTTACTGGCATCAACTGAAAGATATTTACGAATGGAACTGATGCATCTCAATTCAAGATATGCAGCCTTGCATATGTTCATGACATGTTGGTGCAATGTGAGAGTACTGTCTAGAGTAACGCCTAGGTTCCGTACTGACTGAGAATTTAATGCTGGTGTTGCTGATATATATTGTCTGAGGTAAAGGATGTGAATAGGAAAGTCTTTGTGTTGTGATCAGAATAGCCTTAGTTTTATCATCATTCATCTGCAGCTTGTTACATGTCATCCATGATTTTACATCAGAAATGCACATCTCTACTCCTTGGATGGTAGCATCAACTTCAGTTGGGTGGCTAGACTTGTATATTTGGGTGTCATCAGCATACAATTGGTGAGACACTTGGTGATGATTTATGACACTTGAGAGCGGCTGAGTATACAGAATGAAGAGAACAGGTCCAAGAAGAACAGATCCCTGTGGAATACCAAAACATACGTCAACTGGGCTGGAGTTGTATTCCATTTGAAGATATAATTTGTGTCCTGTTCACTAAGTAGGACTTGAAACAATGTAAGGCTATATTCTGAATGCCAAATACATGCTGGAGACGGTAAAGTAATATATCATGGTCTATTGTGTCAAATGCTGCAGATACATCCAGGAGAGTGAGGACTGTAATCTTTCCACAATCCAAAGCAGAGAGAATGTCAGTAAATACTTTCAGAAGAGTAGTTTTGGTACTGTGGCAAGGGCGATATGAAGACTGTACATTGCTAAAAGGATGTGTTTGAATTTAAATGAGATACAAATTGAGTTAGAACAACCTTTTCTAAGATATTTTATATGTGTGGGACATTAGAAAGTGGGCGGTAGTTCTTTAAATCGTTATGGTCCAGTGTTGGTTTCTTCAGCAGTGGCTTTACGATTTCAGTTTTGAAAAATGATGGGAATTCCCCTGATGAGAGAGAGAGATATTAATAACATCAGTTAGTGAAGGCAATATTGGGTCTAAGAACTCAAGGAGCAGTGATGTCGGAATTGGATCAAGTTCACAAGACTTTGGTGCACTTTTCATCACGATTGTCCGTACGTAATCAATAGAAACAGGTTCAAATGCTCCTAACGGTTGTAGCTGAAATTCTGCATCATAACTGTATGGTGACGAATCAGTTGAAATTGTGCTGTCAAGCAAATCTCTAATGGTTTGTACTTTGTCATCGAAAAATTTGCAAATTGGTCTGGTAGGTCTAGTGGAGAATAGGTTGTTGGAAGTGGTGTACATTTGTTCCTTGACATTAGTTTGTTGGTTATCTCGAAGAGCTTTTTGCAGCTGGAACTCTCCGTGATCTTAGTACTGTAGTGGGATGATTTGGCTAAATGGACTATGTTTGTGACGTTCTTCTTAACGGCTTCGTAGATTTGTTTATGAATAGTGAGTCTGGTGGAAAGCCAAAGCCTCTCTGCTTTTCGGCGATGTCTTTCAGCAGTGCGAAGCTGGTTCCCAACACTGCTATACCACGGAGAACACCTTTTTATTGATACTCTGCATTTGGTAGCTGGGGCATGTTTTTCAAGCAATGAATGCCGTTGGATGTAAGAAAGTTGTTAGGCGTTCTTGGATGTCATGCATGAATTTGGTTCTATTTATCATACGGAGGTTTCTCTTAGTAGCCAATAGAGGTGGATGGTTAGGGACTGATACGTCGAGATGGCATTCAATGCAGAGGTGATCCGATTCAAGTTCGTGAGATATAAGGGTGGATTGCAGAATATGATCCTCAGTTCTATAAAGAAACCAGTCTAAAATGTGACTAAGTTTATGGGTAGGTTGGTTAATTGACTGTTTAAGATTGAAAACATGAATGGAATCTAGGAGTTTTGACATGTATGGTTTGCCAGGACAGTCAAAGTGAAAGTTGAAATCTCCAAGAATATTTAGGTTGCTTCCTATCGAATTTCCATACTCAAGAAGATTTCGAAACTTCTCCAAAAAGATAGATTCAGTCAGCTTGTGTATTTTACTAGGAGGAGGACGGTAGAGACAGCAAAAACGGACTGACCTTTGTTCCAGTGTGAGCGTTGTTTGGACTAGTTCAAACGATGTGTGGCAGAAATTGAAGGTTGTGTTGTACTTAAGGCTTTTGATCATGGAATTCTTTGTAATTACAGCAATTCCACCTCCGCGAGAGTTGCGGGGGAACGACTTGATGGAGTAATCGCTGGGTGTTAAATCCGCACACTTAGATTCATCACCTGCGGAATGTAACCAAGTTTCTGTCAGGAAGAAGATGTCAATATTCTAGTCGTTGATAAAATTAACAATTTTTGTGCGCTTTTCCGGTGATCCTACTGATGGAGCGTTGAATAATGCAATACGTAGTGGTATCCCTGGGACAGTTGACACAACGGTTGACGAATTAAGAGGAATTTGAACCAGGTTATTAACTATAACGGCAGAATTTTTAAGTTGTTTATTTGTTACGGGCGAAAGGGAGATAACTGGAATTCTTCTTCCTGTTCTACGCCGGCCAGCTTTGAAAGAACGTTTCGTTTTTCGCTTCCGTTTACATTTAAGAAATGATGAATGTATTCCCAGTTCGTTTAGTCTTGAGTACAATGTAGTATATAGAACCAAGGTGTGGTCATTTAATCCAATTAATGAGGGTCCGTCGTATTGTAAGCGGTCACGTGACGACGGTTTATTCAAAAACAAATCACGTCTTAACATTGGGACAAAACAGCTGAGAAAAATTCTAATTGTTCTCGTTTCCAAAACAAGGACATGAATTAACACATACGAACGGAACAGCCAATGCATGATGAAACACAATAATGTAGACGATGATAGAGAACTAGCACAAATATCATAAATATAGCACAAAATCGGGACAGCCTATCTCGAGCAGTTAAGCGATGGCAGCTATCTTTCCAGAGGTCCGGATATAGTTTCATATAGGAGTATGAACTGTTATGGGAGACCAAATATCTTGAGAGATCATACTATTTTGGAAAAAGAGGTGGTCTTTCAAGACAAGTTCTACGGTTGTAGGGATATAATAAACGAGGGAATACAAAAATACATTTTCCTGCATACTAATATAGCAGGGTAGTAATCAAAAAGAGAATGCAAAATACATTTTCCTGCATACAGATATAGTAGGGTTATAATCAACAAGGAAATACAAAATACAATTTCTTACATACTAATATAGTAGGGTAGTAATTAACAAAGGAATAAAAAATATATTTTCCTGTATACAGATAAAGTAGGGCTGTAATCAACAAGGGAATAAAAAAATACAGTTTCTTGCATACACTTATAGGTGGGTTGTGATCAACAAGGGAATAAAAATACATTTTCCTGCATTCTAATCGAATTAGGTAGTTACTAATAAGTATAGATAACAAAAGCATGTTGATATGTATTAATGTAGTTGGGTTATAATTAATAATTAATAATTAGTTTAAATGACCAGAGAATATATAACAAAATATACAAACTATAAATATTTTGATGTTGACTATAGTGTGTGTGTGTGTGTGTGAGAGAGAGAGAGAGAGAGAGAGAGAGAGAGAGAGAGAGAGAGAGAGAGAGAGAGATTAAAACTAGATTATATGAGCTCAGATGCTAAAGCATTTAAACTATACCGAAAAGTCAATTTAGACGAAAACGATATCGTCCCTTGTAATATACCTTCTTTTTTTTTTACTCTGTGCACATTATTAGGATGAGACAACTTTGATAATATATACACTATTAGTTCCGATACTATAATAATAAATACACTATTAGGAACAGCGGGTCCCGACACTATCATAATAAATACAGTATTAAGAATACCATGTCCCGACATTATATAATAAATACGCTATTAGGAGCACCGTGTCCCGACACTATCATAATAAATACACTATTAGGAATACCGTGTCTCGACACTATGATAATAAATACACTTTTAGGAACACCGTGTCTCGACACTATGATAATAAATACACTACTAAGAACACGGTGACCCGCTTCCATAATAATAAACACGCTATTAGGAATACCGTTTCCCGCCACTATCATACTAATAACACTATTAGGAACACCGTGTCTCGACACTATGATAATAAATACACTATTAGGAACACCGTGTCTCGACACTATAATAATAAATACACTACTAAGAACACCGTGTCCCGCTTCTATAATAATAAATACGCTATTATGAATACCGTGACCCGACACTATCATAATAAATACACTGTTAGGAATACCGTGTCCCGACACTATCATAATAAATACACTATTAGGAATACCGTGTCCCGACACTATCATAATAAATACACTATTAGGAATACCGTGTCCCGACACTATCATAATAAATACACTATTAGGAATACCGTGTCCCGACACTATCATAATAAATACACTATTAGGAATACCGTGTCCCGACACTATCATAATAAATACACTATTAGGAATACCGTGTCCCGACACTATCATAATAAATACACTATTAGGAATACCCTGTCCCGACACTATAATACTAATAACACTATCAGGAATACCGTGTCTCGACATTATAATAATAAATACGCAACACCGTGTCCCGACATTATAATAATAAATTAAATGTTTTAGAACATCTTGACTTGATATTACCATCATAAGGTGATTCGCTTAGAAATATAACTTGTATTCATTATATAAATGTTTCCTGAATAGAAATATCACAAAAAGTACTGAAAAATATACAGAAAGAAAAAATTCGGGAGCAGATTGGGAGACGAGAAAATATCCTTATTATAATAAATTAATTGTACACAAAGTTTATCTTGATTTGAAGTCTCATGTGAAATAGAAATAACGATGCATACATTCCACTAACTTTTGGTTACGAAATGCGTCAAAGTAATAATAGGAAACCAATGCTTTCCTCTCTTTCTCCCACCAAAATTTTGCTATCTCAGCACATGTGAAATTCTGTTGAACACCATGATGTGCCAATTGGATTTTTGAATGAATCAGATTTATTTGCAATACGACGTTTGAAAGCTTGGCTGTGGCTTGTGATTGACTAACGGTATGCCATAGATCAACGGAAATCCCCAGATAAATAAAGCTATTTGAGTTTTATGTATGCTACTGGATGCATCAATTGCAACCTCTGAGTCGTTGCAAGTCGAAATCCCAATCTTATAACGAGATTCAGTGATGAATATGTCATTGAAAATAATAGTAATTTGGCACTTAATGTCCGCCCTTGTCGTGTCCCTGTAATAAATGTTGGTAATAAGATCACGGTTTCGTCCTTATTTATTCTGTAAGAGATAATGACTTATATCTTGCTATGAAATTTAAATTATAAATCAATATGTTTTTCTTTTAATGGATTTTGGTGTCATCGAAGACATTCCTAAAGGCTCACAGAACGGTAACCAGCCAATACAACAAAAAACTACGAATTTAGAATTTTACCGTAACTCGGCATGTGATAAATCTAACTGTAATAGGAGGAATATAACCGAATTCTTTCTCTCTCTCTCTCTCTCTCTCTCTCTCTCTCTCTCTCTCTGAATTGAAAGTAATCTGTCGGGAAAATAACGATGGTACATTTTCTTATTGATATAATGCGTACATCAGGAACCATCTGATCAGTAAAGGACATATTTTTACGCGATCTGATAAAATGCGAAGAACTAAGTGAGAAAAGTGAGTTACACTGTGACGGCTGCATACATGTTCTTTGGAATTGTTGTTCAGTCCACCAAAATTAATTCTGTCAACCGCATCTATAGAATTTATAATATTAATATCAAAAGTGATATTTCCAAATATTCTCTCTGTATATCAATTAATATATGTCTTATTCACAAATAACTCCCTATCAGTCACTCAATGATCTGTGTTCTCTTCCTTCTGCCCCCTTGCCTACTAAAATAAAGTGATCCTATAACTCAAACGAAAACATACTTCTGATGTACGATATACGACCTTAAACATAATCATTGCATATCGCCCTTGCCACAGTTCGGAAACTACTCTTCTGAAAGTATTTACTGACATTCTCTCTGCTTTGGATTGTGGAAAGATTACAGTCCTCACTCTCCTGGATGTATCTGCAGCATTTGACACAATAGACCATGATATATTACTTTACCGTCTCCAGCATGTATTTGGCATTCAGAATATAGCCTTACATTGTTTCAAGTCCTACTTAGTGAACAGGACACAAATTATATCTGCAAATGGAATACACTCCAGCCCAGTTGACGTATGTTGTGGTGTTCCACAGGGACCTGTTCTTGGATCTGTTCTCTTCATTCTGTATACTCAGCCGCTCTCAAGTGTCATAGATCATCACCCAGTGTCTCACCAATTGTATGCTGATGACACCCAAATATAAAAGTCTAGCCACCCAAATGAAGTTGATGCTACCATCCATGGAGTAGAGAAGTGCATTTCTGATGTGAAATCATGGATGACATGTAACAAGCTGCAGATGAATGATGATAAAACTGAGGCTATTCTGATCACAACACAAAGACTCTCTCATTCACATCCTTTACCTCAGACAATATATATCAGCAACACCAGCATTAAATTCTCAGTCAGTACGGAACCTAGGCGTTACTCTAGACAATACTCTCACATTGCACCAACATGTCATGAACATATGCAAGGCTGCATATCTTGAATTGAGATGCATCAGTTCCATTCGTAAATATCTTTCAGTTGATGCCAGTAAAACACTTGTGTGTTCATTAGTACTTTCCAGACTAGATTATTCTAACTCAATTATGTCTGGTTCGTCACAATATTTACTCCAGAAACTTCAAAAAGTTCAAAACACAGCTGCACGGATCATCTTTAGAATACCTCGATCAGAGCACACCACACCACTGCTCTGTACCCTACATTGGCTATCAATTCGATACAGAATCAAACAAAACATTTGTTCTCTGTGTTATGTTTCAATCCAGTCCAACATACGTATCCAGCCTCACCCATGCGTATACACGTATACACCAGCTAGATACTTACGCTCTTCTTCTGATAATCGTATACTTATTGTTCCCAAGGTGAAAACAAAGTCATATGGACAACGTTCGTTTGCACACCAGGGCCCGGCGACGTGGAACGAATTGCCCATTGAAATAAGACACAAAGCCAAAGTGGTCCCTTTTAAGAGTGCTCCTAAGACTCACCTTTTTCGACTGCGGGGACAAACTTAGCGACATTATCATGTTTTGTATCTTATATGTTTTCAGCATATTTTTATGTTTTCCAATTTCATTGATTTTGTTATTTGTTTTTCTGTAGTGTAGTCATATAATTATACATGTTGTAAAGCGCTTAGAGCTTCGAAAGATTAGGCGCTATAAAAATCCTCATTATTATTATTATTATTATTATTATTATTATTATTATTATTATTAATTGAACCAATATGTTCTTTGCATCCAATGTGTGTTAAGGTGGAGTACTATCATATCCAATACAACCGGTAGCGAAGAGTTGGAATCAATCTTTTTTCCGATTTTTGTCATGTAAGTCTATCCTCCATCCATCCATGGATCACTCCTTTCTATTTATATGCAAATAATATCAACCCAAGCTTTCAGAACGTATATTATGTCGCAAATCTCCAAATAAAAGAAGGTGGACTTTATGCCGTTTCTATGATAAATGCCAAAATATAACAATGGGAACGCCATATCCTTTGAATATCGCCGTAGTTGGATTTTGTCCTTGGGTTGAACTTTTGAACATCCACATATATCTAAAATGTGATTCCTATTCCCATTATATATTTACTAGGCCTATTTACTATATGACGACAATTTTAAGATAGATATTGCTTCTAAGTAATCGGAATAACTTTATAAGCAGATATTATATGTAGACTCTTTATATTCATTGTAATTTGCCAGTTAATGAAGAAAATTTTGCACTTTAAGATAAGGACGAAACATTTCACGAATCTGTTTTCTGTAATATAATTAAAACAAGTCCAAAACAAGTTATAAAAAGTAGTTTATAACTTAAACAGAACAAAAATTTAGTATCTAGGCCGACAGTATTTTTGTAATATACAGGTTGGACATTATAACCATTCTCTCTCGCTTAATTTTTCCATCACACATGTTCGAAATTGCTCTTTACCAATATGGTTGGCCTGGATATATGCAATATATTGGATATATGCAATATATTGGTGTAATATGACTGACTGGTTTATAATATGCACAAATAAAACACGAAAAAGATTAAATTTTCTCACTAAGTCTGTTTTATGTACCGTATAGCAATGTCACTGGAGGTAAAATTAAATTCTCTCCATAGTGATATGATACTAGCAATTCTACGGAAAGGTAAATTAAAATTACCGCAATTTGTTTTTTTACTGGGACGACCTTATTACATGTACAGTCCCATTTACAGACAGGTGTAGATCAGAACAAAGACGACATCTTGCTTGTTTTTTTTCAAACGTAGATATACAAATTCAAAATGGATCTATGTGTATACAGAACACTCTGATTACGGGTACTGAGACTTATAATGACTATATTTTAATATGATGGTGTTTTGATAGGTTAACTGTGGATGTTGAATTAGAACAACAGTCGGTCGTACGTAACTGGTCTCTCAGCCAAAGGTAGATGACATAATTCTTTATAGGCGGTTAGTGCCTATAGACTACGCGTAATTTAAACAAATGCAACAAGACAAAATTCAGTTCATTGGTTACCATAAGTGGCCACATATCATGCACAAATAACTAAATAAAATATTGCTAGCTTTCTCTGTAATTTGAGATCTGAATCCAATTTAATTATTTTTGTTATTAATTCTTCTTGAAGGTGTAATCATAGACCAGTGTCCTTTA
Source organism: Unio delphinus (assembly GCA_029339505.1). NCBI lineage: Eukaryota > Metazoa > Mollusca > Bivalvia > Unionida > Unionidae > Unio > Unio delphinus. The sequence goes on from JAQISU010000231.1 coordinate 1,293,777, forward strand.
ACTTTCTTGTATTGGCTTTATGAACTGTATTCTCGTATGATTTTCAGGCACATTCATTGCTATATAAGCTAAAGCATTTAAAAAAGGTAAATCAGCATTAACGCGATAAAACGTTGGCATATTATTGAGTTTTTATTTGCATAGTTAGGCCTGACAGTCTGGTATTTTGCCCTGAGAGTCTGGTGTTTAGGTCTGCCAGTCTGGTGTATATTTGTATCAAATGATAAACCAATAGCTAAATTTTTTTGTCATGAAGCGACTATAACGATAATACATAGAAAAGGGAAATACCGCATTTTTATCCGCTGGGAAACAGAACATACCGGTAAAGCATAGTAAGGTCAATGCAACGTTGCAGTTTGTTTGGATTATAGATGCTCAAGCCAAATATAGTTCCTAGAGCACCACTGTAAACAAATAACCAAAACCTAATGGGTCGACATTTAGATAGTTAAAATATATATGGTATCGTCTGGACCCGATTTATTGTCAAAGGAATCTCGATAGGTGCCAAATGTACAAGATTTATAACCATGGTTGTCTGATCCCGCAGCGAAGGACTGGGTTTTGTAAATACGTGCTGGTTCGCCATACATTTCCAGTAAACGTGCGTATATTATATGTGTACACCAGTAAATAGGAATATTCACCGTCTTTTCTTATCTTTTTTATCTTATCTTATCTTATCTTATCTTATCTTATCTTATCTTATCTTATCTTATCTCATCTCATCTCATCTCATCTCATCTCATCTCATCTCATCTCATCTCATCTCATCTCATCTCATCTCATCTCATCTCATCTCATCTCATCTCATCTCATCTATCTATCTATCTATCTATCTATCTATCTATCTATCTATCTATCTATCTATCTATCTATCTCTCTCTCTCTCTCTCTCTCTCTCTCTCTCTCTCTCTCTATCGATCGATCGATCGATCCATCGATCCATCGATCCATCGATAGATCAATCCATCGATTCATCTATCTGTCTGTCTGAAAACAAAACCTTACGCAAATAAATGTGTACTGTTGCGACAGGAAAACAATTTTTGTACTGTCTATTAGATTACTCTGCTGTCTTTCTAATTTGGGTTGTCATAATGGATATGAAGATAATTACCAAATAAATCATAGGTATATATGACATACCTTTGTTAGTCACTCCTTCTAAGTATTCATTGTAAAGAACAATAAAATAAACAAGAAATAAACTCGCTTTAAGGAGGATCTATCTCGTCATCCGCGGGTTTAAGGAGCTGGTTCTGTTCTGTGTGTGCGCGGGTGGCTGATGAGACCAACCCTTGCACGTAATGTTCGTTTGCATAAGTGACGGGGGATGAGTGGCACATCTCCAGGAGGGGTGATGGCACGTGATTTTCTGGCTTGCCTCTTCTCTTCAGCTGCTGTCCTGTTAGATTCGCACAACATGGAGCCTTTGTGCAAATCGGAACATCGTGTGACTTGACCGCTTGTTGTTTGCTCCTATGAATCAGGGTTTATGTTGAATGCTTTCAATGCAGCTTTCAGATTGTCTTCGAAGCGTTTCTTCTGACCTGCATGTGAATACTGGACTTTCTCACTGGAATACTCGCTTTCTAGAACCTTGTCCTGTCTCTTGATGTTGAGGAATTTTCTGAGACATGTGTTATGAAATTGGTTCAGCGCCTGGCATAGCGTTGGTACACCATCCACGTTTTGTATGCGTAAAGTAGTGTGGGGAGCACAAGTGCTCTGTAAATCCTTAGTTTGGTATGGATGCTGATGCCTCTTCTATTCAAGACGTTGGCATACGATATGTCTAAAGTTGCGCTTGCTCTGGCAATGCGAAAGTTCACCTCGTTGTTAATAGTAATAATATGTGACAGTGTGCTGTCGGGGTAGGTGAAGCGGTTCACTACGTAGAATTGTTGGCCGTTGACGATGATGTTGGGCTCAACATAGGGTTTTCTAGGGAGCCGACTGATACAGGACATCAGCCTTCTTGATACTGATCATGAGACCGAATTTTATGCAGGAGCTGAAGGACATGTCAATGCTTCTGTTGGTATATGAGCCCGCATTGGGCCGTGCATTCATCAGCAAATAAGAAATTCTTGCTGATGTCTGTCTTGAAATTGGTTTTCGCTTTAAGTCTCCTAGGATTTAACAGTTTTCCATATGCACGGTACATGATTCCGACTACATGGTCTCAGTCTCTGAAGGCATTAATTAGTATGATGGAGAATAGAAGAATAAGCAGTGTAAGTGTTACTACACAACCCTGCTTGATGTCATTGGTTACTGGGAACGGATCTGACATATCTCCGTTGTCTTGGACTCGTGCCCGCATGCCATCGTGGAAATGCTGCACCATGAATGTAAATTTTCTTGGGCATCTGTACTTGGCCATTACCTTCCACACGCCTTCTGTGCTGACGGTATCAAAGGACTTTGGCATGTCGACGTAGACGGTGAAAACATCGGTGTTTTGCTCTTGACATATTTATTGTAGATCCCTCGCAGCGAACACAATGTCGATGGTCCCACGTTCTTTTCCGAATACACACTGACTTTCGGGCAGTAGTCCATTGTCAATGTGTATAGTAAGGCGGTTCAGTATGATTCTGGCGAGTATCTTTCCTACACTTGAGATTAAGAATATTCACTGGTGGTTGTCGCAGGCCTGGCGGTTCCATTTGCGTTTATATGAGTGGATTATGGAAGCGCCTTTGAATTCCTAAGGGATTGTCTCATGCTGCCACATCAATAAAAACAGTTGGTGGAGCCTTTCTGTCAGAGCTGTACCCCCTTTCTGTGTCTCCAGCAGGGTTGGAGGTTGATCAAGATGAAAGCCGATTCAAGAAGCTGTCAAAGTGTTTAGTACATCTTTGAAGAGTCATCTCTTTGTCAGTAATTAGTGTGTTCCCGTCTGAACTAAGAACGGGGGATGATATTGAAGATGCAGGCCCATACACTTTTTCAGGGCATTGTATAAGGTTTTTATGCCATTCTAGTCTGCTTAGCACTGAATCTCATCAGCTGTGTTGCTCAGGCATGTGTCTCATATCTGGCTGAGCTTCTGCTGTATAGTTCTGAGCATGTTGTTGTACAAAAAGTTCCGATAGGTGTAATTATGATTGTTGAGGTAGGCTGTTCTCATTTAGCAATTGCTTGACCTCGTCGCATTCTTGATGTTTCCTGGCTGAGGGTCCTAGCATTTTCGAAACTGTGCTGTAGACCAGCTCTCTGAATGCCGCAAAGTTGGTCTCCACATTCTTATTGTCGAGACATTCTTCCTGGGCATCCAAGAGGAACTGTTTCGTACTGGTGAATTACAGCTTGGTGATGTTCAGTCGTATAGTAACCTTCAATCCCTGTAAGCATCTTTTAGGCTGAAAGCGGATGTTGGGCTTGGTGATGATGAAGCGGTGGTATGTCCTGCAGTCAGTGACGCACAAGGACGTGGTCACACGCACGTCCTGCCTGTTCCTCTTCCTGACAATGACTTAGTCGATGAAGTGCCAGTGCTTCGGTGCATCCATGACGTCCGCTTACTGGTAGGGAGGTGGAGGCCTGTATTGGCGATCTTTGCAAGTCTGGAACAGAAGGAGACCTTTGCTGATACAGTGACCCACTCAGAGTTTTCCTAGCTCTCCATCCAAGGCAACATGATCACAGCCTACTCATGCATATATTTCGCTATGAATGACGAACCTATCTGCCATTGGAACGTCCGAACTGATGGAATGAAGATCCTCATAGAATGTGACCTTCACTTGATCTGGGTTGGTAATGGTCAGATCATAGCAGCAGATGATGGTAAGGTATTTTCTTCCAGACAATAGGGTAAGTTATATGGTCATGACCCTGTCGTTCAAACCCTTTGGAGAGCAAATTAATTTGCCAATCAGTGCTGTCTTTATCGCAAAGCCGACAACAGCCTTACAGCGCTCTTTACATCCCCAGCTGCTCCAAAAAGTGTATCCGGTGCCAATTAGCAGATTTTACCTTCTTCTAATTTGGCTCAATGGAGCAATGTCCATGTTGTATCTGGTGAGTTCCTTTCCTATTAGGGCGGTTCTCATCTGGGGTCTTTCCAAATCGTCTCTGTCCATTAAGTTGCGCTCATTCCTTGCGTCAAGTGTGAGAGGAACAAAGGTAATTCCTCTTGTGCATTCGGACCGCTGATGTAGGCACCACGCCTATCGATGTATACTTGCTAAGGACGTTTAAAGCAAGCAATTTGTCTGGCACCTTCTCTAACCCATCCCTCATGACAGAGAGGTGAGTAGTGCATTCTTGGAGAGGGCTTTTGGATCCCTCAGTTGGCTGCCAGTCTCCATTGCTGATGCATGTCAGTGGGGAACGACTATAACGGCCTGAACCGCATGTGTGCAGGGTTGCTGCTACGGCTGCCAGGGTACCCACAACTGCCGCTTCGTCGCTTGCCTGACGCCACAGGACTTTAGTGGGTGATGAAATGGGATGGGTGGACAACATGAATGAGTTGCGATGTGACTTTTTGGCCTCACCCTCTCGTTCAAAATCATTTCGGTTTAGCAGCACGACAAAGTCGAGACGGCCTGAGATAGAGTTGAGTGCAGTGGAAGACCGGGACATACTACGTGTCTCGTCGTGCTCTTAGAGCTCCTCTGTGCCTTTCTGCCTGTTGACCAGCTGGTGGTTCCTCTGCGAAGACTGCCGAATCAAGTAAATAGACAAAGCCTAACCCACCGAGGGATTAAGATCCTTCGGCTACTTACAACCTGGTTTAGTCGGCAGTCGAGGGTGTTTTCTGGGATATGACAGCTGAGCATGCCACAACTACTTCCGTCACAGTAGCAGACACATGTACGGCTGTAAATGCTTCATAAAGATATCTTATACTAATTTATTTTAATAATCATCAGTTTTCGTGTGGACTATGATGATAAAACGACAAGTGACAAGCCAGTGTTGTTGCTTTAAACACAATATTCTCTTATTTTACCAAGAACCATGGGATACAAGGTATCGTCTCAGACATTTGGGATAAAAGTAAATTCGTATTTATTTATTTCTTGTTATCATTTACGGATAGCTTATTGTTTAAGGTTAACTAGTGAGGACAGTCATTTCGTTCCATTGAGGCCGAAGGTGATATGTTCTCCATTCCATGGACATTGAAGATGACATGGCCTTACTTTATATTGACACTGAGGATGATGCGGCGTTACTTTCCATTAACACTGATATGGTCTTTATTTCCGGTGAAATTGGATATGACGATGCCTTACTTTCCATTTACATTGTAGGTTATGAGGCCTTACGTTTTGTTCATTTGAAGCTGAGGAGGGCTTCCTTTTCATTCACATCAAAATAACGAATCATTCTTTCCATAAAATAATGAAGGTGATATCGAAGGTAATGATACGGCCCTTTCCAATGGGATCGAAGATAATTAACATCGAATGTGATGACGGCTTCTTTTCCATTAACAGCAGAGGTTATGAGGCGTCCCTCTCCATTGACATTACATGCAATGTAGATGCTATGTAAAGCATGTTAGAACAATATTGACTATGCAGATTTGATCAACATCTTCGTTATAACACTATTGGCCGTGTAGATTCGATCCAATTCTGCGTTATAACAGTATTGGCTGTTTTTAGATGCGATCAAGAGCACATTATGAACTTATTGGGATACCTAGAGTATCAGTGAAGAGAAAAAATAACACAGATGAGAAGGAAAACACGACATGAGGAAATGTTATCGCACTAAGTCAGACCATGAAACAGGCCGTCACTTGGTCGAGTGAAAGATGAGTGATAGGGTTTTTAATATCGAATTTCATTTGAGAAATGACTATATGTTATTCAATGGTATTAAATTGTTTTTTATTTGAATTTCACCTTTGTGTATTCATTAATTTAACTGTCGGCATCGCTGACTGGGGTATCGGAGCTTTACATCTCTCTATCACAACTTCAATTTCCAACAGAAACGAATCAGGGTGGGTCTTCTGTAATAATTAAATATAATACTGAGAGCACCCCACCCCAACATAGTCCACGAAGATCTCTACAAGGTTACTCCGAGAAGAAGCCACGGATAATTTGGTGGCAAAACCTAGAGGTAGATTCTAAGAAAAGACAAAGCTTCAAAAAGGTCAATAAGTTATTTGCTAGATTTTGCAGAATATTACAGCATCATAATTGTAATTATATGCAGTATGTATACTTAATTACTAGAACAGTTCAGAATGTAGAATACCATTGTATTGTTTAATTTACATGCGTATTGGAGAAATTGTCTTGAGCCTTACGTGGAAAATTATAAAGTTCGAGGCGGAATTATTTAGATTGTTAGCTTGTTATCAGAATTAATTTTGTAATTCACTATTAGGTTACTTCGCAGTAAGAAAGTTTATGTTTGAATGCATTATGTTTAAATGTACACATGCTTGAATTGTGTATTGGGAAGATGGTTGAAGAATTAGTTATTCTGGACGTATTTATATATCATACCATGGATATTTGAATATTTACTTACTTTGTACGAGTTGTATGGTATGATTATTATGATATTGTTTAGTATAACATTATTAGGAATATGTATTGATGTGACATAATTTATTGATGTATGTATAAGAATTAATTGATACCGTGCAGTACTATGACGTTTGCTTTACCATACAAGAACGGATGGGTATCTCGATATGAATGAATGCGTGACCTAATAAATTTCATAACCGTTATCTAATGATAGGTTGTGTGTAGTGTGAGATGAGAGGGCAAATAAAGCTTTCTGTGGGACAGAGACCTTCCATTTCCATTGAGTCCAGACTCTTCAAGAGGTGGAGACGAATTGCGACTAGCCGAACTAGTCGTTGTCGATAGAAGTTCAGTCGTGGAGACAAACGTAGAGATAGATGAGAGAGTCTAGAGAAAGTCAAGGAGGAGGAAAAGGAATTTGGAGAAAGTTGGGTAGGAAGAAAAGAAAGAATTGGGAGGAATTGGAGACAGAAAGGATACAACAGATAAATATAAGTACAATAACAGTTGGAAATTAATCTCACATTGCTAATCAAATGATGCAATATGCTTGTTAAAAGGTCGAGCGGAAGGTTTGTAATTGAAATTTTGAATCATTTGATTATTAAATTGATATTAAAGTGTTATTCGTTGAATTTCAACCTTTTTGTATATCCATCTAACCGTTGGCATTGCTGAATGGGGACTTTATATCACTATATTTAACTACTAACAAATCTGAGTGTGATTTCTATAATAGTTTAAATAAATATTAGGAGCACCCCGACCAACTATAACAATCGTCATTTCCATGTATATGTGATCAAAAGCTACGTTAAAACATTGTTGTCTACGTAGATGCGGTCAACAGCTACGGATAGAAATTCAATGATACAACGAAAGCTTTTAAAACTTGAATAATTAAAAACACAAGGTAATAATGTTAAAATTAATAAAATTTCGTAACATCAGCAGCACATATTTCATATATAAAGTACATTCTTTAAAATATCAAAGACTTTCCATGCATGTGCATCACACTGATATCAGTTCACATATAATATGTCGCACAGATTGCATGTTAATGTATTCGACTGGAATGTGTTCCAATGACAGTAAACACTAACACGGTATACATTCCGGTATAGATCAACCATGCATGAGAATCGAATTAGTCAAGTATGTAAGTTCAATACGTGATCGGTAGAGATCAGCCTAAAAATGGGGTATGCATTAATCAGGTGTGAGTCGAATTCGTGACAGTTAGAGATTAATCATGCAGGAGGAACGAATTAGCCAGGCATATGATTACAATACATGATTATATGGATCAATCATGCTGGGGGTATGCATGAGACAGATGAGTTTAGTAAGTGATTGGTAGAGATCAACCATGCAGGAAGTATACATGATTCCGGAGAGTCCAATGCGTGATTGTAGAGATAAAACATACAGGGGCATGCATGAGTAAGGTTTGTGAGTCCAATACGCAATCGATAGAGATCGACCTAAAAATGAGGTATACATAAGTAAGGTGTTAAGCTAATAATTGAACGGTAGAGATCAACCTGGCAGGTGGAATGAATTAGATAGGTATGTGAGTCCAATACATAATCGGCAGTGATCAATCATGCAGGGCGGTATGCATGAGCCAGGTGAATCCAGTGGGCGATTGGTAGAGATCAACCATGCAGGCGTGGTTGGGGTATCCATGAGCCAGTTTAGTCCAATAAGTGATCGGTAATGGTCATCCATGTGTTATGCATGCATGTGTCAGGTGTGTGAGTTCAGTACGTGATCGTAGAGATCAACCACACAGGAGGCATGCACATGTCAGATGTGCGAGTCCACGAATGTGTACAATACCACATCGTCTATGCAACATGTTATATTATGAGGGATGTTTTTCTCCAATAATTCATTTGATGTTTTTAAACTTGTTCGTAGATATTTCAATCTGCATGTTCTGGACGTATAAAGAACATGTGCTATATACTAGTTTAGGTTTGTATATGGACTATTACCCTTAATACGAACGTGATGAGGCATCAAAAACACATAATATATATTATGCTAGAGGAAATAAAATATTAATGGATTGCTAAACGTAAGCTTAAGAATGGCTTTGATAATGAATTAGAAAAGATTATCCAATTTAGTTTTCGAGAGGTTTCAAAGAAGTTATAAATATGAGCACGTCTCTATTATTGGTGATAAAAATGTAGTCTTTCTTCGGTAACTGGTTCAGGATGTATTTGCAGCTAGAGTTGCGGTCTTGTTTGGAACCTTCAAACATTATGTACAAAGGAAGTTATTTTTAGAATAGCAGACTGAATTAACCGTCCGTAGAAAGGAAGTTATGGTTAAAATAGGAAACTGATTTAACTGTCTGTACAAAAATATTACGGTTGAAACTGGAGACTGATTACACCGGAAGCACAAAGGTAGTTAAAATAGGAGACTCGTTTTTAACAGCTTGCTGCTCTAAACGTGATAACTATTTGGATATTTCTTTTTTTGGGAGGGGGTGGGGCTGTTAACCAAGTTGGAGATTTTGGGAAGATATTATTTTGCGGGATTGGCAAGGTTTATCAAGACTACTAGAAAATACATGTCCGCAAGTCATTATTTCAGGTCAATGGTGAAATTCAAAAGGACTGCAGCTTTTAAAACACTCACCCACACAGACACACACACACTTATATATGCATTTTAATTTGAAATATCTCAGTATCATATGCGCTATTAATAACCTTTATACTGCTAATGTCATGGCATTGGTTTTCATTGCGTTTTTCATTGCTGTCTATTTACCGTCAATGACAGAACATGCCTCCACAGCATGACTTACTAGTTACAATGCACGTGCCTAATGATACGCCATCGTCCTATGGTGACCTCTTAGTCGATCCTTTAGTTTCAACTTAATTATAAAGTACACTGTAAACATAATCCTAAAGGCGATATTGAACAAGGGCTTAATAACGCTTTTCCGTGTTTTATGTATGGTACTGGATTCATCCATTAGCGACTTTATTGTCTATAGCCACATTTTACATTAGGGATTGGCAATGAATATCTCAGTGAAATGTTATCATTCTTTTTTTTCTCGCATTGCATGTTAATTGGATAAAATTACAGTCTGGATGAAGCTATTACCTTTAAAAGGATTTTTTTTCTTCACTTGAATCTTTTATATTCAGCCTCAATGCACGGATCACGTGACCTGTATATCAATTTACTAATACGTTGTAAGTAACGTTTCCTATAAACATATATTTTCGCAATTTTCTGTTGAGTTTACGAGTGGATGGTCTTTTGGCGGAATTAATGGAAGATCAGATTACGATACCAACGAAACAGAATTAAAACGCAATTGCTATATTATACACCAATACTGAATTGTTATATTATACAACATTAATGAAAATAACATATGCAATTGTTATAATATACAACAGTAATGAAAATAACATATGCAATTGTTATAATATTAACCAGTAATGAATAGGATATATGAATTCCCAAAATGATACGATCGGAAAGAGTTTTACTCTTTACGTTTCATTGACTATCTGAAATGTATCAATGTACGATCTATTAATTTGTATGTATCATTGATTACGTGACATTAACATGGTACGGTTTATTATTAAGTTGTTTAGAACATGGCACAGTGTATAATTAATTTGTTTGTTTCATGGACAATGTGGCGTATATCATGCTCCGGTTTATGATTAATTGTCATGGTGCGTATCTCTAACATGAGACATGTACCATGGTCTGGTTTATTGTTAGTTTATATGTCATTGATTACGTGGCATCCTTCTAGTGTGACCTAATTCAAAACAACTAGACCAATGTATTGTTTGACTCTTGGTAATAGTATAACCGAATATAAAAATACAAACTGAAAACAGTTTAAAGCACTCAGCATTACAAGGTTAGTGCAAGGGATGGTCGGCCTGGTGTCAGGATAATGTGACTGGGTGGGACATAATGGTATATACTTGCGACGTAATGCTCCGGTAAGATACATCACTGTAAACTGGCAATGTGCAGACTACCGTTACGATATGACTTAAAGTGTTAAAGCTACATTAAAACAGCAACACATTCACACACACACACACACACACACACACACACACACACACACACAAAGACACACAAGTTGGTGTCAGTATTTATAATCCTATTTTGGTATATATATAGTAATGCGCGCTCATCACTGACACCAATCAACAAGAATAATAGAAGACAATGATTAAACAATGATAACTTTCGTAATGCAGACATAATTAACACAGACACCACATACATAATTAACACAGATAGCACATACATAATTGACATATATATTACAGACATAATTAACACTGGCATCATATACATAATTAACACAGATATCACATACATAATTAACACAGATATCACATACATAATTAACACATATATCACAGACATAATTAACACAGATATCACAGACATAATTAACACAGACATCTTTATGTTCAACGGCTTAAAGAGAAATCAGTCGTAATCGTGTTTTAACGTACGCAGATTTGACGATTATTATCTGCGGCATTTGCATTTCCTTTCTAATCATTTCTAATGGTTGATGTTATATTTATGTTGAAATAAAATAAAATGAACCATGCTTACAATAAAGTTTGGGATCATAGAGGTAAACGGGCATGGTCAAATACTAATATATTTCAAGATATTTATTGGTACCAATGACTGCAAAAAGCAAAATGACAATTATAATGGTATTGCTAATTGATTTAACTTAGTTGGACAATAATACAGTGTTGGGTAACTAAAACGAAACCCAAGTACATCTGTATCCCATGGTAACGTCACTAATTTTTTGGGTTGCAAAAGTAATAAGATTAAAGTTATTTAGAGATACTGTTTAATGTAGGCCAGCATGGGAACATCTTCCAATGCAATGGTGTAACAGTGGTTGTGTAAGATATTGTGATAAACATTTCAGCAGTTTTACCTTTAAGCAAGTTGAGTGCATTACTATGTAATATTGATCTTCAACAATCTTTTACCTATGATAAAATGTAATATTTTACCTATGATACAATGTAATATTTTACCTATGATATAGATGTAATATTTTACATATGATACAATGTAATATTTTACCTATGATAAAATGTAATATTTTACCTATGATACAATGTAATATTTTACCTATGATACAATGTAATATTTTGCCTATGATATAGATGTAATATTTTACCTATGATACAATGTAATATTATACCTATGATATAGATGTAATATTTAACTATGATATAGATGTAATATTTTACCTATGATACAATGTAATATTTTACCTATGATATAGATGTAATATTTTATCTATGATACAATGTAATATTATACCTATGATATAGATGTAATATTTTATCTATGATACAATGTAATAATATACCTATGATATAGATGTAATATTATACCTATGATATAGATGTAATAATTTACCTATGATACAGTGTAATATTATATCACAAGCGTCAGCTGAACAGTTATGACAATCAAACGAATGTGACCTTAACATTAACCGTGAATAGTTCATTCTCATACCCAACGAGTATAACCGATGCAGAATGGTACCAAAAGGTGATCCTAGACAATATAATAAAAGGAATCAGAAAGAGTATAAAAAAAAACCCATATAAAACCGGAACATGTGTAACGAAAACATCGAAAGATAAAGATCGGAAATTCTTTCATTTTGTAAAGCTACGAGATGAACAAAAAGACTTTAAAAGCTGCAGCATGTACGTTCAACAAAGCTCGTGTTGCTTAAATTTCTCGAGCAGACACAGAGAATCGCAATATGCCAGCACCCTATACTTGCATATATCGACAAGAATCGACAGCAACCTATACTTGCAGAGAGCAACATGAATCAGCATCACCCTATACATGAATCGACATCACTCTGTACTTGCAATTAACGACATGAATCGACATCACCCTATACTTGCATATAGCGACATGAATCAACATCACCCTATACATGCATATAACGACATGAATCGACAGCAACCTATACTTGCATAAAGCGACATGAAATTATAACAACCTATATATGTATATAGAGCCTAGAATCAACAGCAACCTATAATTGAATATAAAGCCTAGAATCGACAGCAACCTATAATTGAATATAAAGCCTAGAATCAACAGCAACCTATAATTGAATATAAAGCCTAGAATCAACAGCAACCTATAATTGAATATAAAGCCTAGAATCAACAGCAACCTATAATTGAATATAAAGCCTAGAATCGACAGCAACCTATAATTGAATATAAAGCCTAGAATCAACAGCAACCTATAATTGAATATAAAGCCTAGAATCAACAGCAACCTATAATTGAATATAAAGCCTGGAATCAACAGCAACCTATAATTGAATATAAAGCCTAGAATCAACAGCAACCTATAATTGAATATAAAGCCTAGAATCGACAGCAACCTATACTTTTTTTTTATAGAGATTAGTATCAACAGCAACCTATATTTGTATATTGAACCTAAATTCGACATAATCCTTTACTTGTATATTGAACCCAGAATTAACAGCAACCTATATTTGTATATGGAGCCTAGAATCGACAGCAACCTATATCTACATAGTGCCTAGAATCGACAGAAACCTATATCTACATAGTGCCTAGAATCGACAGCAACCTATATCTACATAGTGCCTAGAATCGACAGCAACCTATATCTACATAGTGCCTAGAATCGACAGTAACCTAACATTGTATAGAGCTTAGACTCGACAGCAAGCTATAATTGAATATAGATAAAATATGTATTGTATGTTGTAATGTGTGACTATCTGTGTGGCAAATTATGATGATAGAAAACAACGTATTTCTTGATAGGTTAAAATACATCCTACCTAAAGCGTCATCTCTCGTACACAACTATGGGGCTCGCAACATCTATCCTCATTAACACAAAATTGTAAAAAATATAATATAATGGCTTCGAATGCACTACCATTTCACACACACACACACACACACACACACACACGGATATATATATATATATATATATATATTTATATAATGAAAGAATATGTATAAAGGGCATATGCATACAATAAGTTTCATAAAGAATAACACAGTCACAGAAAAGATACAATCGTCGTTTTCTGGTCTAAGGCGTCATATCTTTTCATCAAAGTGGTTCAAAAGATGATGTACGCATCTAGAGCCCCATTAAATAATTGATCGGTTTAGGGAAAGGCGCTTCGGAGCAAGAACGAATAATGTTACAAGAAACGTAAAATGTGATTGTAAGAAAATAAAGGATCTGAGAACTGCTGCCACATACGAATCTGTATAAAAACTTTGGAATTCATGATCAATGCTGTGTTTGAGGAAAACATGAAAACCTTTTAAAACAAATCAGCATTTTCCTGTCCAGGATTGTGATATCTGAAGATCGAACTGGAAAAAAGCCAACGTCTAATATGGAAATCACCGGGGCTTTTTGAATCAGCTAGACGCCGTAGCGAAAACCTTCTCTGAAATCGTAGACATTCAAAAATTAGAGATTCTATTGTGTCGGTGGAATTCATCAAAATGTACGTCGATGCTCATAAGGATTCGAAAGTCAAGTATGCCTACGACACAATGAACGGGGATCTTACCATAATCGGAAACTGAACCTAGCAAAGGCAACAACCCAGCTTCGGTGCTGATACTGCAATGAAACAAAAGGTAGTCAACTTGTTTTCCTAGACGATGTTGGCCTTAATAAAGTTAAATCTCGAAATCTTAACTGTGAGAGAATCCGGATCGTATTTATTTATATTATTGGTGATTTGTATCAATTAATAATTCTGATAAACAATCAGTCTGGTAGTGATATAATAATACGTTTAACATGGACTGACTTCTTTATTTGAAATCATGCACTATATCAATAAATTGGTTGGTCGTCCCGTTGATGAAATTCAATTAGAAGGTCTCATCATCTTACAAGCTGAATACCTAGTCGTCTTTGGTAATATTTTTCAAGGTTTACCAGTCTCTCTCTCTCTCTCTCTCTCTCTCTCTCTCTCTGTATATATATATATATATATATATATATATATATATATATATATATACATATATATATATATATATATATATCGTTGATTCAGAACAATCACATGATTACGAACATTACCGACGGGCGTTTGCATAGTAGTTAAGTTGGAAGAAATGCGAACATGCAAGATGATTATGTGCTGGTCGTTGCTGAATATCTGCCTGAAAATGGTTACTCACACATAACTCGACGGTTGTTATCACCTTGATATACCAATAACAACTCGGGGTCAGCTTGGAATTATCGCTCATCTACGCTAAGACGTTTAGTTGTTAACTTCGCAGCCAGGCGGAAAGCGTCTAGAGATTTATTCTACAATGATTAGGTGAAACTCATTAATACATCAATTATATTGAACCACCAAACATTAATGGACCAAGAAGAGAAAGACATAGACTGCTATTGATAAATGACACCTTTTCGTACACCAGATTTTGGGCAAAAACGGTCATTGCCTTGACGAAACATGGGCGTAGTCGATGTAGTTTTAGGTCAATCGCCGGAAACAAACATATTCCATGCCAAAATATTTTCTATGATTGTATGGCACTATGGCCTGTGAACTTTCATACTTGTGCATCGTGCACTTGAGAAAGGTCACTCTATGTACAATTTATTATGCACATTGACAATATAAATTCAAATAACTAATAGATTCGTTATGTTACTGACGAGAAAATAAAGCAATAGAAGTACATAAGAGTTGATCGCCACGTAAATGGTCGTACTTGCGAAATACGAACTCGTGTGTGTGTGTTTGAGAATGCGACTTGTGGCTCGCTGCCGGAACCAACGCTGACCTGACGGTGCTAGTAAACTAATTTCGCTATAATTCCACCAACGAGTACATGCTTATTCAGACATTCTTTCTGCGGCACAAAACAGTCTCAGCAAAAATAATAAACAATACGCGGTTGCCATAAAAGATAAACCATTACGGTAGGCGGAGTTCTACGGAATGATGATATCCATCAGCACCATAGCGTTTTCTTTTAAACGAATTAGTTGGAATGATGATATCCATCAGCGCCATAGCGTTTTCCTTTAAACGAATTAGTTGGAATGACGATATCCATCAGCGCCATAGCGTTTTCCTTTAAACGAATTAGTTGGAATGATGATATCCATCAGCGCCATAGCGTTTTCCTTTAAACGAATTAGTTGGAATGATGATATCCATCAGCGCCATAGTGTTTTCCTTTAAACGAATTAGTTGGAATGATGATATCCATCAGCGCCATAGTGTTTTCCTTTAAACGAAATAGTTGGAATGATGATACCCATCAGCGCCATAGCGTTTCCCTTTAAAATATTTAGTTGGAATGATGATACCAGTCAGTGCAATAGCGTTTTACCTTAAACTGATTCATTAGAATGATTATAGTCATCAGTACAACATAGCTGTCCTTGAAACTTATTTAATAAAGTGGTTATTTCTATTCAATATATGTAAATGAGTAATGCAAACTACTCGTACACACAAGAAGTGTAAAAGATGTTTTGCACTTCAAATCAAACCCGACATAAATGTAACACCACATCGATAAAACTGCAAGAAAGTTCATGTTGTATTCACTGCGTATCTTCTCAGTGTTTATAAATGTAACACATCGATAAAACTGCAAGAAAGTTCATATTGTATTCACTGCATATCTTCTCAGTGTTTATAAATGTAACACATCGATAAAACTGCAAGAAAGTTAATGTTGTATTCACTGCGTATCTTCTCAGTGCGATTAGCACCACCACAGTCGCCGTCAGTATTAATTAATGGTACGGAAAATGGGAAACAGTCTGTAATTGGGTGAAGATAAAATATATTATATATAGGTTTGGCTGGTCAAGATATTTGATAATGCAAGATATCTTTTAGTAATAAGGATCTTTTAAGAACTTATCGTGGTTGTAACTGAAGAAATAAAAACAACAGATGCATTATTTTGTTGATGTTATTTCAGTGTTTTTAAAAGCCTTGAGCTTGGTAAACTCTTGACTGAAATTAGCACCTGTCTTCTCAGTACGGAATTGAAAGCACATATTTTCAAAGACATGCAGATCCAATCAATTCCGTGACTAATATGGTTGATTCAGCAGAGAAGCTCTCACCCAGGATACTTCTATAATCATAAAAATAGTTTTGAGAATTGTCACAAAAATTATTGAAATTTTAATTTCATTTTGTTTGCATATGTTTTCTATGGGAACTGAATTACTTAGTACGGCGAGTCGTATAGAGAGCCATAGCAATACAATAGCTCCGCACATGCATGTTCAATTAACTTTATTATAAATGCAAACATATGGTTCCATTGGCTGTTTTTCAAACAAAATGACCACCTTATGTAAGCCTCATAGTGACATTCAGTGGAGGATTAGACACAAATTCATATTTGGCACTTATTGCCAAGACTGGAAAGGGGAGGTGAAGAACCAGAAGTATGTAGGCTTGACATTGATGTGTTGGAGTGTTTGCACACTGGTTAATCTATGGAATCGCATATACAAAGTTGATACAAGTTACCATTTATATAATAGTTATAGTCAGCAAGGTGATATTTCCTAGTTATGTTTGGAAACTTTACGTTTGAGTTATGATCGCTTAGGTCTCTACCACTTCCAACTTGCTTAATGGTGATGACCAACCATGAGTTTCGCTCCTGCGTCCGCATCGGATGCGGGAGGTATCGGGTTCGAACCTCGGCCAAGTCATACCAAAGACATACACAAATGGTACTAACAGGTGCCTAGATGGGCGTTCAGCATTACAAGGTTAGTGTTATGACTGGTCGGCCTGGTGTCAGGATTGTGGGAACCGGGTGGGACATAATGCTACAAAGTATGCGTCATGATGCCCCATTGCTAGACTTCACTATAAACTGGCACAATGCAGACATCGCAGCTCTATGACTGAAAAATTGTTTAAGTTATTCTAAAAATCAAAATCACTTACACACACACACACACACACACACACACACACACACACACACACACACACAATTTGCGTCAAACCAATTTCATTCAGTTACTGGCTCGAAACTTCATATTTTGCAATTTCATTGACTTATGCCTACACTACTTTAATGTTAATATATTGAGTTCTAATGGAAATGTAAGTAATATATGTCATTTAAATATCTTTTTCTTGGTAATAATACATGCACATATTGATGATCGCCTGGACGTTTGATTTATTAATTACATAACATGTAAAAACAGGTAATATATTTCATATATATTAAATTGAAGAGAGAAAACTGTTGATAATTAAAAATTGACCCCTGATTAGAGAGCTTTATTTTAATATTTTTTCTGATTTTCTTAAATAAAGCGCAAAGACGTAAATGTTGCCAGTGCTAAATTGACGTACATGAACTTGCAATATAATTTAATTCTTATGTAATCCTTGAAAGACAGAACTATGCAATGTTTGCGTATGCATTGTATACTATGCCAATGTTTTTCAAGCTAAATTCCATGGTGAATATTGGAACTATTCTGTAAATGGATAAAGATAAAAAAGTATATATAAAAGTAATCCTAGTTGTAACTGAGAAAAGAGGCATTATTCTTAATGTAATTTGAGTCATTTAATAGACGTGCGCGAGCTGGGGACATTAATTACTGAAGTGAACACGTGACTCTTTGCTGCGAAATTGAAAGCACATGTTTCAACAACATGTAAAGTCACGAAAATGATTCAGCTCGTACTTTGGTGACTATAAATAAGTGGTAGGCAATAAGGATATATTGATACTGATAAATATAGGTATGATCATGATCACTCAGAAGTGTAAACTCTTAAACTTTTGAAATCATGGTCTTATCATAGGTTTAGAATGGGAATTGAATCAGTACAATGATTCCTTAACGCCCACCCGTCTTACTCTCCGTCTATTAAGAATGAGATGCTTTGAAGACAATTTTATTGGGAATATATCATTGATACCAAATATTTATTAAATCTCAGAGTAGTGGGATTTTGAATCTCCTATTCTATTTATTTCGATGAGTTAAATTTGTTTTAAGGAGCTAAGGCCCGGGTTCAATGTCCCGGATGTAACATGGATGTACTTAACTTTGAAAAGGATTTAGGATTTCAGGCCATTTTCGCATGCATCTCTGCACAGATAAGACAATGCATATGTTCTAGCAGGATCTATGGCCACCTCATTGCTCAAAGCTTGTTTCAGAAACATGTCTTTACCAAGGTAGTTTGATCTCAAATAACTCTGTCTTACATTAGTTAAGGCCACCGCATTGCTCTACAACTAAACGTTAGTTTCCGCAACACGCTTTTATCGGAGTTTCTTGGATTTCACATAAATGTATCTTGCAACTTGATATTGAACAGACCATGACGAATTGAACTTTTTATCGGTACAGGACTTGAATTACACAAAGTATGCGTCTAGATTTTCTGTTTGGTTTTGCAGCATAATTGTACCGATAATTATCGTATTTCAACTAAACTCCGCATGGAACATTATCTTCAGGGAATTCGATTTCTAGTGTCCTGCAGTAGCATTTATAGGAGTTCAACCCAACTTTCTCGTGCTGCTAGCTTTTTAATTTCGCATGATAACTTTATTGGTGAGTGTTGGGTTACAGTTAAATCTAATATGCAGCTTTTGTATTAAACCTTACAACATTCAATTTCTCGTTCGTCCAACGTTTTTTTCCGTAACATAAGTTAACGATTGCTATGTATACATATATTGTGTATATTATCATTCTTAAATGTATAGTTCGTAAGGATTATTTAGTTATAAAATATTTAAAATATTAAATCTTATCCATATTTAGTTTGCAATGTAAGATGATTCGTGTAAAAATTGCGTTGATTCATTCATTTAGTTCTAAGATTGGGATATACAACAGTTCAAGGAAACAGCAGGTGACCTAACTACAGGACATGAGTTCTGAAAGGTCAAGCTGACATAATTTATGATTAGTCCGTGAAAGGAAAACTCACCTGTCCACTGATAGAGCGACTTCGAAACACCGAGATGATTCATTCAGTTCTTGTACTGCATTCTCTTTAATGTTTATTTGTTATTATATATGGTAACATTCATTCGTAGAATTAGGCATTCTTGGTTTTACAATCAGCTTTGGAAGAAGTATATGGAGAGGACCGATTGATGTATTTAAGTTAATCATTCGTTGGAATTACTTAAAGACTATATGGATGTATAGCTGTTACGGGAATACTGAGAAATAATTTAAACACATTGTGGGATTTACCAAAGAGATTCTCTGTATTATTGTTACATCATTATAATACAGACAATCACATAGGATGCCTTTGGAATTCGTACACCGATACTGGAAACATTTGGAAATTATAGAATATGTAGGAATTCAGGAATTTATAGTTTGATTCTTTAAGTTTGTATTTGAGCGAACAAAAACAAATTAATCATATGAAACTTGTTGGTTTTAGTACTTTCTCGTTTATTTGTTTAAGGTACGGGTGTCGTGAAACTACAATCTGTTTTCTTCATTTTAACCGATCATAATTAAACTCATATTCGTAAGCCATGGAAAACAATGATATCACGTTCTCCTTGCATTGACTTCCTAACAAAACTTTGTCAGTGAATGAAGAATTTGCAATGCATTTATACTAGTGAGGCTATATATGTATTTCTCGTGTTCCACACGAGAACGTAGGGGAGTTGTTGATTTTGACTACTTTTCCTGCTAATGCTTAGTTTCGCAGAAGATATTTTATTAAAGTACGTTTCATATCAATAAAAACTGGTTTCTACCCTTCGATTAATATTGTAATAAATTTGGTGATAGCGCTTAGTTTTAAGAAATTCTTAGATTTGCGTGATTACATGTGTTATTATTGGAATTCAGTGCAATGGAAATATCACTAAACACGAACTAATTAGCGAATGACTGGGACCAAACGTCACGGAGCTAAATGTTATTACGTTTCCATGATGTCATTGTTCACTATGTCAAACCGAATGAATGTCACTCGAGTAACATTGTTTCTATTAAAATCTAGTGGCGTACATTAGTGGTGTATCTGCAGTAGCAGACGTTACGGTAGCAACCGTAAATTACACAAAGGAATAAATAAGAAGGGACTCAGTAGATACCGTTTGTGTCGCCATAGAGACAAATGTGGTGCAGTTCTTTTGGCGAAATGTGTCTGGAAGCCATATATTGACCTGCCTATGGTGGCGCAGTTAAAATAGTTGACTGTTTTAGGGGAGAGTTGTATAGTTTCAACCTAGTGAACTGCTGCCCATAAGGAAACCTAACGAAGAAAAACCACGCAGATGTTTGGTTTGTTTATATTTGTCAGGTTGGGGATCTGTGATATTGCATTGATTAGAGTAAAATACATGTGTGGAACGGAGACGTCGGGCTTTCTGATTTGCAACTCAAGTTGCATGGAAGTCTTCGGAAATGTGGGGTAATCATATGATTTCTCGCGGAATCGCGCCAGTATTTACCTCTCGGTCAAGCAAACATCCTTGACTTGTAACAATATGATCTCAGATGAGATCGATCTTAAGCTTCCTGTAACGTGACTCAGAGGAGTTATGAGTCCTCAACTTTCATTGTGCTAAATCAATACTGGTATTAAAACTGTCTGATTTCAGTCAAACTAGTTGCAGAGTTATATTGCTGAAATCGTTAGTCAGTTTAATGTTGATTCATCTACTCTCATAGCATTCTTTCATTGTCATCACTAGGAGTTTGTAGAACTACAGGGTAGTATTGCTGAATATGGTACTTTTGGTCCGCGCTTAATCTCATCTGCGCATATTATTGAAGGCTTAAGTGGCGAACGTTGCAGTTCACCTATTTTTAATGGTGGTTGGTCTTTCCAAATACACCATTTTTGATGCGCTTGTGGAAAGCAAACGTAACAGGTATAGACTTCGAATTGTCAGTCAGGATACTTTTTTATATCATGAATAAATATTACTGTATCACCAGTTTTAATACGCACGTTTGGTCAATTGAACAAGTACCTATTCAATAGCGTTAATTGAGTTTAAGTGTTTTGCTTACATTCTTTAGGGTTATTCGATTGAACATTCATGGACACATTATAACTGAATAAGGACGTACACATTGTATGCTTGACAAATCGTAGAAGGACGTGTACAATATATCTTTGACAGTAAAAAACCCGAATACCTGCTCACTGGCCAGTCAATCTTTGATTACCGCGTCTGTTGATCTGGGGTCAGTCTCTTGCATTGGGGGGGGGGGGGGGAGGGACATGCTGTCGCCTTCTTGATACGGTCGTGCATCCGTATTCGTCGTAAGAAGTCAACACGACATGGAAAGCAAGCAGTCTACAACTTCTAAACCATTGCCCGATTGGCGTAGAGCTTAACACCAGGGATTATTTCCGACGGTCTCATTGGACAGCTACCACACTCCTTAAGTTTGGCAGCCCACATACAGTAAGGTGCTATCCCACCATGGTATGCCTGCTTCACTGGGTGCGTTGAGTTTAGAGAACCATCTCGACAAGCGAGCCACATTCTCAAAGAAGACTCAAAGAAGATACAAAAGGACTCCAGCTCTTCGTTTAGCAAGCTGGAATGTTAGAGCCATGTTTCCTGGACCCACCAAAGTCCTTCAGCAGCAGATCGATAACGTATGAAAGACTGCCATCATTGACTGGGATCTCTTCCAACTGAAATTCAACATTGCCTGCCTTCCGCAGAAGCCAACAACACCCTCAGACGCACCTAGGCAGCATGGTGTCGGCGTCGGTGTGAAGAACATGTTCGTCGTATTCATAGAGCTTACATCATCATGCAATGAGAGGATCCTTGCCCTCTGGCTGTCAACATCGTCAGGCTCATCCAACATCTTCAGCGTGTACACCTAAACCATCTGCTCCATCTCGGAGGAGAAATACCAGTTCTACGACAATCTGGATCATGCAATATTCAGTATCTCCAGAACCGAGGGACCTTACCTACTGGGGGACTTTAGTGCAAGAGGGGACTTGATTACTAGGCCTGGACCACCTTACATGGCTCTCAAGGACGGGACACCAGCAACGAGAACGATCAGCGACTGTTGAAGATGTGCTGCTCGCACAGCCTATGATGACCATCATTTTTTTTAATGCAAGGATATCCACCAATTGTCATGAGACACCCACAATCTCACCACTTGCACCAGTTAGATCAGGAGTAACCACCAGGAATCCCCAACACCCACAGCACCCACAGTCTCGACTGCAACACGAATCACTCCCTCGTGGTAAGCAAGGTGCAACTAATAGCAAAGAAGGCGCACGATGTCACCAGGAAGAGTCGCCCATGCATCAGCACCTGATGTAAAAAGCAACCCATGAAAGATACAGCGCTTCACAGAAAGTTGCAGGAGGCCGAGACATCTGATGACACCATCGACTACAAGTGGTCCCACCGCCAAGACGCTGAGCACAATTCAGCCCTTACTGCCTACGGGAAGAAGGAATGTAAAACAACACCGACTGGTATTAGGCCAACTGGTAGGAGATGGAGCTCGTAACTGAGGCGGAGAGGAGAGCGCTCTTGTCTTACTTACAAGGCTACGCATAGCCCTAGTATACTACTGGTCCTCTGGACTGCCAGGAACAACGCCAAGTAGACCGCCCGCCACTGCACCAACACCGACAGGCTGTACTTCTGCACCAGTATACAGACAACTGCAGACATTGTTACAAAAGGCATGTACGAGGGTATCAAGGAGACGACATGAAAAATACACCGTAGCTACTGTAACAACTATCTGCGCATCGCATCATCAACATAGTTTGAATCGCTTTTTCACGTGTCGTCATGGCGCGCATGTAGACCATAGACCCCTGCGTCTACCCTGAGTCTCAGTGTGGATTCAGAGCCGGCGGGTCAACACTAGACATGATCTTCTCACTAGGCCAGCTGCATATAGAGAACAACAGATGCCCATCTACATAGATTTCATCGAGTTGACGAAGACTTTTATCCTAGTTAGCTAGAGCAGACTCTTCAGGCTCTTGCATAAGATAGGCTGCCCCCACAACTGCTCGCTGTCGTTACGTCGTTCCATGAAAATATGCGCATCACAGTGTGCTTCAAGGGCGCAACATCGGAGGCCTTCCCAATCATCAGTGCAGTGAAGCGATGCTAGGTCTTTGCACCGACGCTCTTTTCCATCTTCTTCTCCATCCTTCACCAGTACACATTAAAGGACTGTAGCGAGGCAGGGTACATCCACACCAGGACAGGACACACAGTAAACTGTCCAACATGACCCGTCTCATTGCTAAGCCTAAAGTCACAGAGGTTCTCATTCTTGAATTGCTCTTCGCCCACGGTGCAGACATGACATAACACTCGGAAGATGGTATTCATCAGCTGGTAAGTCACTTATCACACGTCTGCAAGGAGTGTGGACTGACCATCAGTCTGAAGAAGACGAAACGCGTGGCGCAGGATGCAAACTCCACTCCCACGAATGTCATCGATGGGTAAAACCAGGACGTTCCTGAGAACTTCACATACATTGGGTCCACCATCTCCAGATTGCTTTCCATTGATGCTTTGGTTAACGGCAGGATTACCAAGGCATCAGTAGTTATGGTCACAATGAATCAGAGGGCCTAAAACAATCCCAACCTCATTGCGGTTTTACCAGGCCTGCCTGCTCAGCATTCTCCTTAACAGCCGCGATACATTGACCACTTACACGAGCCACTAGATGAAAAAGGTAACAGCATCTACCGCGTCAGGAGAATGGACCCAGGCTGTATTCCAATGGGACTGCTATACGGCAATCTAGCAGAAGGTGTACGACTGATTGTATAGCCACGTCTCCGTAATAAAGATGCATGCAAGAAGGACACAAAGACGACAAACAATAAACGTCAGCGACTGGAAGAGCTATGCTGAGGATCGTTCCGCGTGACGTCATGCTGTTTGACGAAGCATTCAGAAAGCCGAGCATGCGAGAAACAAATACCTTGCTGCAAGTGACTCTTCAGCCACTCGCGAAGGTGTAGATAAAACTTTGTTTGTTTGTTTGATTAGGATTTTTAACGTAGCTTTAACAATTTTTCAGTCATATCGCTACGATGTCTGCTGTGAGGCAGTTTATAGTGATGTCTAGCACTGAGGCATCATGCCGCAGACATGTAGCATGATGTCCCACCCAGTCACATTATCCTGACACCAGGCCGACCAGTCCTAACACTAATATATTAATGCTGAGCGTCAAGCGAGGCAGCTGTTAGTACCATTTTTGTAAATTTTTGAATTGCTGAATGCCCAATTCATACATAACTTGTTGGAAAATTCCAGACATGAAGTTTGAACCTTGATCAGACTGAACAGATTTTGGAAGGCCATACTGAGTAAAAAACTTTATCAATGCTTTTACTATTGTTTTAGATTTTATATTCAACAAAGGAATTGCCTCTGGAAATCATGTTGACGCACACACAATGGTCAACAGGTATTGGTTACCTGACTTGGTCATGGCTAAGGGACCTAAACAATCTACCATAATTCTACTAAATGGTTCGTCAGAGGCA
Organism: Unio delphinus; assembly: GCA_029339505.1. Taxonomy (NCBI): domain Eukaryota; kingdom Metazoa; phylum Mollusca; class Bivalvia; order Unionida; family Unionidae; genus Unio; species Unio delphinus. The sequence goes on from JAQISU010000231.1 coordinate 1,318,968, forward strand.
GGAATAGGTTGTAGATGAGCCTTAGGTATCTTCTGATTGGGGTTTCCTACCATTTGACAAGTATGACAAGATCTACAGTATTTGGCAACATCACTTTTGCTTTTTGGCCAGTAGAAGTGAGTCAAGATCTTGTGATAAGTTTTATTAATCCCTAAATGACCAGCCAAAGGAGTTTCATGGGCCAGATTAAGTATTTCCTGTCTGTAAGGTTTTGGAACTACTATTTGATAGTTCACCGTGCAATCATCACTAGCAGGTACTTCGGGAGGTCTCCATTTTCTCATAAGAATTCCATTTTTAATGAAATAACAGACACGAACTTCAGTGGCTTCAGTCTCACTTATGGCCTATGAAACAAACAGGAGATCTCAGGATCTTTTTCCCGTTCGACGACAAGTGACTGTCGTTTATCACCCTGATTAGAATAAAGAGAATGAGTTGTTAAAAGAGGATCACTATGATCAATACCTTTTGATTTATCCAAACAAGAAATAAAAGTGACCTCATCAAAAGCCTTACCTATACACGTGTCAGCTAAAGGAATACACTCCGCATCAACATCATTCTCAATAGCTTTCTTTGCCATAGCTCTGGTAACCGCACAAGCTTGAAATATATCAGGGAATTCTTTTTCAATTGGATCAACTTTCTGATCCAAATCAGGCTGGTCAGTTGCAAGTGGATTAACCACAACCTTGTCTCCAGCTAAGTCGTTGCCTAGCAATAAATGAATGCCATCAACGGGTAAAGCCGAGACTGTTCCGACTGTCATAGGTCCTGATATTAAGTCTGATGACAAATTTACTCAATGGAGAGGAACATTAAAAAAGCCGCACTCTACTCCTTGAATAAGAACACTTTCATTAGAAAAAGACATTTTAGAAAAAGGCAAAGTCCCTGACAATAAAAGACTCTGAGAAGCTCCTGTGTCCCTTAAAATTTTAATAGGGGTGTGATTGGCTGAATCACGCAAGAGCGATAAAGAGCCGTTCGATATGAATGGTTCATAATTCTTCATAATAAAATCAGACTGTGATTTATTAGACCCAACAAATGTATTGCTTTCAATACATGACCGTGACCTGGACCTCTTAGAAATATGAGCATTTGGAACAGGTCTGTCTTGATTCTGATGCCTATTTTTCAATTTGTAGCAATCAGAAATAACGTGTCCTTTCTTCTTGCAATAGATACACCTCGCAGAGACAAGGATCTAGAATCAAGCTTCTCTGAAGTTTGATGTTTGAAAGTTGTGCTAGTTTGAGTTTTAAAAGGGTTGGTATTAAGCTGAAATACTTTTCTGCCAGAAAACTGTTGAGTAGAAGTCTCGTTAACAAAATTAACTTTATGTGTCAAAGAATATCCGTCAGCAGCTCGAGCAGCATTCTCCAAGGTTTCAATCCTACGCTCATCAAGATAAGACTGAACGTCACTATGGACACAGTTTTTAAACTCTTCAATTAATATAATTTGCTTGAGATTTTGATAATCTTGTTTGACTTTCTTGGCTAGGCAACATCTATCAAACAACTGCTCTTTTTCTCTAGCAAATTCGACATGAGTTTGTCCAGCTTCTTTTCTTAATTTCTGAATTTTTTGCCGATAAGCTTCAGGAACTAACTCATAACCTCTTAGAATGCATTCTTTAACCACATCATAGTCACCACTTTGGTGAACAGATAATGAAGTGTAAATCTCACTAGAATTACCAGTGAGTACACATTGCAATAACAGGGTCCAATGCTCCCTTGACCACTTTAAATTTTCTGCAACTTTTTCAGAACGAATGAAGTATTTGTCTACTTCATTTTCTCTGAAAGGGGGCGCTAATCAAATATTCCTTGCTAAATCAAAACTTAAATTTGGATTTGAAGTATGAAGGTGTTTTTCACTTGCCAGCTCTATTTCTTTCATTTTACATTGATATTCCGTTTCTTCCTTCTCTTTCTCTCTCTTTATCAATTTGTTTTTCTTGTAACCGAATATGCACATTCTCTTTTTGTAATTCAAATTGTCTTTCTTTCTCCTCTTTGTCATATTGTAATTGTTTTTCTTTCTCCCTTTCCTGTCTCTCTCTCTCTCATCTTTTTCATATTGTAATTGTCTTTCTTTCTCCCTTTCTTGAAATTTCAACTTCTTCAACTCTAATTCCATCTTGAATTTTAATTCTAATTTCTTAATTTTAATGTCAGATTCTGATGCAGACTTACTGACCGAAATCAAAGCACTTTTTTCCAAAACATTCTTTTCTACCAAATATTGGACCAAAATCTGTTTGATATCTTGTTTCTTTAAGAAGCCTTGACTTCAGAAAGATCATATTTTCTGGAAAGTTGAATCGACTCATCCTTTTTGAAAGGATCTAATTACTCCTGAGTAGGATTAGAAAGAAATATTTCTACTTTATATGTCATTTTAATACGAGCCTGTCAATCTCACTAAAGGTTTTAAAAAAATTCAAAAACTAGGGAATTCAAATTTAAAACAAACGTTTTCTGAAAAATATTCTAGTCAAATTCCAATTGATCCCAATATCGGACGAGGCCACCAATTTCTATGTTACGTGCTTAGGCTCGAATAAACAGCAAGATAGAAAGAGTTAAAAGGACAAGCTTGTTAAAACTTAACAAAAAAATTTATTGAGCACAAATATTTTCCAGAAAAGATAAATAAACTTACGGTTTTAAGAATCAAATCCCAAAATTTTTCCAAAAATAACTCAAAATATAATCCACTAGTGAAATTGCATAAGTCCTGGTAATAAAATTTCCTAATAATTCCCAGTTCGAATCTTGGTGAAGCATCCAAGATGGAAGACTATGTCACGTGATGAAGTCAGTTCTGGTCTTATAAAATTCAATGAGCACAATTATTTTCCAGATAAATAACAAACAAAATCCTCTTGATCCAAACGAATTGAAATAATATCCAGTAATTTAGAATAACTCAAAACAATACAACTTAATATTCTAACAGCCCAACTTCTACTAAATAGTTCCCTCCAAAACATAATTTATAGGTTCTAGGTGCTTTGACCACAGGTGCTTTGACCATAGGTGGTTTGACCATAGGTGGTTTGTCCACAGCGGGGGTTTGACTACCGGGGTTTTGTCCATAGGTGGTTTGTCCACATGTGGTTTTTATAATAACAATAAACTGCTATTTAGAGTTTAAAATTATGGTTCGATTAACGAAATTTTATGTGACAAGTCTCCTTTCAGTTGCCAATAAGTGAATGCTAATTAGTAATTAACATGTAATAAATAAAAGTCAATAACAGTTTGTTTTCGGTCCTCATAAAGGTTGGTGCCAGGCCTACTCGATTTATTATTAAACTGAAAATGAACACAAATTAGGCAACAAGTCCAACGTTTCACAAATTAAGGCTGTAGATCTACTAGAAAATTACACTCAGTCCTACAAAATACATACCGCATATAAATGACAAAATCAAATCAAAACATTAATGTCATGCAAATATTATAGTTAATGGAATAACAGTGTTTTGGTTAACTAAATGACAGATGTGCAATAGCACGCAAATATAATCCCTTGATAACGTTAAGATATACATTACGCAACTTATAATCCTTCAACTATACAAATTTTAGTGAATTAAATGCCGAAACTTATAATCCCTGAAGATATGCTTTACGCAACTTTTAATCCCTCACTTTAATCCTCAAATATACTTACATCTAATGCTCCAATAACTAATCATAGTCTTTTCATATTATGGTCAAACCCCCTGTGGTCAAACCACCTATGGTCAAAGCTCCGCTGTGGACAAACCAGCTATGGTCAAACCACCTATGGTCAAAGCACCTATGGTCAAACCTCCGCGTACCAATTTATATACCTGTTTTTACGTAAACAAGGAAGGGGTCACATGATCTTCTAGAATCTTTAGAACAAATTTACGTTCAAAAAATCTCGTGCACACCGTATGACCCAACTAAAAATAGAAAGATGTTTACAACAAAGCTCCATAATGTCCTTGGAATCAGCCAATCATTTTAAAAGCTTGTTTACAACTGTGAAGCTAGGTCAGAAATGAGGTCAGTATCTGGTGTTTATTTGTAAAGTACAGGTCATCTTCCAAGGAATGAATCTTAAACTTAAAATGTCAAATTTGAATCTGACAAAGAAACAACTAAAATATAAAAAAATTACTTAAATCAAATATACGTAACACTTTTGATCACAGTCAGGATTGCCGTCAAATCATCCACTTCGTTCTACTCCTTCTAAAATGCCCGTGAAATGTGATCTGACAAAGCCAATATCGCAACCTACATATCCATGACATCAGAGTCAAATAATCACGTGATATATGTTCAACAAACTCCTTTTCAAAGATTTTGTACAATCATTCGAAATATTAAATAAAAGTCCTGTAAATGTTTGATAAAGAAACGAAAGGACAAATAATTCTCTCGTAAATATATAATTCTCTCGTAAATATATAATTCTTTCGTAAACATATAATTCTCTCGTAAATATGTTGAGAATTTCCTTTCGTTGAATCTTCTAAATAACACAGAAGAAAGCTAATGATATGAAAGAAGAAAGCTTTAGAAAAACAAACATATATCTTTACGTTATTCAACGAATAAAATAAAATTCATTAAAAATATAATACGCGAGTGAGGTCAAAAAGGTACATATTTCTGGATAGGTATTATGTAGTGCAACATAATCATATCACACACATGACCTGACAAGTCTACTGAAGTTCTTAGAATTAAATATTTATGTACCCCAACCCCTATTTTATACATGCATTTTTCACATCCGAAGGCCATTTTTGACAGCATGTGGTGCTCACAGTGCAAACGCAAGGCCTTTTCCTAGATGAAAATTTTGAAAAACATTGTCTACTAAATAGCTTGATGCAATTCATAATAGTTGTCATCCATGCCGTTTTTGAGATATTCTACTTGCCTTGAACCCACGTGTCTACTGCTATGGGAGGCTAGCTCTTCTTCCTAGCCGACTATTGGTATTTCACAATCAACATACTGCAGAGTAACTATGGAAAGTGTACATGTCTGACATCAATTTCAAGAACAACACAAGCCTGAAACACCTAGTTCACAAATTTATCCATATCTTAAATTATTACACAATAGTAGCTCAAAAACTCACACCATACCCTTAAGTTAAGAAATTTGCCAAGGGGCCAATTTACGAAACTGGACCCTGCCACCTCAGGTTTTTGTAGGTTACCTGAAATTCACTTTTCCTTTTTACTTGCACTCCACATACTCCAGCAAATTTAATCCTTATGAGAGAGAGAGAGAGAGAGAGAGAGAGAGAGAGAGAGAGAGAGAGAGAGAGAGAGAGAGAGAGAGAGAGAGAGAGAGAATTCTTATGGACGTTTTATTCATTTTGAAGACGGGATTATTAATAATGTTATTGTTAGTGTATTACACCGCTAAAGATTATTCAGTGGACATTAATCTCAGATTTACGGAACATAGAAGCGATAGTAATAGATACATGCTGATTAAGGTGTCATCAGTGGATCACAATTTGATCTATCAACAGCATTGGTACATCAATAGCTTTTTACCAGCTTTTAAAGCCAATGTATTTATAATATATATTTGAACGAGATTGTGTTATATTATCACGTTTCATTTACTCACTAACGTCGGACAAAGTATTCCAACTTTTACGTTATTGACCAATATTTAAATGGAATAGTTCACGTAGCAATGGCTTTGAAAGACGTAAGAATCCGGACTGTATTTTCTCAGTCGTACAGACATATGACTAATATTATCGTATATTCGACCCAAAGATGATGTTTTGGATTTTGTACGTAGCATGGCAGTTTATAGTGATGCCCAGCAGATGATACAAGATTTATAGCGGGCTAAACTAAGCGCTATATGACGGCCACTAAACACCTTTCTCTGTTTATCTTTTGATATTAGATACAACCATTAGCGCCTTTGGCCAGTTGGCATTCACAAAACACGTTTGATGACATTATTCTGTCATAAATACGTCACATACATGATATATCTTACGCACAGCGTTTGAAAGTGAAACTCAAATAAGGCTATTAGGAATCCGATTTCATCACAATTCAATTTGGTAAAGAATATCTTTGAAAACGACAGTCACCTAAAAATGGGTGGTGTCAATTATACAAATAGCTCGAGACAATCATAATGCATATAGCAGTTTCAAAGACTGTCTTAATAAGTTCACTGGACTTCTGTGAAAATATCTATCGGGACTAAACAAATTCAACTTTAATTTTTAAAAATGAAAAATAAATAAAATAGAAAAACCCTCAAGTTTAAGGACAGATTAGTCCGCTAGTAAATTTATGATTTTACAAGCCGACCTAATAAATGTCGCCAGCGATCATAAAACAATGATTATATATAAATTTGAGGAAATCGAAGGGTTCATTACTGACAGTAGATACTGATCAAGAAACCCGTTTGATTCATCAAATGTTTTGACAATAGCTTAACATCATCAAACTAAATGTAACAAATACCTCTAGAATAGTACATCTTTCAGATGATTCCCTTTTCCACAACTTAAGTGGTGCGTTTGAATCACACAGATTTATTAGGAGCGCAATATTTTAATATTGTATTTAGAGGGTTAGACTGATTTTCATGAACATAAAGTTTACTGAGTAGTGGACCCGGATACATTAGATAAACCGAACAATAAAACTCATATACTGTAAGCCCATTTCACATTTAGTTACATATTTGCAATATAAAGATTTAGCGTCGTATGGAAGTTATTCTTTGCACTCTCCCAACGGCTGTGTATTGATTCAACTGTATTTATGGTTGCCGTTTCAATAAATTGCACTTTGTTGACAATTTGATTGCTGCTATTTGCCCTCAGGTAGCGAATGTTTATGACATACCGTGTTTATTAAAACTTCACTTAGCGATCACAAAGACCTTAATTGGAGGGTTTTGAGCTGTTAATAAAGCCTTTATAGTCTTTTGAAATGCAAACGTCTCCAACAACTTCAAATTAGCATAAACTATATTGCGTCAAGAGGTTTAATTATTTAGGTATTGACGCCAGTGGCATTAACCAGCACGCTTTTAATTCTTCCTTTTTGAGTTCATAGTTTTCTAAATTATTCTGGTCAATATTATGCATATATGTCTATGTACTTGTGGGCTGTCACAATACCTCTGTGTCTCTCTCTCTACCTGAATCTGTCTTTGTCTGTCTGTCTTTCCAATTCTTTCTATCTATCTATCTATCTATCTATCTATCTATCTATCTATCTATCTATCTATCTATCTATCTATCTATCTATCTATCTATCTATCTATCTATCTATCTATCTATCTATCTATCTATTTATCTATCTATCAGTCTGTCTGTCTATCTGTACATCTATCTATCCATATATATATATATATATATATATATATATATATATATATATATATATATATATATATATATATATATACAAACATATATATAACCCATGTGACTGACAAAACTAGCTGTTTTGCTAACATTGGTTGTCTTAGATCGTCTCAGTATGGTGTACACGCGATATATATATATATATATATATATATATATATATATATATATATATATATATATATATATATATATATATATATATATATATATATAAGAAAACGACTTAGCGTCTTAAGATCTCTCTCCAACTACTTTGAGATTACTATGAAAAAAAATTGCGTCCAGCTATTTAATATTATGATAGAAACTATTGTTCGCTCCACATTGCATGGTTAATTTTCTCCTATCTGTCGGCCTAACTCAGTAAATTTTCAGGTCAGCACATTTAAATGTACCTCCTATTACCAAGTTAATTTTAAATACTTCGTGTGCAATGATTAGATTCTGTCTGCTACATTTAGTGACGCAGATAGGAACAATTTTCTGAGCAACAGAGAGTATAAAATTCGTAATGCTTTGTGGAACGAACTATGACAAAAAACACTTTTGCAGGCGTACATACATTTCATATTACTGACTAATAAAAGCGAATAATCCAACTCTCTCAGAAGCTTCTGCAATGACCACAGCAACTTTAAATGTTTTATATCAAAGTTTAATTAATCTCGAAAACGGGATTATTATTTGTACCGTTATTTTATTACAATGCTAATGATTAATCAGTGGAATTCGACAATATTGATATATGCGTATTAACGAGCCATGGGCGGATCACAATTTTGTATAACAATAGTATTGGTAAATCAAATTACTTGATACCTACACTTTAAAAGCGTTCTTTTAGAATTTCATAGGCATTTGGCACACACACACACACACACACACACACACACACACATATATATATATATATATATATATATATATATATATATATATATATATATATATATATATATATATATATATATATATATATATATATATATGCTTACATTCAGTCTGTTATAACGCTTACATTCAGTCTGTTATCACGCTTCATTCATATATATTCATTTAGCTTGAGTCCTTAATTTTGCATCTTTTGATATATGGGTAGATGAGCAAATCTATAACCGCTTACATTGAGTATGTTATCAAGCTTTCTTTCAGTCTGTTATCACGCTTACATTCAGCATGTTATCACGCTTACATTCAGTATGTTATCACGCTTACATTCAGTCAGTTATCATGCTTACATTCAGTCTGTTATAACGCTTCCTTTCAGTCTGTTATCACGCTTACATTCAGTATGTTATCACGCTTACATTCAGTCAGTTATCATGCTTACATTCAGTCTGTTATAACGCTTACATTCAGTCTGTTATCACACTTACATTCAGTATGTTATCAAGCTTACATTCAGTCAGTTATCATGCTTACATTCAGTCTGTTATAACGCTTACTTTCAGTATGTTATCACGCTTACATTCAGTATGTTATCACGCTTACATTCAGTCAGTTATCATGCTTACATTCAGTCTGTTATAACGCTTCCTATCAGTCTGTTATCACGCTTACATTCAGTATGTTATCACGCTTACATTCAGTATGTTATCACGCTTACATTCAGTCAGTTATCATGCTTACATTCAGTCTGTTATAACGCTTTCTTTCAGTCTGTTATAACGCTTACATTCAGTCTGTTATCACGCTTACATTCAGTATGTTATCACGCTTACATTCAGTATGTTATCACGCTTACATTCAGTCAGTTATCATGCTTACATTCAGTCTGTTATAACGCTTCCTTTCAGTCTGTTATCACGCTTACATTCAGTATGTTATCACGCTTACATTCAGTCAGTTATCATGCTTACGTTCAGTCTGTTATAACGCTTACATTCAGTCTGTTATCACGCTTACATTCAGTCTGTTATAACGCTTACATTCAGTCTGTTATCACCCTTACTTTCAGTCTGTTATCGCGCTTACATTCAGTCTGTTATCACGCTTGCATTCAGTCTGTTATCACATGTAAAGCTTATATCAAAATTCGTGTCACTAAGTTATTTGTACTTGTTATTCATAGGCACAAAGCTTTTTGTCTTTCGTCAAATGTCTCAACTAAAACCTTTACGGATGATCCATATTTCGCAGCCCTTGTATTTTCAGTGACATGTATCTACTATTACTAAGACGAAGATATGTATATGACACGTTCTCCATTCGTTGTGTACAGTATCAACAGATCCTTGAAGCACATTTAAGGAGAATCAATTCCTAGACTTAAATTTGTATTTGCCGTTTGTCAATGATTCTCTCTCACACTAAGGAAAACGATTTTAATTTTACGTATTGGATGTATCGTCTGAAGAAATGGATAATTTTTATGTTTCCAAATGTTAATTGTGTTCCAAACACCTTGCCATACATCACAAACCGTATAGTTCGGACCAGAACGTTCTGATTATAGGGACGTGCTAGTAACATTCTCAATGCACCATTCGTGATATATTGCTCAATCCTTTTGATTTGTAAACGATTACTGCAATCGCAGTTATCGTTAAGAAATGAATATTATGCAGGCTCTTAACTTGAAAATAGCATCACTACCATAAAACAATTTCCTCAAGCATTCTTATATGTTTATGTCAACATCTGCTTTTTCCTTAATTAATAACCCCACAAAGCAACTTCGTTCATTTGCATGCTCTAAACGTTTGTTAGTCGCACTTATTGTTGTCAGTGGTGTAAGTGATACTATGATGTGATGGGTCCAAGTTGACTCACTGTGGTATCTTTTCAACTTTTGAGAGATTTGCATTTGCTGCATATTGCCGTCCTTAAATTATATTGCCGACGAACTCATCGTTCACACCATGAGAGTATTTAGGTCAGCATGATTGTATCTGAATCTGAACCTCACAGAACGTTGGCATTTAACAAAATAAGACTGTACAGAGTCGAATGGCTTACATCTATTAAAATATACATACAGAACATAAAAAAAGAAGACACTGAGCCCCTTTACAAGACAAATTAATCGGTATGGTCTGTATGTAAATTGAAAAAGCATATTTCTCACAAGCCTGTTACACGAACCACTGAGACAACTCATTTCTGCAGTTGTTACATGGAAGTTTCTACTTATCGTATCTCACCCACGAATAAACTATCAAATGATCGGTTTTAAAAAAAAAAGTCCAGTCGTAGTTAGTTACATTACCCATTGCCTTTTATTTAGGACATGCATTTATGCATTTGGATTAAATATTGTCATGTGTGGGAATGGAATTCGTATTACTTTCTTTCTTTGTGGAACTAATATATCTATCGAATCTGTCGAATTAATCAACGTGAGATGCAATTTATGATTTCCACATAATATGCACCTTGCAATCGTCCACATTAAATCAGTTAGGATGACAGACGTTTGCACATATAAATAAGTATATTGGCATTGATTCATTCTCTTTGCTAGCCAAATAGGTTTTTCTTACGATCAGACTCTTCTGTAAAAACTACATGCAACCATACTTTTCAGAAAACTGAGAATGATAGGATTTGGTGCAGTCATTACCATATGTGTTCATTAAATCGAACGCACTTGATCTACATAGCTAATTTAGTATTTTAAGCCCTCATTCTTTATAAGGCAAAGCAGCATCAGTATAGTACAAATTACTGGAAACTTATGTCACACCGGCTGTTGGATAATATAATAAACTTGAACCTTGATTTGATCAAAGCTATGATTTTTATTTGGGTTCACTGGAATATAAATACGAGTTTAGCCGTACATTTCATGAAGTCATCAGCTGTTAGTGATAAACGTGCCACAAGATATCCATTCAAATCAAACTTTTATATGGCAGCAGATGATGTTGTATATAAAACACTACATGATATATTTAGAACGTTTACTTTTTATACAGTGCAGCCGTAATACTTCAAGTAATAAAGTGAAGCATGCCGTTAAATATTGGGAGAGAAAAGATAAAAACCTGGGAAGTATATTGATGATAAGAGTATACATTCTTCGACTTTGTGCATGCCTAATTTCGCGACCTCTCATGTGGCCTAGTTGTCGGAGCGTCCTTCATGGATGCGGTAGGTCGTTGATTCGATCCATGGCCGAGTCTTAACTGTTACGAATCTTGGTTCCTACAAAAGTAACAGAAAAGAGTGAAGACAACAAGTTTTGGAAAATTTAACAAATACTTTCTTTCCGTAGAATATCAAGTGAAAAATGAATTTACTGTTTTAAGAATCAAATCCAAAAAAAATCCAAGAATTAAAAAATGGAAGTCCTAGCAATACAAAATCCTGAATGATTCTGAGTTCGAATCCCGATGAAATCCAAAATGGAAGACGAGGACATCTGTTGTAACATGCGAAGTATTGATATGGAATTTAACATACGGGTCATTCAAGAATTTACGAAACTTGAACAGAGATGATCGACCAAAATGTTGTTATCCTTGCGTTAAGTTGTCATAGCACCAATTTTGTGATGTTTATTTCCCTTTTTCTCACTTATATTAAATTCAAGGAAGGGCGTTATATTGATCACTCACACAACCGACAAGCGTCTATTACTTACTTAGTTCCGTTTCGCTTTTGTTTCTACGACAATCTGAAAGTGGTATACTTAAGACGTTGATAGTCTATTTGCTATTTATCAGCTTCAGTCACATAGTGGTTAACGCGTCCGCCTCGGATGCAGGAGGTCGCTGGTACGAACTCCAACCGAGTCACATCAAATATTTATACAAACGATACAAAAAGCTACATCGCTTGGTGCTCAGCATTAAGAGGTTAGTGTATTTACTGGTTTGCCTAGTGTCAGGATAATGTGTCTGGGTGCAACATCAGGCTATATATCTGCGGCAGGATACACCAATGCTAAATATTGCTATAAACTGCCACAATGCAAACATTATAGCGACCTGACATAAGAAATGTTAGAGCTACGTTAAACATCCAAAAAACTCTCAATATGTTTGCGCTAATGTGTTCAAGTGATCCAAGATATATGACCATTAACTCATCCCGATTTTGGACTGCTTTAAGATCATTTCGATTGAAAATGAGAACAATGTATACACGTCATAAAGTCCATTGATGTTAACATGAGATTCCCAAGATTTAAATTGTCTGGTATAAACTGTGTCTGCCCAAATAGAGTAGGTCTTTAACCTACAGTTCCAAACTATATGTGAAAACTTGGTTCGGTATGCTGAACTCCATTGTAAACTATACACAAGTTTATCGACAAATGGTAATAATTATTTGCATGTTATTGTCTATACAATTTCTGTATCATTGACATTTGCATCTCTAATGAAGATGTCATAGATATTTTTATATTTTTTTTTATTGCCTACGTAAACGAAACGTTGCTTGCGGTATTATCCAGTTTTAATATAAATTAGACTCTATACTTTTTAGGCCTTGCTTGTTTATTTGCCTTCATTAAACATGTTTTTTTTTAACCTAAGATACACCAAAGGATGGACTTGTAATAAAACAGATAAGCAAAGGGAATGTTCCTCCTTCTGTTTGCAGTCTATTTAAAGGAGCCAAGTTACGAAATATCTGCAAAACGTACATGCTAAGGACAAAGTAATGCATATTAGCGAAACGATAATACATTATCGTATTAATCGATACAAGAGAAATTATTAGCTTAATTTTAAGTTTACAGTTGCTAAAACTAAATGTCAGGAATAATAATGTTCAATGAACGAATAATATGATACCCAACTAAATTTTAGATATCATGACTTATGAAATAAACCGATTGGTGCAGACAGAGATTTAAAACTAATATTTCGAAGTAAGTTTCTTTCTTTGAAAATGCATGCATGAATGTTAATCGAAGTGTGCTTCAAATGCATGATAATGGCGACATAAAATAACAATGGCCAACACCTTGTAAACGAGGACTGTGACAATTTTGTTCCGGTTTACTGACAAGATTAATTTTATAGTTTTCTATTTCTCTGTTTACTCCTGACAATATTCTAAGTTTTAACGCTTTCTTTTTCGATCAGTGACACGTTATTCAGAATGAGCTGAGCTCTTGAATATGGCTTGTACAGCTACAATTCAAATATGCTACTATCTCCTAATACCAAGGAGTTTTAGCGTGGCTGGGTGGTTTTCTTTTAGATGCTCTTGCTGGTGTTTAAAGTTAATATTTCTATTTAAAAAATTATCACGTGAATAATGAAAACGAAATCATAATTATAAACGTCAAGTTATGTCTAAAACTCCAGAGAACAAACAAACGAACATTGCTCAGTATGACTTTGTATTGAATTGAAAACGACAATTTACTAACATAGCTCAAATTACACAACGGTACACACACACACACACACACACACACACACACACACACACACACACACACACACACACACACACACATATAACCCTAACCCTAACCCTAACCCTAACCCTATATAAATTATGTACAGTGAAGCATTTGTTTTAGCAATTTGTCAAACGCAGAACAGCAGTAGCTCTACTTAGAACACATGTAATCCAATTTCCTAAATGTATTGAGTCTGCACCAGACCTTAATGCAGGAAATTATATTTAAGCGGGAAACATTAGTGTTTGATTGTTAATTTGCTCATAGGGACCAAGTAGCTAATGTTGGATTTCAGGGGCAAGGCCAAATAAAATGTAAGATATATACAGCTGAAGCCTTTATCACATGCAAATTTAAATGTTCATAAGTTGCAAATGTGTCGAATGGCTTATATAACAGAAGTCTGATAATCAAAGCATAATAATTCCAAAACTAATGCTGCAAAGAACAATGATTGACTGGTTACCAAAAAGTAATCAAGTAGCATACCAAGGTGGGGTTGAATTTTGTGAGCCTAGTCAAGGTTTAGAATCAGTTTAATGATTTATTTGTTTTGGCAAAGTCTGGAACCGGATGTCAATAATAATAGACATGACGTAATATATCAGAAAGATACCATTAAATATATGAGGTTGATCCTAACTATACCCGAGAAAATTTTCAAACAGGAAAATATAGAGTATGTAAGTCACTAGATACAATAAAAGATTTTTAAGATTGTTTGAAATTTTATTCAAAGAAAATATAGCAATGGTGCCAACCAAAACTTGTGCATTGTGTTATGGACAAATGTATCGACGAAAACCTCAGTTACGAAGATTTACCTCACACCCAACAAATATGAATTAATATTGGAATATTATTTGCATCACATATATAACTTTTACTGCAATACATCAGTTGCACTGTATGTGTATACAAAATGTTGCATATGTCACTGTAACCTAACTTTCATTTAACAGCTTATTAGTAATTACAATTAACTTCACAAAATGAACGTTTCAATCAATACTTGATTCATATTCAAAAATGAATTGTTACAATTCCAATTTATAAAAGATGAAGCAGTTGATTGACATACGAACTACACAATATCAGAAATATTATGTGTCGTAAATAAAAATAAAAACATTTCTGATTAGCAATTGGTTACAATTATAACTCGCTCACATGTTTCAAATTGTTTATTTTGTCAAATTAAATTAGTTTTTCAAGCAAAGGTAGAGATTACAATTTTCAGTAAAATGTTTCTTCCGCAAATTAATGCATTCAACAGTGCTGGGGTGACGTATTAAAAAGTTCGTTTATGGCTGCGTCCAAACGTTAAATTTGCGATCCTGGTGAACTTGTATGTATGCGTTCAAACGTAATTTATATGGTCTTTCAAACTTGTATGTATGCGTTCAAACGCGAACTATGTGGCTTTGACAACCTTGTAAGTCTGCATTGTATGGCCTTGACAACCTTGTAAGTCTGAATTGTATGGCCTTGACAACCTTGTAAGTCTGCATTGTATGGCCTTGACAACCTTGTAAGTCTGCATTGTATGGCCTTGACAACCTTTTAAGTCTGCATTGTATGGCCTTGACAACCTTGTAAGTCTGCATTGTATGGCCTTGACAACCTTGTAAGTCTGCATTGTATGGCCTTGGAAACTTGTATGTTTGCATTCAAGAGTATTTTATGAGGCCTTGGAAAACTTTCCGTCCATGTAGGTTACAGACGTTGTATCCAAAATTGCGATTATAACATACTTTGAGTTTTGCAGACTACACACATCAACGAATGTCTAATTTCCGGTCGTTTTCAGAAACGAATATAGTTGAGACCTGAGGCGAAATAACTACATCAACAATTGTATTGTGATATTTACGAATGTGTTTTTTTTCTTCTCCCTAGAGCCTTTCACCAATAATTGTCGAGTACAACAGGTATATGATATTGTATAGGTGATGATGAATATCGAGTGTTTCAGAGTCATATACAGTGATTCTTTGATGACATGCATAATTCATGTGAAAAACTATCTTAATAAAACGGTTTTCAGAAATTGAAAACAATATATTACACGTATTTCAAAAATGTGAAAAAATGTATCCCACTTTACTTTCTCTTATGGACAATCTCTAATAATCATCCATATGAATTTTAGAAAGGTGTGCCGTTATGCTTACTCACAAGAACAATTTATTTGAAACACGCATACGAATATGCAAAAAATGTTATCCCACGTTGTTAATCCGAATGTGTCATTCATAAAAATGCATGGAATACGTATCCACATTCTATACCGACAAACATAAATTATGAACAAACGTCTCAAGACAAATTTTTAGTCTGTTTTATATTTGATTACGTGCAGGGTTTCGGTATCCCTTCTAGTGTATTTCAGCATGGGAAATAATCTAGCAATTTTAGCATCCTTGAAAAAACATATCATATATTATGGAAATAGTAATGCTAACCAACCCACTCATAATCATTGTCACCTTGTAGATTGGATTCTTCATAGACCTGATGATAATATTCTACGGTCCACCCTTGTATGTAAATATGTAAATATTTTCAGAAGGTTTTTATGTTTTCTAATTTCGTGGTTTTTGTTTTGTTTTATTTTTTTTATAGTCATATCATTATAGATGTTGTAAATCGCTTAGAGCTTCTAAAGAGATCAGGCGCTATTCAAAATCCTCATGATTATTAAAATTATTATTATTATTATTATTATTATTATTATTATTATTATTATTATTATTATTATTATTATTATTGCAGAATGACAACTACATTGATTGTATTTTCCTTTCTAAAAATCAACTGTCGAGACAGCAGAATGACCTCAAGTTTGCCTTCAAATATCAAGTGCAGAAAAAGTAGGCCGACATCCAGTTTATTTAAACGTTAACCCACCCCCACCCCCGTAGGCCGAATGAAAGACAATTTGTTGATAACATAAAGCGCCCATATACCCGGTTGACGGATAGTTTGGTTTTAAACATCAGCTGTCCCGAATGCAAAATGACAGCTATTGGCTTTTAAACATAAAAATGCATAGAAAGTAGAGTGACATAAATTTTGTTTAACCATGAAATACTGTTTGTAACAAAAAGACGGCAAGCTTGATTAAAATTTAAAAAGCACATATATCATAGTTACAGAGAATTTCCTTATAAACATCGATCGCAGACGTAGCTGAAAGACTCCAGTTTGTTTCCAAACATTAAACGCCGACACAGAATGACAGCAATTTTGTCTTAACACATTAAGCTCTGATATAGCAGAAGTGACAAACAGAATGTCCAGGCATCAAGCGTCCAAATACCCGAAAGAAAGCCAGTTAATTTTAAAACATCGATTCTATATCTAACAGGACAGCCATTTGTTTCAAACATCATTCGCGGATATAATAGGATGACAGGAAGTTTGTTTAGACATCAATCGCCAATATAGCAGACTGACAAACATGGCGCCAAGACAGCAGAATAAAAGCCAGTTTGTTTCTTTAAACTTGAAGCACTCAGTGAGCACATAGACAGTCAGCTTGTTGTAACGTCTAGTACTGACATAGCATAATAACAGCTAGTTTGCTAAAACATCAACCTATGTGCCCCATGTGGCTGAGAAGTCTAAGGCGCACGCCTTTTACATGTGACTCACATTTTGCCCCTGCAACGTGGGTTTGATTATGTGAGAAAGCTTGCCAGTAGCAGCAGAGGGGATGAACCCTACAAATTTTGGAGGCGTCGATTCGGCAAACTGAGGCTTCCTCGAAAAGCGTAAAAAATGCGTCGATTCGGCTAACCAACGCTTGTTCGAAGACGCCAGAGTCGTTGTCACTCACCCCCTCTGCTGCTATGGGGTTGACCGAATATTTTATTAAGTCCGACACGATATCGCGTCTGCGGGTCTGATAAATTTATCGTCATAAATCCATATGGGGTTGACTCAGCTTGACTAAAGAAATTTCTAAATCGATTAAAGTCCATATCACTGCACCAGGTTTGCCAAATATTTCGCTGTGTATGAATGTCAACTCCGTTAAACATGCATAACAAATTGCAATTATCTCTGATCACTTTTGGTCTTTGAGTGTATTGTTGAGTGGCGTATATCACGTCGGTTTTTTTATGTCTACCCCTGGAAAATATCCTGGCAGGGTTCGATTGATTGTCTAACATCACATCATCGTATACGACTAAATTGTTAATACTTTCATCGATATCATCAATGCTTGGTGATTCTTCGATACCGGATACGGGCCTAATAACGCCATCGTTGACAATCTCTACAGCTCTTTCGTAATCATCCTCGTATGCGACACTTCCATCGGTCTGTGCTTCCTCGATCTCGGTTATAAGCTCGCTGGCTTTCTCTATTGCTCTTTCGTTGTAGTCTTTTAACACCCGGTAATATCGTTGATCATGTACGGTCGGTGCCACTAAATACAACTTGTCCCATTTCATCCATCTCATTATCATATCAATTAACAACTGTGTTTTACCACTCGCTGAAGGTCCAATGATACTCATTCGAATAGAGTTTGGTAACATGACATGATGTTTTACGGGTTCTGGTTCTAGTGTTGATGAATAATCAATTACAGTCATATCCATATCTGGTTCTATCGTTGATGAATAATCAATTACATTCATGTTATTATAAATAAATTATGGATCTATATTGTGTGAAATGTAAGAAGCGTACTGGCACAGATGACTTGACGACGATTACAACTAGCAATAACAGATCAGCACTTTCTGGTAAGTGTGTACAATGTAGTACAAAAAAATTTAGATTTGTTTCTATGAAATCTGCAGATAATTTAAAAAAACGAGGAGGTGATATTGCAGCCAAGTTAGTAAAATTACCAGGGACAAAATGGGCGAAGTATCCGGGAGAAAAACATCTTCCCGGGTATAGTTATTGTGGACCAGGGGCTAGACTCGATATTTGACTCGATGATCAATTAAAACCAACCTCGACTGGGTGAATATCCAATAAACGCTATTGATAAGGCGTGTCATGCTCACGATGTTACTTATAAAAGCAGTAATCTGCAGCACAGACATCTCTCAGATGTAAAATTAATTCATGCGTTGGATTCTATCACTGATAAATCCTTCAAAGAAAAATTAGCTTCATGGTTAGTAAAATCGGCAATGAAAGGTAAATTGATGTTAGGTGCTGGTAATTAATAACAACATGGAATCTATTTATTATTCTCCGAAAAGATACTGGAGGGGTAAGGCAGCAATTGGTAAACTCGCTAGTGCAGCAAAAGTGAAGAATATCACCGCGGCTAATTGGTTATCCAAACAGGCTATATGGCAAATTTATCTACCGCCGCCTAAACAAATTGACTACTCGCATTTTGATGTGACCGTTCCTAATGAAGTTCATCAAGCTGATATATTATTTCTGCAGCATGATGGTGGTTACAAATACGCGTTAACCGTAGTTGATGTTGCGAGTCGATACAAACAAGCAGAACCGTTAAAAACAAAATCATCAACTGAAGTGGCTTCCGCGTTTGAAAGGATTTATCGGCGAGGTCCTCTGCGCTGACCAAATCTATTACAAGTTGATCCTGGCAAGGAATTTCAGCGTGCGGTTCTATCAGCTACGAAGAGTCATAATACCGCGTTACGAAAAGGACATACTGCACTACATCGCGATCAGGCAATTGTTGAACGATTTAATCGGACGATTGCTGAGCGGTTATTTGGATATCAATATGCGAAGGAATTTATTCAGGATAAACGATCTCGTGAATGGGTCAAGATATTACCAGCTGTAATTACCGCGCTGAATAATGAGATTACTCGAACAATCGACATGAAACCTAACAACGCGATTAAAAAGAAGTCTATACCAGTACAACCGCAAAAAGATTTTTCAAAACAACCAATTCTCGGTAATGTCACTGTTAGGTATTTATATGAACCAGGAGAGCTTGAAGTTCGCACACAAAGGGCTACTGATCCTATTTTGAGTGTCACCACGCATAAAATATCTAGTATAACACGATCTACAGGTAGACCAGCAATCTTAAGACAGGATTCAACTGCTCCTCAGCGAGGATTCACTCGACAACAACTGCAAGTGATACCCGAGGATACTCAATTATCACCGCGTGGTCTTAACTAGAGCCTCTGCGTCTGTTGCATTCAAGACAAGTCAGCATCACGTTATCGCTGTTATGACCATTACTGCTATTCTTTCTGTCTACGGTAAAAAATTGGCGAGGATCTTTATCCGACCAACTCCAACGCATTATACACTTGCAACTAGCGCAGTGATTATTCTGTTGTTGTTTCAGTTTAATTATTAATTCAGCATCAATATCAAATTCTCTGTTATTTTTTTATCCTGCTGTTTATAACCAGATAGGTTTTTTTGATTATATCATCGCTGACAATATCATTGATTGTAGTGTCATTATCATCTAAAACATCTCTTCGAAGCCGATTTATTCTTCATACTCTGGATACTGCGAGATAAACTAAATTCGACCATTCGATGTGATTATCTATAATCCAAACAACTGTATCTGGTATAGTCAATCCCTGTGAAGAATGTATCATCGCTGTGTAACCTAGCGTCCATGGGGATTTATCAGCGCGTAATGCATCTTCGACGACATTGACATCAACCAGCACAATATCATTTAAAACTAAATTCTGCTTTTCACTTTGTCCTGGAATATCAACTTCAGTATTCTGTTTTCGTGTATCCTAAGGCTTATAACACAACGGTGTTGGAAGCGTTGCAAATTTTTCTTTATGTAATTCAAATAACTTCATCTATAGTGTGTCTCTCACTATCTTTCTACCTGCTACTATCAAATCGTTTGGTCTTCACGTTTCCAAGAAGTCATTTAATGGTGTTTCTGAAACTATTTCACGCGCTATATCACATTGGATTCTATCCGGTTGTAATTTGATTAGTTTCTTGAACTCGCGTAATTGTTCATCAAGTGCTCTATGATCAGTACTAATTTCTTCATAGTAGTCTACAAAATTCTTTAGCCAATCATGCGGGGATAAACCGACAAATGGTGGTGGTTGGCCATGATCGCCGCACATGACGACTTTTGTATTCGCTAGCAATAACCAATCGAGAAATCTTTATAATACATCTAATGACACTGTGCATATCTTATCCCAAATAATGACTTCAGGAATAAATTTCTCAGTCCATTCGTCACCTTTCCATCGAAAGAAGCTATGATAAGTAGAAGCATTAATTCCTCGTTGTTTCATCTCTCTGGAAAGTCTGTGTGTCGGTGTTAGCACAATCATGTTTGATTTCCCACGAAATAATTCAATCGCACAAATCGTCTTTCCTGATCCACCACAACCGTTTAAATAAACGGTTTTATATCTGCATATTGGATTGGATCAGATATCTGCGGAGCATTAGATAGTTCTGACATCTGATTATTTTTCAAATATTTATCTTCAATCGTAACATCTGCTGATTTGGAATAATCACATGGTATTTCCCGCTTAATTCTCCATGACCCCCAACTTTCGTCACAATTTGTGAATTTGGCCACTGCGCTACTGTGTTAAATGTCTACGTAAAATGAATCAGTGGCGACTGTAACTGCGGTTTCAGGAAATCTATTTATCATCGAAAATAAATTGATAGAAGCATAAGCCAGCATAGATGTCCTTAAATGTGTATACTGAAGACTGTATCCATCGTTGTAAGTAAGAATTGTACCCAATTTGGTTCCATCGGACAAGAAAGCGTCTTTACGATTTACATATATACCCTTAGATGTTACATCCGCGATTATACAATCGTATTCAACGCTATCTATAATCAACCGTGAAGAATATCTGTTATTGTCGTATTTTCCACCCTGAGTGAATTTACCGATTATTCTTCTACCGAGATCTTTTGAGTCTTTATTTCTAACTTCAAATAGCTGTTTGGACCATTTCACGACATATTCTTTGTGGAGATTGGGAAACTGTTTTCGTTTTTCGCTGATTATACTATCTAGACTATCAGGTTGTGGTAACCAGACTTCAGTCTGCGCGTGATATGATATAATCGCTTCACCGACAATCAGCGATATCAGCATTCTACAATCAATCATATAGCGTAACAGCACTATTGGCATCCAGTGTTTTTCAAATATATGTCTACCAATCCAAACATAACAGCACGGATGAAGTCATGTAGCTAGTTCAAATAATATCACACGAGCGAATCCAGTTAAATCAAAATCAGGCAGTGGTCCATTAATCGCAACACGGGTCATCTCATGTGTGGGGTGTCCAAATCGTTTGAAGTATTCAGAGCATTCTCCGTACCCAAGAAAACTCCCGGGATAACACGCGACTATATCAACTGAAATAATAGTTTTGGGGTCATATTTTGTATTCCATAATCCGCCATGACCATATTTCACGCAGCTTGATTTGATGTCTGTGAGAAATTCAGCTCTTGTTGGTTTCCACATGTTTCTCTTTCTCGCAAAGTGAGCTGCAACCGACAGAAGTGTAAAGCAATTTGTTAATAATTGTTCCTCGTCGAAACTCTTCGAGTTCACTGTTGAAAAACTACTAGCTAGTTTTTATCACCGCGTCATGGAGGGCTTGAGTGCGGTATAATTCTCCATTGGGTCTTACAAATTGATTTAATTTGTCTTCTTCGTGCTCAAAACTGTGAAGTAACCACACTGACACGGGATCGTTTTTGCTCAACTGGTAAATAAAATCAAATAATGTTTTCTCAGAGAATTCTGGAGAGAACTGCCCGGAAAATTCCGGGGGTATATATTTTATTGTTCTATTCCGGGGAAATATTGTTACTGCAGATGTCCACGCGTGTTCGTTATAATCAATAATTTTGATTGGAGCTCCGTTTGATTTATATTTAGGTTCATATAATATATCGCCGGTTATCGTCACTACGCTTATTGGGAATCTTAATGATGTTTCTAATTTGGCTATATCCTGAATTGTTGCTCCGTTCTTCCTAACTGTTAATTCCCATTCATTTATTTTTTTGCCTCTTAGATCAGTCAATTTGTTTAAACGCAGCGCATTTGTGAAGTGTTCTATTATTCGTTCTGCTACACAATTCATTCTTGACGAAGTTAACAGTGACAGTTTCATGGGTTTTAGTTTACTCGGTTTATCATTTAAGGGATATATTCCATAAACAACTGCTGTTACGGGATAGGATCTCTCGTAGTATGGTTTGTCAATTCCAGTCAGAATTCCTGGTTTGGAATCTTGACTCACAGTGACCGTTCTTTTATCCTTCAAGATTGGTTCAAATTTATCTCTGATAATCCAATCTCATGTGTCTGAACGAATAATGAATTTTACTCTAAAAAAAAAATGCTTTTTTGTCGCCCAAATGTGAGATTATCGCGGCTGCTCTTTTGTCATTCATGGCAGCATCAACACTACTATCAATTCGAAATGTCGACCAACAGTGAGATGCTCCATCACGCTTGAATTCATTAAAACAATCACGAATTTTACCTATCATGGTTCTATCACCTATTAGATTCTTTGGTGCTACGGAGACTCTATCGAGATTGAATTTAGCATTTTTCCAAAGCGTAATTTTCGGTAATCTCTCGAACTCCTTCATATTATAATTAAAAAAAGTATTTAAAAAGAGAATTTTTATATAAAGAATCATTGCAAATAGCTTATGATTGGATCAGTAACCCCGTGTAACAAATCATGTAGAAAGGAATTCTGTGGGTATCATATGCAAAGCGTTCGTAACGGAAGTTTTGGCCCAATTCCATGTATAAGATGTGGGGTAGTGGTCTCGGTTGTGGTGGTAAGAGATACAGAGGGTTGAAGCGCTACTATGATAAACGAATTAAGAACTCCATTAATGAATCTGACCCTGACTGTGTCAGGGTCCCTGACAGAGTTATAAGAACACCTCAAGATTACATTGAAAGACTCTCAAGTAATATCATACTTCGACCAAATAATGAATTAGATAAATAATATTATAGTATATAAATAAACCAAGAATTCCGACCACATCCTGTGATCACAAACTATGAGGCGTCCCGTGATGGTATTATCAGAAACAGTAGATTGAAGAAGCCAGCTGGTGCTGTGAATACTCAAGGATATTTGATATTTGGCGCTGGTGGGAAAGTACATCTTAATCACAGAATAATATACGAGTGTTTCCATGGATTGATCGAGGATGGTTTTGTTATTGATCACTTAAATGGTATTAAGACTGATAATTCTTTGATTAACCTACAAGTTGTTATACAGAGTGAGAATTTAAAGCGAGGAAGAACTGGTACTTGTAAATCAATTTGGAAGAGACCCGTAAAATCAGTTAATACGGAAACTAACGAGGAAATTGTATTCCAATCTATGTGTGAGGCCGGTAAATATTTTGATATTTATAGAGCCTCGGTACGATATGTTGCAGAGAGTATAAACCGATCTGCGATTTCCCATAAAACGGACAAAGAATTAAATTTTGGTATGTCTAACTAGATTTCATTTTGTACTATTCTATATGGTATTAAGGGAGATAACTCATCTGGGTATATGTCGGCTTATGAAAGAGTTACAGATCTCAATAGTTTTTGTTTTGAAACACTGTGTCATCTGATTTCCGATTGGCTGTTATAATTATCATGATTCTCAGCGGAGATAATCAATTATCAGTTTTTGTAAGAAAAACGAATCAAATACGCAGTGTTTACAAACAGTTGAATTCTTTTTTTTAGTGTTTTTTGCAAATATTCGGTCTTGCTTAAATGCTGTTAATAATCATTTTTAAACACATGAAAGATGTAGCGATCACACACCTTTGTGTTCGGCTTTCATGTATAACCAGTTTATATACTATATCGTCTGTTATATTATTGGGCTTTAGCGTCGAAAATCATACGTGAACTAAGCATACAGCCCACACACTATCCACGGCGTGTGGATACTTTTTGTATCCATACAACCCCGGATTTTATCTGGGTTGTATGATTGGTCACGTATAAATGTAAACCCGCCCATCATCCATCCATCAATTCATTTCATCCATCGTTCATTTCATCCCATTTATTTCATCCATCATCAATTCATTTCATCGATCAATTCATTCATTGTAAATAACACGCCATTGACATCATTCTTATATACACATGTATATACATCCATCAATTCATTGTAAATACCACACCATTGACGTCATTATTGTGTATATACATGTATATATAATCCATTCATTGTATGTGTCATTGTATTGTATTGTATTGTATTGTATTGTATTGTATTGTATTGTATTGTATTGTATTGTATTGTATTGTATTGTATGTATGTAAGACGCCCATTCCCCTAAGCATATCTTCCTTGGTTTCTAACCCGTTATTTGACGAGTTAGGTCCCTTATGGGGGGAATATGCTTTGTGGTATATGATTATGGACGTCGAAATAAACAGTAACGTGGATTTAGCTTTCCATCACATTCGGGTACCCCCATAAGGTAATTCAGAATGAATTATCGGCCAAAAGAAACTGTCATAGGGTCACATCTCAAAGAGAGAGAGAGAGAGAGATATAAAAATACTCATTGTATATACCCATCTACCATTCACTGCATATAACTATCTATCATTCATTGTATATACCATAAACAACAGAAAAAAATACTCACTGTATATAACCATCTACCATTCATTGTATAAACCATAAACAACAAAAAAATACTCACTGTATATAACCATCTACCATTCATTGTATATACCATAAACAACAGAAAAAATACTCACTTTATATAACCATCTACCATTCATTGTATTTACCATAAACAACAGAAAAAAATACTCACTGTATATAACCATCTACCATTCATTGTATTTACCATAAACAACAGAAAAAATACTCACTGTATTTAACCATCTACCATTCATTGTATATACCATAAACAACAGAACAAATGCTCACTGTATATAACCATCTACATAAACATCTACCATTCATTGTATATACCATAAACAACAGAAAAAATACTCTAAAAAAAGAACCCTATGAAAGACACAAAGGCCTAATAAAGGACCCAATGAATGAATAACCGCTCATCGCGATTACTATTTATTTTTGAAAAATATATCAATATATTTTTGTATTAGAAATATGTAATATCATATATGAATTCTGAAAATATCGATAAGATTATATCCAAGATTTTGAAATTGAAAAAAACAAGAGATTAAATTATCAAATAATTTAAACCCTGACTAAATTATGTCTGACTTTCAAGATATGGAATACGGTATTATTACTAATAAATATATGCTGCCAAAGAAATATGCGCTGATAGAAAAAAATCCAGAATTCTTTTCGCGACTCTTTTGCATTCTGTAGTGACGTAAGTGTGTTTGTCCCGTTATTTACTATCGTGGAAGAAATACGAAGAGAACTGGGTCAAGATTATGAATTGAAAAAAGAGGTTAATTCGAAAATTAGAAATATACGAGCATTAATTCAAGAAAATGAAAAACCCCTTTAGATACCTCTGCTATAAGTTTGTAAACTGCAAGGTAAAATCTTTACTATAAATACTCCATGGATTGCAATACAATGGAACAGATGTTGCAAATACAATGGAAAGGTATGTACGTTCAACTGTAATCAATACCGGCTTTGATCAATAAACACGTTGCTACGAGGAAGTAAAGTGCCTATAGTGAAACTGAAAAATATTTTAGTGAGTGGTTTTTTTTGGTCATCTTTGGGTAATTTTTCATTGATGCTTATCTATTTTGTTTGCCTATCTGAGTCGGGTCAAATGGTCAATTCTTTCTAAATGAATCAATTAGACTCTTTCTATTTGAAATTTTCGATTTATGATGACAAATTCACTGCATCATACATTATTTGGAAATTGCTTTACTGTTTTAATAATGGTAAACGAAGCTTTAACAACTAAATTAGCAAGTGAAAGATTATAAACAATTAGAAAGTATATTCCCGTACGGAATTCCGTACGGGAAAAACTTCAAGCTCGACAGAATCTTCAGACTGACTTTTCTGTGGGATTTGAAGAGTTATTTCGACCAATTACCAAGGTAACGAAAGGGGTAATATCAGCCACTGAGCGTGATATATAAGGAGATATCCCTGAAGAAGAGAAAGCGAAAAAGACGCCTCATCTTACTACACTTGAAAAAATATCAACGGAAACTGCAAAATCGGCGTTGTTAACAAAAAAAAATTATTACTCCATTAGTGGGTAAATTTACCGAGGAGGCTATAACACAAATACGACAACAAAAGCAAGACATTTTAAGTGATTTTGTTATTAACAGCTATAATTCAAGAAAGGAGTTTTTAACAGACGAGTATAAGGACGAGCCGATATCACTCAATGATTGGGCTGATGCGTTGTATAAAATAAAAATGGGGGGGGGGTAGATAGGAGAAGGAGGGAGTATAAAATCCTTCAAAGGAGAAATTTTTGATAATAAAAGAGAAGAAAGAGAACTCCAAATAACACCAACACGAAGACGAAAACGACAAGAAGACTCTCAATTGGATGATGTTGATAATTTAGAAGAAATGGATACATCTCTAGATAAATTATCCCGTGAGCAGGGTGCAACTGGTTAAAAGAGATATCAAAAGGTTTTTTCAGGTAGTGGTCTAGTTAGTTGTCCTGGTAATGTTCTTGGTGATATAACACGATTAGAAGTTCTCATCGGAGGAAAACGAGCTGGAAATAACTCACCGGAAATAATTAATGAAGCAGCTGATATCTGCATGCGGTTATTTCAAGGTGGCATCATGGATATCAAAACATTGATGAGTTAGTTTAGCATCATGGTTATCATAGTGATTAATCACCATGACTGAAAATCCCTTGGATTTTTCATCACCACATTAGATAAATATTAATTAAATAAGAATGATTATACACTACAACTATGATAAACCAACTAGTGTCTATGTAGTAAACTCACGATTGCCGGATTATAGAGCGTACTATGGTGATGGTCTCGATGATACAATTGCAGGGTTATTTGCAAGAATGGCTCCAAAATTAGCGCCGCTAGCAAAACACTTATCAATGAAGGCCATTGAAGTTATTCGTGATAAGTCTATTAGCGCTGTTGGAGATCTTGCCGGGAAGGCATTTTCAGGATAAACTAACAGCGTTAGTTCGGCGGCGAAGGAAACCGCCAGCATTGGGACCACTACCATCTATACAAGACATGCCTGCAAGTGTTATTAAAATAATAAATAACGCAGTAGATCAGAAACTAGCGTCATTGGCGACCTCGTTGACCACAAGTGACCAGGATAATATTACCGCAAATATGATAGCGGGAAGTGGCTTAAACTTCGACGACGTCGACGACGATGATTTAGACCAACGAGTATATAATAAAATGTCCAAACGGTCACCTGATACAGCGTTTGATATGGACGCCCCAGGCTCAAGGATGATTCCGTACGTGATTATCAATTTTATTCTTATCACGCATTACAACCGGATCTTCGATCAAGAATTGAACTTCAAGTTCATGATATCAGTAAATACTTTCTACCGTGTGAAGCGCTTATCGAAGTAGAAGGAGAACTCGTAACAAATGATGCTGATCATAATGATCCACCATACGCAGATGACCCAAATGTCAGAGTTGGTTTTGTCAATAACGGTATCATGGCGCTATTTGAAAGTGCAAGATATCTCATTGATGGAAG
Organism: Unio delphinus; assembly: GCA_029339505.1. Taxonomy (NCBI): domain Eukaryota; kingdom Metazoa; phylum Mollusca; class Bivalvia; order Unionida; family Unionidae; genus Unio; species Unio delphinus. The sequence continues at coordinate 1,347,486 of JAQISU010000231.1, forward strand.
AGAAATTGAATCTATTGAGCGTGAAGTTGATGATGCCACAACAATAATCGGGTTAGCGAGATATTCCGATGATTATACAAGATCAGCGGGTCAATTTATGATGTTCTCTAAGGATATCACTGATAATGCTAATCACATTCAGTATACTAAATTGCTGACACCGGTAGCTACTGGAGTTGCTGATGAACCAGTTGATCCGCAACACGAACCAAGACTAGCTAATTCCTTTGATATTATAAAAAGCGTTAATGATAATTACAACCTAGGAATTGCAACACGCGTAGCAACATTGAAGAGGCCTCATCGACAGTTTTCATGCGCGATTCCACTGCATCATATATTTGGATTCTGAAGAAATGTCCGAAAAGTTATCTATGGAGCGAAGCATACAGTAGTACTCGTAAGAAAGGGTACTGATAATGGTGCAATCTGGCGTGGTGCTGGTGTTCCTGCCGGTAAAGTCATTTTAACAAAACTATCATTGTGGATGCCAGTACTAACTCCATCACTCACAACAGAAGAGCGATTACTATCATTTATGGATCAAGGGGGAAAGTCGTTGCTGAGTTGGCTAACAAGGAGTACAGGTACCAATGATTCTGATGTTGATGGTACATGTACGTGGAACCTAGCATTAAAACAGGGTGTTTCAGCTACGCGTCATATATTTGATGCGCTACAAAATAGAAATCGATTAGACTCTCAAGAACGCAGCCATATGATATTTGATCAATTAGGTGTTACTGACGTCTCACTGAGAATAAACGGACAACAGGAACCATCCGAGGATATACAACTTAATTACAATGCCAACCAAATAGCACGTGTGTACCATCGTCTGTTGTAGTACATGGGACGTGATCAAAATGTTGATACTGGTCTGCAAATATCACAGTTGGATTTTAAAAATCTGTTTCCGATCTATTACTTTTCGCTGAAACATCTTGATTTAACAAGACAGTACGTCGTTGATATACACATTAGAGCTCGTGTAGCCCCTGCTGGTGTTAATTACAGAGCGGTTGCTGTCATTCTCAGTGATAAATCAATGCTACTCGAAGGTGTTGGTGGAAGAATGAGAGTGGTTGATGCACCAGTGGAAAACATGTAGTGGTCCAAAAACATGTCACAATTAGATCAATCTGTTATTAATAAAATGCCATATAATGTTATTAGTGTTACGTTAACTCCTAATCAAATTAAGAAACTACATTGATCAGCAATTGAAAAATGTGGAACTACAATCACGTTGAAACCTGCACAGATGACTGGCAGTGCAAATAAATTGTCGATGATAAATCGTCAAACAAAACATGTTAGTGCCGCGCTCGAAAAAAAAAGGAATTCGAATTAAACTTTCTGCAACTGCAATCGACAATATGAAAAAACCGGCGGTATATTCCCGTTGTTAGCTGCATTACCAGCATTGATTGCGGCAGCGGCCCCAGCGGTGGCTAAAGCGGCGGCGTTAGGAGCCGTTGGTATCGCGGCAGGGATGGCACTAAAGAAAGTAACTGGGAAGGGATATAAAAAAGAAGGGAAAGGGTCTAAGATTACCAGGAACCCCGTATTAATGGTACAGCAGGAAAGGTCTGAGAATCCCAGGAACAGTTTACTAGTTCCAATGTCCAATTTTGATTTACTTGATGCTGATAAAAAATTGGCCATAAAAAACTTCAAAGGTGTCTTTATGAAAGATCAGCTGCCGGCACAACCAACCAGCAATGAAACCGGTATTATTAACCTCGATAATAGCACCGGACCTGGAACCCACTGGGTTGCATACGCTATTGATCCATGTGCAATTGTTTATTTCGATTCATATGGATTAGCGCTGCCTAAAGAATTCATGCGTTATATAAACCGCTTAAAAACTCATCGTTGGTATTCTACGCTGCCAACACAATAAATGAATGACCCACCAATATGCGGCAGCGAAGTATTAAATGTCCTTGATGCTATTTCAACATCTGGAAAACCACCACATGTTGTCGTAAATGAATACACTAGTAATCGCTGGAAATCAAAGAGATTTTGGAGAAATAATTAGTTTTACAATAACATGATTGATATTTGGAGGAGATCTTTATCAGCGCTGAAGAAACCAACCGAGGAAATATCTGCAACCGGTGATATAAAAAAAATAATCGAAGATGAAATAGCTGAGACGTTGAACTTAGCAAGTGTTGATCCCAATGAAATAGTTGTATTTCAAGATCGTCAGGGTAAATTGAAAACTAATAATGTTTCCCTGGATGATAATTTAGTTAAACAACGCAACGCAGTAGAAGATACTATCGCGCTGTTTTCTGATCAGGGTAAACTCAAAACCGGCGTACTTGTTTCGACGATTACAGATAAATTAAAATATATCAATGGAAAACAATTAAATTTAGAACAATCTATTATAAATTTTGTCGGCGATCCACCGGTAACATCACCAAAACCCTCATCGATAAAAAACGTCATGGACGATTTAATACAGCTTGATAACTAACATGAAAATCACGTAAAACAATTTACTGCGCTTCGAAGAAACGTCATCGTGCCTTTCTTTGGAACTCCGCCGACCGTCGCAACATCACTCGCGGACATTAAAAAATTTCTCGATGAAATAGCCACGATTAATCGGCAAATAGAAACTATCAACACCGATATTAAAACGACGAATGATATTATCAAGGATGATATGCCGAAGATGATAAAAATACTTGAAAAAACAAATATTCCTCATGAGAGAACCATCAACATAGTATACAAAATTCAACACGGATCATTTGCGTGGACACCATCTACTAACATATTAAATATCATCGCAGCCGTCAAAGGTATTTATCGATTAACACTAGTGACACCAACTCAATTTAATATCTCATCGTCGAGTTCCTCTGGGGTCAATAATACGATATAAACGATCATCGACAAGAATACAACTGAACAATTCATGATAACATCTACTGATAAAAATTTGGGTAGGGTTTCAGTAACATGGTATGTGGAATTCGTAGCGGATTTGAGCAAATAATTAAATCGCTAGCGGTTTCAATTTAAATCTGTTATAATAAATAAAATGTCATCATCGATTATTTCAGCATCAACAATACCTTCGGTATCTCAATATCGCTATGATCAGGTCAGAGAGTTTCAAACCAAACTCAAAACACTCACTCACTCACACAAACAAAAATAAAAAAAATACCGACGAAGAATCACCGCAGTTGATGTTACCGTGTACTCGGTGAGTGGTGTAATCGCCGGAACTGGTATAATACTCTCCTCGGTAACAATGTTCCAATTTGTATATCCGCGGCGACAACAATCGCGGAAATTATTTCAATAAAAACAAAAAAAAATATCATGCAGCCAGCTTAAACTGCGAGATTACGTAGTTAAATTTCATATTGTGTCCACTGCGTACTCGCAATTATCCTCGATGATATCATCATCACTCGATAACACGTTTATATCGGATAGTGAGTTTTCAGCGAGGTACGTATTTATGATTCTGCGATATCGAAATTAGAGCAGGATAATAATAATAACAATGACAACACCGCAAGAACTGCTTCAACGAGTAGTAAAAAATACCAAACCAATTCAACAAATAACGGAAAATACCACACCGTTGAAGACCATCATGATATCAATAACATCAACCAATCCTGAATTCAGTGTGAATTTACCTACTCCGATTCCCGTGAAAGAAATTGCACTAGCAAAACTACGAGTATACCATATTTGGCCTAATATTAGGTCAGTCAACAACTGAATAATTCCTTGGTATTTGCGAATAAAAATAAACCCGATAGAACTCCAGACTGGAACGTTGTTTCGATACCATCAGGGTCATACCAAATCGAGCAAATCAATGCTGAATTTCAGCGTAGAATAAAATCCGTTACTGGAGCAGAATCGAAAATCACTATAACGGTTCATGAACCAACACTATCATCCGCGAATGATAAACTCACCAAGTTATGTCGTATATATTTATTAGAGTTCTATAAGAACAATACTGTTGTGGCCTGAAATCCCACCTCGGACAGCTTATCAAATACCCGAACCACAAAAATCTGATTATGTCACCGACAGAATAAAATCCGATAATCCAGTAAAAAGTTATGACGAATAGAATAAGTTGAAATTTTTCACTGGAATAGACGATCGCGTTAATAGATATTATCAAACTCGACAAGATGAAATCGTTAAAAATTTCACAGCGATGACTAATGATTTTTCACTGTTGTTAGTATCTCTCGAGAAGATTTTATCAGCGTTATAGAAACATGTAATAAAATCATTGATGACATGGAAACATATAATTTGCGAATTATCCAAGAGGTATTAGGTGACGATAATCCTAAAACAAGAAAAGAGTTTGCAACAAGGCATAATATACACATAGGATATATTCCCTATTTTAAAATTCCGGGGTATAATGTAACAATTTTGAAAGAATCTTTGAGATACGCCATGGATGAAGGTTTCAAAAACATCCATGACGCATGAAGAAATCGCCACAATCAGAAGCAACAACAATCCTCAAATATAATAATGACCCAGACGGAGGCGGCAGGCATATCGCTCCGTTCAACGTAAATATATCCTCGGTGATTGCATTGAATTTAGTATGTGATGTTATCGAAGGAAGCTATCAAATAAATCTCGAGCGATCAAATCAAGCTCAGCAGGGATATATTTTATAATCATTTGCACCAAAAGCTCCTCCAGGATTTCTAATTATTGAGGATCCAACTAATCCAGTCTATATGCGATGTCATAATAATGCGTTAACGAGAATTAATTTCAGACTCACCGATCAGTCCAATAATCTAATTGATTTACAAGGTGAGGTTTTACAAATTAGTCTGTTTGTGAAATCCTAAAATCGTTTACAATTTCAACAATGATTGTTAACCCCATAGCAGCAGAGGGAGTGAGTGACAACGACGCTGGCGTCTTCGAACAAGCGTAGGTTAGCCGAATCGATGCTTTTTTTTACGCTTTTCGAGGAAGCCTCAGTTTGCCGAATCGACGCCTCCAAAATTTGTAGGGTTCACCCTCTCTGCTGCTCCAGTTGTTTCCGATGGGTCGATCGGTTCTTCCAAGGTTTTGCATGAGTATTCTTCCACTAGATATCATAACCGCCATATTTAATATACACATTATACGGGAGTTATACACAACAACACCCCATTCCCCAACATTATAAACATTAGGCGCCGAAATAGAAGAATCGCAGCAATTTTCTATTTAAATTTCTTTTGTTTGGGGTGGTGGTGGTGCAGTACACAAATGAGCCCCCCTTATATAAAAAAAAATATGAAGTGGTGTTATCTCCCTGATGTGTAGTTATGTGTTTTTAATTTGTATTATATTTGTTTCCATTATTTATTTATTGATGTGTAGTTATGTGTTTTTAATTTGTATTATATTTGTTTCCATTATTTATTTATTGATGTGTAGTTTGTTTTTAATTTGTATTATATTTGTTTCCATTATTTATTTATTGATGTGTAGTTATGTGTTTTTAATTTGTATTATATTTGTTTCCATTATTTATTTATTGATGTGTAGTTATGTGTTTTTAATTTGTATTATATTTGTTTCCATTATTTATTTATTGATGTGTAGTTATGTGTTTTTAATTTGTATCATATTTGTTTCCATTATTTATTTATTGATGTGTAGTTATGTGTTTTTAATTTGTATTATATTTGTTTCCATTATTTATTTATTGATGTGTAGTTATGTGTTTTTAATTTGTATTATATTTGTTTCCATTGAATTATATATTTTTCCCAAAAGGATTTTTATTATTTTGAATGGGCTATTTTTGAACTATCTTTTTCTACTGTTATTATAGGGTTATTTATCCGAGTAGGTTTTATTCACCTACACTCGGAGTCCCTTCATTTATTTATAATGTCGACCTTGGCTATAGGTCACCTGTATCCCGTGTGTGCTATCGATAATGTTTACATTTTTCCCCCATTTCTTTATTTCTATTTCGAATGTGCGGCAAAGTTCGGTGTAATATATTTTTTAAATAAAAAGAAACTTATTGTTTTAATGATTGTATTTTTCTGTGTCGTTCTTTGCATTATATATTTAAGTTAGCTTGAGTACGACTGTACTCGAATGGGGGTCCGTACATGTTTTAAAAATGTATTTTTTACTTCTCCCGACTTGAGTTGGGTAAACTCTTATATATTTATCTATAAGACCCTTTCCAAAAGATCCAAAATAGTGTATTGTACTCTTAACAAAAGGTTTTCTGTGCACTTTGGGAGCTGTCTATAGAAGCGATTGTATAGAGATATAAACAGAGTATAGATATCTAGTTGTTCCAGTATTCTATATTCCTTATTCTAATTGTTCATCTCTAGGGCATGCTTGTTGGGAAACACCTGTCAATTTTACGTAACTAACCTATTATGTTTCCCTACTTTTTGGATTTTTGTTTTGTTTGTTCTGTGTCCCTCTAAGTGGGTATTTTAGCGACTCATTCAGTGGCCTGTCCACTAACGCGTAGAGCCCTGTGACGTAGCCTCTTGACGTCCTAGTCTCGTATTTCCCGCTTGAAGGTCGCTGTCCCTGTCGCAGAATTGTAACCGAGTGGGTATTGGATTAAATGAATGACTCAAACACAATGTGTAAAAGATGAAAATGTATTAATTTAATTAGTAAAGAAAATGTATGATGTAAAAAAACAATGATTCTCACACACTCTCAACATACAATTGATCCAGTCACCCTATACTAACATTCACACATTGAAAATAAACCAACAGTATTATATCTATCTGATATACAGGTTCAAGAAATCTGTTTCAAATAAAAGTACACACTAAGATATTCACATAATTTCACGTATATAGTAGGCTTGGGATTCAAACAATCTCAAGTTTTCAAATACGTTTCAAATGTTCTGCACTGTCAGTAAGATTCACAAATATCATGGAATTCAACTAAGATTGAACATAATCTCAAGTAAATACAAATATAATATAATATACCAATTGAAACAAGAAATTGAACAAATATATGCTTCTTGACCCTTGTACAGTCGCACGATTCATACACCGGTAAACCGCACAGTTTTACCACGTCCCTCAGGTTGACCCACTCTCTTGTATCGGCAGCTACACTACATGTACAGTCAGTCATACGTATACACGTACAGACAGCATACAGCACCCTTGTATTAGCTACGTCTACAGTCGTGGCTCCTCCACATGTACAAACATAGGTACATACATGGACATCAAGATCGCTCTACTCGTAAGCCCAACTCATCAGTCTTTTAACATCCGTTAGACTAGTTAGACTGTTAGCCTCTTTAGCCTCCTAAGCTACAATAAAACCAAACTGGAAATAATAATGAGTTCTGGAAAATGCTTATAAATTAAACTCTTAATAACAACTTGAAATTCACAGTTCACAACGTTTCAAATCTGCGTTGTAATAATTGAATCATTAAACGATATGACAATACAAACTCAATAAACTTCGCATATCATATAAAATATAAATTTAACACTCACCCGAATGGCTTATAGAAATGCCACGTGTACTCTAATCAACAGATTCAAAGTGACCAGTGTCGGTTATACCTTAATCTTGCTTAAATTCATAGGACAGTGAGTAATATTCAGGGTAAAATACCCGTACATATGGTGATTATGATGTCCGAAGCCGCAAGTAGTTTATGCCGGCGACATATGTTGGTTCCGTCGCTTGTCTGGAAAAAACACCTGTTCATCCTAGATAGCGTTGTACGCATGCACAACACAAATAATCAAATATTTCCCAGACAAAACAAACGTTATTTTTTAATTATAATTATGTGACAGTCCCCCTTCTAAAAAATCTTTGTTCCTATTCTAGTAGTGCTTCCCAATTACTATTATTTGACCGCATGTCCTCATTGTATCTAATGTCTAATTCGTAATTTTGTATATAGTGTGTTTTTGTCGTAGTTTCCATCCATGTAAATTATGTTCTGATGCTTGTATTGTCCATTTTTCCTAATCGTTTTATTTCCACTCTATTTTGTCTCGTTTTTTTTCTTCAGTTTCCACCAACGCATGTTTTTTTGTGGTAAAATTTGCTTTAAAACACAGTGAACTACTCGGCGATACTCTATCCATACGCCTTTTCACTGCATCCTCTCCTGTCTACCACGCATCATGCATATATTTGAAACATTTATATTTCAAGCTCTCAGAGAGTCTATTTGAACTTTAGCGCAGAAACTGCCAAGAATGACATCCATGTTGTTTAAAAATGAATCGCCACATTGCACAATAACATCTATTTTGTTTAGAAATGAATCATCGACATTGGACAATGACATCTATTTTGTTTAGAAATGAATCACCGACATTGCACAATAATATCCGATTTGTTCAGAAATGAATCTTGCTTAGAAATGACTCACCGACATTGCACAATGACATCCATTTTTTTTAGAAATGAATCTGCGACATTGCACAATTACATCTAGTTTGTTTAGAAATGACATCCAGTTTGTTTAGAAATGAATCACCGAAATTGCACAATAACATCCATTTTGTTTAGACATGAATCACTGACATTGCACATTGACTGCCAGTTTGTTTAACAATGAAGCACTGACGTTGTACAATGACATACAGATTGTTTAGGAATGAATCACCGACACTGCACAATTACATTCAGTTTGTACGAAAATGAACTATCGACAGTGCACATTGACTGTCAGTTTGTTTAGAAATGAATCACCAACATTTCACAATGACATACAGATTGTTTTGAAATGAATCACTAACGTTGCACATTGACTGCCAGTTTGTTTTTGAATTAGATAATTTGGCCAAAATGATCAGATTTTACACATTCTACCTATTTTTCGAAAGGGAATATTTTTATTTTTGTTTGCCTACAAAGACAGAATAATTTGGAATTCTTATCATTATCGTCTTTTTGCAGTATTTTCAAATAATCTGTTTATTGGAATATGTTTATGTTTCTGTATATTTCTGTTGATACATATCAAATTCTTGCATTAGACTTTTGGCATCAACGATAATGACTTTAGCATATTGTAATCCAAAGGTTATAATGTGTCATACAATATGGCCTGAGGGACACGCATATCATGAAGGGAGAAACTGTCATGGATAATAATGCTTCCTTTGGCTTGGAGAATAATGCTGTGGTTTATTCCCTGGCATCAGTGCATTCGTTAGCATAAATACCTTGCGTGCAATAAAAGCTGATACAAACATTACAGCAATGCATATCAGAAAGCAGAGACATTAGTTGCAAATCGCCATTTTTCGAATTGAAGTAAATGATCTCTTTGATATTTCCCTATGGGCCCATTTGGAATTTCGTTTAGTACACGATATACCACATAACACATGATCCGTAAGTGCGACATTTCCTACACATAAGTAAGTCTGTATGTGTATGTATGTACTTTGTAATTTTAACGTAGATATAAACCTTTTTTCAGTCATATAGCTACGATGTCAGCAGTGTGGCAATTTATAGCAATGTCTTGCACTCTGGCATCATGCAGCAGACAGGTAGCATGATGTACCAGTCACATTATCCTGGCACCAGGCGGACCAGTCATAACACTAACTTCTTGATGTCGAGTGCCGAGCGGGGCGGTCTATTTTTATAACTTGACAGTACTCAAAACAATGGTGTTTAAACTCAAACATAGCCACGGGTCCTCTTACTGTCCTCCCATAAAATTGTTCTAAAGGAGAACATCCTAGGCTAGCTTGGGGTACTTCACGGTACGAGAAACGTATCACGAGAAGGTATCGATCACAGTCCTTGGGTCGACCTTCGCACAACGTCTTCAGAGCTTCTTTCAAAGTCTCATTTTAACGCTTTAGTAGACCATTGCACTGCGGCTAATACGGGGTAGTAATGTGCCTAATAGAAAGTAACTGGTTTACTTTCTCCATCACTTGGCTAACAAACTGCATTCTTTTGTCAGTTAGTATATCTTCAGGAACACCAACTCTGGACCAAACGCATAACAAAGCCTCAGTCATCTAAACTTAATCAATATTGTTCAACGCAACGGCTTCTGGGTATCGGGTAGCGTAATCCTAAGACAAACATTTGTTTTGTCAGTCAGATTCTCTGAATTACGTTAAATAACTTTTCCATTTGAAGAATGACCATTTGACACGGATTGGATGTTTAGCTCTCTCTTTATCAAACTCGTTTTAAGATTTCCCGTCAAATTCATTGAATCGGAACACTAGTCCCTTTGAAGTTTCAACAATGAAATGAAAGACATTAAGAATAAAGGTCGAGATGACCCTTCCCAAATACTCCTCTGGTATAAATCTGATAAAATCTCAATGATCTGGCATTCACACGTGATTATTCAAAATTCGATATTTCACAGTATGTATGTATGTATGTATGTATGTATGTATGTATGTATGTATGTATGTATGTATGTATGTATGTATGTATGTATGTATTTATGTATGTATGTATGTATGTATGTATGTATGTATGTATGTATGTGTGTGTGTGTGTGTGTGTGTGTGTGTGTGTGTGTGTGTGTGTGTGTGTGTGTGTGTGTGTGTGTATGTATGTATGCATGTATGACTGACTGACTGACTGACTGACTGACTTTATTTCCTCTTCAACAGAGATTACATCAGATTAATCAAATTCAGGATAATACAAAATCATGAAATACAACAGAAAAGAGTATAATAAAAAAAATTTGAAACGTATACCAGTGTAATTATCAATGTAGTTCTTTCTACATGACATATGTGCTTATGCATACATACACATATATACACATACACACACATATACACACATATATATAAATGTACACACGTACACATACATACATACATACATACATACATACATACATACATACATACATACATACATACATACATACATATATATATAGATATATATATACACACACACACACACAAACACATATATACACATACACATATACACAAACATACACAGATCTATACATATATATGTGGAACAACATAAAACCATTCTCAAATGAAAAAAGATAGCAAAAGGTGACACTCGTATGTTATTTGAGCCAGAGAGCATTATATATCCGTGATCTGCCATACAACAAAATTGCGGAATTTGACAACAACAGGATGGCCTTTGGTTTGCTTGTTTTTTAAATTAATTAATGTATTTATTTAGCTTAACTACTTATTATTGTTCTTATGTTATGATATGTTGGTTGAGAGTAGGGCATGCATTTTATTGTAAAATGAGGTTATGCTTTTTGCCGTCACCAACATGAGTTTATCCCATAACTCATCGTTCGATAGACGACAAGCAATCTACTCTGCTTCCAAGAAGTGTCTCCAATAGTATATCGTCTTCTTGATTGAATAAATTAAACCCGTCTGTCATCTCTAAATTGTCAATCACCTTCTCAAAGAAGACGTTTCGTTCTTCAAGTAGCATTTCACAACCTAAGATAAAATGTTCGCTCTGTCGTCAGTCTCTTTTCCACAGAGTTTGCATATCATAACTTTTCCAACAGGCATGACATATAGCTTCACTATTTCAGAGAGAGGCCATAACATAGATGGAAATTTACGCCCAAGAAACCATATACTGCTTGGTTGTAAGTCCAAATGAATGCTTCTGAAGTGAATTAAATCGCTCCTTAGTTCAATATCTGTTTTCCAGGTAGATTCTTCGAGGTTTTGAATATTATCAATAATATACCGATTACAAACAAGTTTACCTTCGGTTTGTACTCTTACTGCATAGTCTAAGAGAACACTTCCCATACCATATTTCTTGAATATTTTGTCAATATCTGCTGTAAACCCTGTCTGTGTTAGTGGGTTGATCAAGTACTGACATAAGCGCAAAATGAAAATCTTTTTCCAGATAAGAGTCCAATCGCCCCTACACAGCCGGTTGAAAAAAACACAATTTCATCTTATCTTTGTATGCTTCCATTGACCAGAGTATTAAGGTACTACGCGTTGCCTCTGTGGGCGAATATTTATCGAAAGCTTGCATACGTCGCGCTGCATATCTCTGGCATAGCTCAAGTTCTTCTATATTGGTGTTTGTGATATTCGACCATAATTCACATCCATATAGGACTGAGGGTAGAATGATTCTTTTCCAGATTTTCATACTTGTTAGAGGGTTCATTCCCCCGTCTCTGATACTAATAGCATAAAAAGAGTTTAATAAGTGTTTAGGTTTATCGCATGGTTCTTTTATCGCGTCGTTTGGTTTAAAGTTGTACTTTAGAGGTATGCCGGCATATTTCTTACTTTTGTCTACTGGATTCGGCGATTTGTTGAATAGAAAAGAAGGGATATCAGTTCTTCTTTTGTTTGTAAAGAGGATGCTGCAACTTTTATCTGCGTTATATTTCAATCTCCACCTTTTCGCATAATTAGAGATTGTATCGAGCAGATTGCTGGATCGAATGATGCGAATTAGCCATTACAGTTGTGTCATCCGCTAGTAAGACACACGGCAGGTGGAGATCGACAAGTTTTAGGCCTCGCACAGTGTGATCTAAATCAGTGATCAAATCGTCTATCACAACGAGAAAGAACCAAGCAGATAAGATACGACCCTGTCCTACACCCTGCTTAATATTGAAATATTTGGACAATTTGCCCGCAAATAAAACATAACTGGTTACTCCCTTAAACAAACCTTTCAAGATGCGCCACGTCTTCCCTCTTATGCCAAGTTTGTACAGCTTGTAAAATAACCCATTGTGCCAGACTGTATTGAATGCCTTAGCATTATTAAGAAATGTTGCATAGACAGGAGTATCTTTATCCATATAGTAGCATATAGATTCTTTGACACAAAACGCTGCAGTGATACTACTACAATTATTCCTAAAACCTTGTTGCAATGGATTCGGAAAATTAATGTGCTTAGAAAATATAAGTAGTCTATTATATATAATTTGCTCTAGGATTTTCTGAAGCACTGGAACTATAGTTATATCACGGTAATTATTCATATCTAATTTGCTTTTTTCCCCTTCATTTAATATTGGTATTACTAAACCTTGTTTAAAATGGCATGGGTACTCCTCGGCCTCGTACACTTTTCTGAAGACAGTTTCAAGTAACTGTACACTGCTTTGAGTATCCGCAAACAGTAAATGCTCGGCAACAATACCGTCGTGACCACATACCTTATCTTTATTGAGAAAACTAATTGCACTACTGATTTCTTCTCTAGTGGGAATTTCGTCAACAACTTCATCAAAGTGGGAATGGGTTTCTATACTCTGTTTTCTAACCTCTGCTAAGACCATCTGGTAATGATTCTCATCGTAAAGATAGGTATTGTCAGGTAGTGACAAATTGGAAAAATGATTTGCCCATAAGTCTCTTCTAGAGTCGTGGTCGCGTACAATTTTTCCGTTAGATTCAATTTCGTATATGTAATCACGTTTATGTCTTTTATTCCGTATAAACTTACAGAAAGTGGAAATATCGAGCTCTGCAGCCTTTCCAAGCTCACTGAACTGTTCTTTATCACACATTTCTTTTGCTCTCAGCAATTCTTTTCCAAACAGTTTCTTGGCTTTCTTATAGTTCGCGTATGACTGAAATTCCCGTCCTCTTGGCCTACCATTAGAGATCAATACCCTACGTTTCAGCCTCATTTCTGTATAAAACTTTTATGCGTTTAGTAGTTTCCAATAGGGGTTAGCGTACGGGCAAAACCTTTTTATGGGCAGAAACCTAGAAGCTGAGTCATGTAAAATCTTTACCGTGTCTTGAATAATAACTTCTATATCGACATTTGTTTCTAGTTCTGTCTTATTCAGTTGCGCTAAAAATTCATTGCGTATTGCTTCCTTATACCTTTTTATTTGGTCTGTCGATGCTTTCTTCCAATTTATGGAGGGAATTATATGCTTGTCAGCCATGATTATATTATATGCAAAAGGAATGACCAACTCCGTTTTTACAGGATGATGATCTGAAATGTTCAAAGAATGGTCATCAATTATTTCGGTTTTAACCGCTAAATCGATTTTGCTTTTTTGCAATAGTATATGGTCTATCAACGATTTGGATTTACCATCGATTGAGAAAAATGTAAAATCAGGCCCTTTACAAATAGATTGACTATTAACGGATATTAAGTGCCTATCTGTCAGAAACGTTTCTAGAATAGCGCCTCTAGCGTTTGTTGTTAGACAGTTCGTTTTGGAGCTAAGCAATGAACTTAAACTGGCCATTGAAGTCTCCCGCGAGTATGTAATGCCTTCTTTACAGAACATATCAAACTGGTCATTTAATTCCTCCATTGTTTCATAGTAACTTGCAATAGGAAAATTAGTTGATGGCAAAAGCGCTCCGAATACAAAATATTTCAATTTATCATTACATATAACCTCTATCCCGAAGACTCTAACGCTGCCGAAGCTCAAGAAAGGATTAACGCAGAGTGACTTCCTATATAGGATTGCTATTCCCCCAAACATTGTATGTCTTATCCTTTCTTCATAATTCACTTTTAGCCTATTGTCAGAGCGTGAGAAAGATTTAAACTTTGGATGTAAATTGTCTAGGAAGTTGAGTTGCTCCAGAAGAAGCCAGCACTGCAATATCTACCTCATTTAGCAAAGAGTACAAGTATGGTGCACCATACATGGCTCCTTTCACGTTCCATGTCATCAGACGAAATGTATGACTAGACATTTGTTGACTTAAAAAATAGATTTTCAACACAAGTATTACAATGACTATAAAGTAGCTGACCATACTTTATGCATATTTATGGGACTTAGCGCGCCTTTATATAGTTTCACCTGAACCTCTTGGCGTCCTTATCACCGTAATCCTAACACCATTCTCTTGTCCATACAAAATTTAGACAAAAACCTTTGTCCAAAACCTTCTCAAAGTCTAAGTCATCTACCGTGACTAAAGCAGTAAAAGTGTCCTTTCCTCCTCTTACACGCCAATGTTTTAAGATCTAAGAGTCAATTATTTCTATTCTTTTTTTTCTGGCATGCTTTTTTATACAAGTTCTCATCTCCTCTCTCGTTCTGTCAACCTGTATCCTGGACATAAGAACTCGACGTTCATAACAGTTCCTCACTCTTTTTTGTGGTCTGCAGTTTCTGTTAGTTGTGAGGACATCGATTGTTCTGTTTCTTTTATCCAAGTCTTTTGATGAGGTGGCTGAATTTTTTGAATGGTGATCTTCTTTCAATGTCGATATTTCTTGCATTTTCCCGTGCTGAGTATTTCTGATCACGGTGATAACCACGTTCTGCATTATCTTCAATTACTGGCAATTCTTCAGTTGAGGTACTGGGTATGGTGGACAGAGTCAGAGCCACTCCTTCCCTTGAATCAGTGGATTTCAAGCGACCGCCTTTGTTCTTCTCCGTATATTCCGTTTTGGTCCGATAAATGCTTCCGCCGTTTTGTACGATCAAGATTACGAGCAGTTCTCACATTCACCATACTTGCTGTTTGTGTTTCGATTGAAGGTTTGCCCATACGCACTATATCAGCTAGTGTTATTTCAGTCTTTGCCTCGCATTTTGTGGTTACATTTTCTTTATCTTTATCACACACTCTATCTTCGAGCAGTTGATGTAAAAACAGTTGGTGACCTTTAATACTTTCCAACTGGTTATTCTTCTCCCTGAGTAATATTCTCAAGGCCAGATTGTCATTACATAATTTTTCTACCTCTTTGCATCTTTCTAATTCCGATTGTAGTATAATAGAGCTAATATCTCTAGTGTGCAGTTCTTTACGTATCTTGTCAAGCTCAGTTTTTAATTCATTTCTGATGTCATCTTTCATTTGTTGAATACTGCTTTGTATAAAATGTTTTAGATCTATTATCTTGTATAACTTTTCTATTGTTATGGAACTGTCATCTTTATCATTTAAAAGAGATGATACCGAATTACATTCGGAGTTCTGCATCACCTGTTCTGGTTCTGATTCTGACAGCTGTGACTGTTTGTTAGATCCTTTTCTTTTAGATACACGGCTCAAACATGTACTGCTATCATGGATACCCTTCCTTGATTTCTGTCTCGACGCGAGGCTTTTCACTTCGGATAAGTTGTTATCTCCTGCTAAGAAATGGTATAGAATAAATATATCCTCAGCTAATCTCTCCTCTAGAGGCGCACTATCACATCTTATTGTCCTCTCAACTATACGAGTCACAGGATAATTACTGTTTTCCAATTAAGTCATGTCATGTAGTGATAGTCTTATGTCTTTTAAATTCTGCGCATCCAGTTCCAAATACATCTTCTTTTTAAAATAATCTCTGTCCAAATTTCCAAATTTAGAATCGATTTGCAGGTATATATTTTTCTCAGTCTGGGTTGCTATCAAGTCTTCTTCTAGGTCAGACTTTTCATCACCACTGTAACGCTCATCTATTTTTAGCTTGTAATCCATGTCCGTAGTTCACAGCAATGTTTGTTTAAATTTGATAAATTCAGTTCAATGTAATGTATGTATGTATGTATGTATGTATGTATGTATGTATGTATGTATGTATGTATGTATGTATGTATGTATGTATGTATGTGTGTGTGTGTGTGTGTGTGTGTGTGTGTGTGTGTATTTCTGTATTTTTGTATTAACTTTAAATAGGTTGGTTGATAGGTACATAATGATAAATATGTGTGCATATAGAAGGCGTTGGTTTTCATTACGCACTTTTCTGTCGGAATAAAAAGTAGAATCAATTTTGTTCTTGCTAGGGAGAACATACATTGTTTGCAATCTTCCCACCTTTTTGTCATTTTCTAAACCATCTGCTAGTTTCCTTTCAAATAAAATAGGCGTGTAGTATTTTAAAAAGGGATTTAAAATAACTCTATATTCAATGTTTTTGACTGGTCCACAGTTTTACACATGCTTTTAAGCTTGCATTTACTGTTGCTGGCAAACGGGATTTGAGCATGCTAATTTAACTGTTTTTAATTGATATTTATTCTCAGAATGTTACTTTGAATGTGAATGACTCTTTGTAATTTCCTTCTTAATTCATCTCAATTTGATTTTCGCAAATAATAGACGTTTCAACAGCATTCATTATATGAAATTAAATTAATTTCAGCGAACGGATGTTTTATTGGTTGGTTGCTCAACATAATGAAGATAAAATTAAACTAGCTTCTTTATTACAAAACTTTCTTAAGCTAGTACACGTTTGTCTCACAAATACGTAAGCTTGTTGAGAGATTTTTTCACACAAGGAGGTAAGCTAGTAGACGTTTTTAACACAAGAACTTAAGCTAGTACACGTTTTTCACACAAAGAATTAAGCAAGTAGACGTTTTACACACAAAGAATTAAGCTATTAGACGTTTTTCACAAAGGACTTAAGCTTGTAGACGTTTCTCACACAAAAAAGTAAGCTAGCAGACGTTTTCGCACAAAGATTTAAGCTAGTAGACGTTTTTCACACAAAGAAGTAAGCTAGTAGACGTTTTTCACACAAGGAATTAAGCTAGCAGACGTTTAATACACAAAGATTTAGGCTTGTATACGTGTTTCACACAAAGATTTAGGCTTGTATACGTGTTTCACACAAAGACGCAGGGTTGTATACGTGTTTCACACAAAGACGCAAGGCTTGTATACGTGTTTCACACAAAGACGCAGGGTTGTCGAAGTTTGTCTAAGAAATACCTAGGGTAGTAAACGTTTATCTCAGAAAAAAAACCCTGAGCTAGTAGACGTGTGTCTCATAAAGACTTAGGCATATAGACGTTTATTTGACAAAGGTATAGCTGAACATTATCTATTCAATCACAACATTGGTATGAATTGTGGAAAGCACAATCATATAGGGACAATCTGTGATTTAGCTTCCATTTTATTTAACATAAAATAGAAGAGCAAAAAGGAAGAGCAAGTTGTTTGAAAATGGCATGTTCGAGTTGATGAATGGTACATTCATTTGTGCAACCACTGTCCTTATTAAGTTATGACATTGCGTTGTTGCAAGAGGTGGTCTCCTAAGACAGGTTCATCTGTAAAATGGAGTCAGAAATTATCCTCTATTAGGAAGCACTTGAGTGAGTGGCACGTCAAAGCAGATTAATAGAAAAACGAAACTTGAGGGTCCCTCAACATATATTGCCTTTATACTCTAAAGTCTTCTAAAATTTTCAAATTGTAAGTGTTTCCCTTTGGAACAAAGCGTTTTGGCACCCATGATTGTAGTCCATTGATAACATAATGCAATTTGCCGTGTTAGAAACATGTATGAAAATCGAATAAGAGAGATCATCGATGAAGATAATAATGCTAGAAAAATAACAAACCGTTATTTCTGTTCTTACTAAATACCGAATCAAATAACGATCAATGCGATGTAGCCTAAGGACATGTTCTTATCGTAAAATAAAGTCGCAAGACGGTAGCTGCCATATAATTCGAGAGAATACGTATAATTTCTAAGACCAGTTGATTTACTGTCTATATATTTAAAATGTATCGGTTGCGTTCAGCATTACATTATTCTGACAATAATACAGCAATGAGAAACGTGTTATACCCTTTCATTAGCATGCCTTGTTGTCTCTAAAGGCTAAGACGTAATGATATACTGTCAAATGTTAATCGATCTCTTGCCATGAAGCAATTTAATGAACTTGACCCTAACCATAAGCCGAAGTAAAATCTCGATAACAGTTTTCCGTTTTATGTGTGATACCCGAAATTCGTCTTATAATAAATAGTATCTTAACTGTATCAAAAATAATGCTAGACTGTAAATATACCTCTGATTCAAAACAGTCCTTTGATTTGGTAAACTGGGCAAAAGTAATGCAACATGTAAATAACTTAAACATGTTTTTTTGTAGCACATGTATTTAGTGTCAACATAACATGTCACATGTTTTGTCTCATATTTAAACAAATAGTTGCAAACGTATTAATCGAAGTTTCAAAACATATATGATAATAGTAATGATTCCAAAGAAAGGTGACAAATATATTTTAAAGATCCCAATTCCCAATTCTAAACGCCATGATCAGGAAACTCAAACTCAATCTCATAGTTGCCAAAACTGTGACATTTCATACGTGTTAGCGGAATAAAGCTAGAAACATTCAGATTTTCTTGCGTCTGAGTACTAGGCTGCCAATATTGAATTAGGTATATAACACGATTTCTTTACTAGACTGTTAGATTTATGTGAAGTAGGTAACTCGAGTCACTCTGCTAGACTGTTAGATCTCTATGAGGTCGATACTAGACTGTTACATTTCTAACAGGTAACATGAGTTCTCTACCGAACTGTTAGACTTATATTAGGTAGCTAACTTGAATCACTCTACCAGACTGTTAAATCTATAAGTTAGATAACATGACTTTTATGCTACAATGTTAGACTTATATGAGGTAGGTAACTTGAGTCACTCTACTAGATAAGTAAACTTCCATGAGGTAGGTAACTTGAGTCACTCTACTAGATAAGTAAACTTCCATGCGGTAGATAACTCGAGTCACTCTACTAGATAAGTAAACTTCTATGCGGTAGATAACATGAGTTCTCTACTGGACAGTTAGACGTCTATAAGGTATATAACTCGAGTCGTTCTACTAGAAGGTTAAACCTCTATGACGTACATAAAATGAGTTCTTTACTAGACTTTTAGACTTATATGAGGTAGACGACAAGAAGTCTCTATAAGAGTCTTGAGTCACTATACTAGACTCTTAGATCTCTGTGAGGTAGATAACATGAGTTCACTGATAGACTGTTATATTTCTATGAGGTATATAACATGAGTTCTCTACTACACTTTTAGACGCCATTGAGGTAGGTAACTAGATTCACACTACTAGACTGTTATACCTCTATAAGGTAGATAACATAAGTTCTATACAAGAGTGTGTGACCTCTGTGAGGCAGGTAACTTGAGTCACACTACTTGATTATTAGACCTCTATTATATAGGTAACCTGAGTCGCTATACTAGACTGATATACAACTATAAGATAGGTACTTTTAGTCCCACTACTAGACTTTCGATGTTTGATTTGGTAATATATGGAGTCCGCTACTGGGCTGTTAAATGTAAATAAGGTAGGTAATTTGATTCTCTCTAATATACAGAATTTAATCTGATTTTGAGGTTGCTAATTTGAGCTCTAAACGTTTCGAAATACTCACGGCCAACACTATTGGTTAATTAAGGTTATCTGTTATGAACCGACATCTGTGCAATTCATGCTTGGAGCTTAAGATGAAGGCATAATGTTCTATAAAATACAACTCTGCAATCAATGCTTGGAGTTTTAGATGAAAGCATGTTGTTGAATAAAAGATAACTTGCAATCACTGCTGGAGTTTTAGCTGAAGGCAGATTTTTGTATAAAATACAACATTTGTGGAATGATGCATAGATCAGCTAAATGATAATCATGTTAATATAGAGAGGGATACATGCTTTTAATTAGCGGAAAGTAGACAGTCTAAATGCACATTGGAAATATTCGCTTCACTTGACCAGCCAATATAACGTATCATCTATTCTCGATCCACCAGACACTTATTTTTTAAAACATATTTATTTACAGGTTTACGGTTTAATTGATCGATTTGTTTCATCTGCAGCTATTGCCAATTTTGTTATATCTCACATCTTTGCAAATAGCCGAGTAGGCCTTCACTCCTCAGAAGAAGAAAGGAATTAAATTACAGATTTCCGTACGTTATGTGTGATATATCAAACCATTTTATTCTTCATGAGTACCGTAATATATTAAAGAAAGAGATCGATTCAGCTTTTCTTCTTTTATGGCTGCCATATTAAAGAAATTCAAAACATCTTTCCGTACTTCATGCGTGGTAAATCAGAGTTCAGTTTCATCTTCCCATAATTTATTAGTGGTATAATAAAGAAGTAATTCAATTACAGCTTTCGTAATTTATGTGTTATTTTTCAAATGAGTTCAATTACAGCTTTTCGTATTTTATATGTGATATAATAGAAAAGCAGACCTATTACAGCTTTCATATTTTGTGTGTGATTTTTCAAATGAGGTTAATTACAGCGTTTCGTATTTTATGTCATATATCAGATAGTTAAAGAAGGAGTTCAGTTGCAGTTTTCCGTACCTTTGTGTGTGCTATTTTAAAGAGGAGTTCAATTTCAGCTTTCCGTATTTTATCTGTGATATTTTAAAGAAGGAGTTCAGTTTTAGCTTTCCGTACCTTTGTGTGTGATATTTTAAAGGGGAGTTCAGTTTCAGCTTTCCGTACCTTTGTGTGTGATTTTTAAAGAGGAGTTCAGTTTCAGCTTTCCGTATTTTATCTGTGATATTTTAAAGAAGTAGTTCAGTTTCAGCTTTCCGTATTTTATCTGTGATATTTTAAAGAAGGAGTTCAATTTCAGCTTTCCGTATTTTACGTGTGATATTTTAAAGAGGAGTTCAATTACAGTTTTCCGTATTTTGTGTCAGTAGTAATATGGGACGATCCAGCGTCAAGGGAGAATCCAGTCAAGGGGAATTTAACATGGTGGGACTATCTAGCGTCAAGGGGATTTTAACATGATGGGTCTATCTAGCGTGACAGGGAATTTAACATGGGAACTACTTGGGCTATCTAGCGACAAGGGAACTTTAACATGGGGAATATTATTTGGGACTGTCTATCGACAAGTGAAATTGAGGCATATGGTATATGAGTGGCCCTGAAAAAGGCCTTTGGATTTTGTTTGTTTAACATTATATTGTTAACACAGAGGGTATCTTACAGATCATCTTCTCTTTCTTAAACTTCTTCTCACTTCTGGTCCATATAGGAGAACTCTCTTTAAACAACCTTGCCTCTCCACATATATCCTTCTTTTCCAAAGGGCTGTATCAGTCATATGAGTGATTACCCATGATGATCTGACATACATGGGATGGTCCGGGTGAAAGAGCATGGATGAAACAAGGGTAGAGGATTCTACGCTGGTCCACATCTTGTGACGAGAACAGGTGAAGCAAATGCCGTGTACTGTAGGGGAAGAGCGGATCGAAATGAATTGAATTTATTCACCAATCCCAACACACGTTGCAAAAGTCAGTCACAGTCGTCCAATCGGAAGACAGTAGTCTGTGACGTCACCTTCCCTATATAGAGGTACTAGCGTTTGTGCGCAGTCAATCGATGCAACATACTTTTCGTCATGTCGAAAACTAAGAACACGATGAATTGGAGTGAACCAGTAGTGGAGACAGCAAGTAATGGCATAGCAGTGACTACCAAAGTCATGACAAATCTACATCCAGAAGAAGTTGATTTTAACTGGCATATTGTGGATTTTCTAACTTCACAAGAATTTGTTCCGGAACCTTCGTCACCTTCTCTTTTTTATATGTCCATGATTTAAGCAGAGACAGAAAGAAGAATTGGAGCAACTTTTACAACAACAAAAAAAAAGAAGAACAAGCTTTTCTCGTTCAACAGCGGTTGGAAGAAGAAGCAAGAAGGAAACACCAGGAAGAAACAGTAGCAGCAGCAGAGACGAAAGAAGATCAAGGACAGAAAGAGAATAAAGAAAATCAATCGGTCACGGTACTTTTAGATATTCTAGCAGAGTTAAGGAGTCTGAAACAAATGTATCAGACTTCTTTATCACGACCGAAGAGAAAAAGACCTTCTCGAGCTAAACAACCCAATCTAACTGTGACTACGTCTGCCATACCAACTTTATAGATTTCTACCAAATTATTGACAGGAACCACCAGTTTAGAAGTAGCCCTTAGCCGTGGCAAAGGCTTAAGACAGTTAAAGATGGTTACGTCCCGTTTCTGAGTTTGTTTTGTTTTAAGCAAACAAATAACAAACGGTCTTTTTCAGGGCGACTCAAATCTTTCGAATAGAAATATTATTTCTTTTGAAAATTCAATGAAATCTCAAAAGTCCTTTTTTGAAACGCATGATGTACGTGTGAGTGAATGAGTGTGTGTGTGTGAAGGTTCTTATTCTATAAAATCAAAACCATGAGACACTTACCAATATCGCAACATAACATAACACAATACCACTTTAAAAAGTGTATAGGCCTCTTCTGTTCACTCTTTCTGTTTTTTCAATTTCTTTACTGTCACAGGTGTTTCTTTTTCTTCTTCCTCATCACTTTCGTTTCGTCTTCTTTTCTTGTCTTTGTGAACGTGTCGAGCTTCCTCCTTTGGGGAGGGCACCTCTTCCTCCTCCATCTGTTCAGAATTGTTCTCCCCCTCCTCCTCCTGCACCTGCTGTGTTTTAGGGCAGTTTGGAGACCAATGTCCTTTCTCTTTACAATGATAACAGGTATCTTGACTTTTGTCTCTTCTGATACCTTTTTGGGGTTTTCACGGTCTGGACATTAGCCCAATGTCCTTTCTTTTTACAGATATAGCAAGTATCTTGACTTTTATATCGAATGGAGGGAGAGTAGTCCGTCGGCTTGTCTGAAGAAAACGTTCGTATGACACCACGCAAAGCTCTGATCAGAAATTCAACTTGTGTAGGCTCTTCCATCGTTCTGGTCAATGTGAGAGTGAAATGAATACTGAAAGGTTAGACACTGGTACTTTATATATATATATATATATACACGGATTGGACGACATGAATATATAGGGGTCATGGTCTTAAACTTGTAGTAATTTGACTTTTGCAGACAAGATGAAAAGATCGTATCATGTTGTAGAGAAAGGAGAAGATAATAAGAGACAGAAACGTGATGTATCACCTCGCACAGTAGATGAAGTCTTGGCTCAAATTCTTGCGAGTAATTTTGAAGATGACATGAGAGAGCCCGATTCCAGGCCCAGAGAATCGACGTTCATGCAAACTTCACCACCCTTAGTAAACCCTGAAAAGTACTGGATGGATAAGACCCATGCATTGCAACGGAAGTTATCCTGAAGGAAACTGTAAGTGCTCTTGCGGTAATTGTAATTGTGTTGCAGAGTGCGATGTTATACCTTGCGATTGCAGTGATTACTGTGAACATTGCAATGACTACTACCCCTAAACCTATCATGGAAACTGATGCTGTGTGTGTCAAACCTGAGGAATGCGAAAGCGGTGACACACGTTATCGTGGACTGCTGGGAATTTTACCGTACCTTCATCGAACTGAAGATAGGAGAGTCCAATAATCGTTCCCTACGTGCTTGCCTGAATACTGTCACTTTAAAAGTCGATTCCATCCTTCAAAGATAAATGGCCAAATTATCTGCCTGGACCAATTTCTGAAGAATTAGCCATAGCTAGATTTTTCTACTTGGGCGAAGGGGATAAAGTCAAGTGCTTCAGTTGTGGTGTGTCAATTTACGAGTGAGAACGGAAGGATTCCCTTTACCTGGAACATGCTCGATGGTCTCCGAATTGTCACTACCTACTTTTAGTCGGACCTTAGTGATTGAAAGTGACAATTCCATGTCGTTTAAGAAACCATTTTGGCTAGGACTCAAACCTGGACCAGTATATAAAGCCTCTCTAAAAAAATAATATTTAAGGATTACCACAGGAATTGCAACATCAGAACTACAAGTAAGTTTGGCAGGGACTTGCTAAAGGAAAATTTTAATTGGTGACTGTAGATCTTTTGTGTCGTGAAATTTACAAGAGGAAAGTGACAAAAGTCAACCAACGTGTCATATGTTTTTGGATCAAGTGTACCTTTTTCCACAGATTCCAATTTAGACCGTTTACATCTGAAGTTTTTTTATCATTCTTGACCGTCACCCTGAATGGCAGTGTTCCGAAATTACACACTATGATAATCACTTTCGCTTTTGGAGAAGATTTTAAATAATTCTGTGCAGACTGTGCACTTATTGCCTTCGACATAAAGAAATATAATATAGACTACCATGCCACAATCTTTATCACTTGTGATAAAACAGATTCCGTGGAAGGATATCAATAAGAATATTCAAATAGTGGAGGATTACGAACACTTATTACGAGAACTGTGTCCCATCAATTGGGATCGACGTATAATGTGTGTTTTAGTGACTTACTTTCTGTGATTTAGTTTTTCTATAGATTCCTTGTGGGCACTTTACGAACAATACCTACAAAGACAGTATGGAGACTCCTTTAAATGTCCACGAGAGACTCATTCAGTTGAAAGGCTTACGCTTTC
Organism: Unio delphinus; assembly: GCA_029339505.1. NCBI lineage: Eukaryota > Metazoa > Mollusca > Bivalvia > Unionida > Unionidae > Unio > Unio delphinus. The sequence continues at coordinate 1,372,661 of JAQISU010000231.1, forward strand.
ATCTGGATACGTCTCAACCCCTACAGGAAAATAAGATTCGTCAACTTTTACGTACGGAAGAGGTGTACGAAGATGTGTGTGTAGCTTGTGATTTACACCCTCATTGGACAGATGTACGTGACTGGAAAAGTTGGGGTTTTGAGGAATGAACAAACGAAGCATCCCGTTATACTGAAGTGTTGTGATCGTAAAATCAATCGTTGAGTGAAAAAAGTCACTTTTAAACCTGTGGTAGTGACGGGACCAGAAGAAGCAGAATCTGTCACCGAGGACAATCACTCTTTTCAAGACAGGACTGCAATGGACATTTCCGAAAGAACATTCCGAGAGGACACCAATGTGACTATACCCAATGTAGAGACTATAAGAACATTAGACACTACCTCTAGAACACCTTGGTTACCATTACGATGTTGTACAGAGACTTGTTTATATGCCACTTTCATCGTTACCATGCGTATTATTTTATTACTGTACTTATCCATTTTATGTATTGCTGTCTTTCGTGTTGTTCCAATTTAAACATGAATTGAAATAAACGTGTCCTGAAAAAGTATAAAAATCTCTGGTATTGTCTGTTTTTGTGTCAAAAGTGTCATACGCTACACTACTATGGCTACCTCTGCTATTTCTACCCTTTCCTCCTCGACATTCAAAGTCATTGACGAACACTTAGATCATGCTGGTTTGGAGGCCTAGTATCTTCGTCATCCTTTTAACATGTTATTTGCTGGACCGAGCGGTTCAGGTAAAACGGAATTTGTCAAACGTTTGATCGAACATAAACATCATTTGATCTATCGTTCACCTCAACGCATCGTGTGGTGTTACAAAGAGTGGCAATCGGCATACAGCCTCTTGCAAGAATGTCAAGGTGATTTGATTCCATTGTGTTTGTGGGAGGCATTCCTAGCGAAGACGATGGGATCGTGTCTGACCGCAGTCAAACTCATATGGTCATTTTCGACGACATGTTAGGAGAAGACGAAGATGAAATTAAACTGTAGTTTACGCGTAAAGGGCAACAAAGTAAAGCCCATCGTATCATTAGTATCAATGCCCATTACGTAGTCTTGTTTAAAAGCCCTATAGATAAATCTCAAGTGCAAGTCTTAGCCAAACAGTTAGGGATACCTTGGCTGACTCATGCGTATGATGATGCCACTCAAACCACACACGCCTATTTACTCGTGAATTTAAAACCCACCACTCCGTATTATTTCCGATTTCGTACCCATTTGTTTCACGACTGGTGCCAAGACGGAGGATCTGTCGTTTACACTTCGTCGTCGTCGACACAACAATTACAACAACTAAAAAATCTATAAAAATCTCGGTCACTTTCACCTTGTTTCATACATGGTCAACATGACGTTATTCAGTCTCATCTTCTCATCAAATTGATTCGTGCCTTGTACGGTATCAGTCGTAAAAATCCACAAATACGTGCTCACGTCTTAGAAGCCAGTCTCAAAGAGGTCTTACGATGATTTACGGTGACAGCACGTCAATTACTGCAAGGCATCATACTCATTCCACATCAAACCAAACGCTTTTCTGACAGAAACAAAATAGCCTTGACGCAACTGGCCGATCGACACTCAAACCAAAAAGCAAATCATTTTGAAACCTGGAGGTAGCGGTTTTCTAGGAGGTGTCATAATCCGTTCCGTTTTAAAATGGGATCCCAATACTCCCAAAGATCACCTCAAGAAAAAAGCCAAACGAACCCCCAAGAAAAAGAACAAGAATGTCAAGAACAAAACACAGGAAAAGAAAGTCCACATAAAAGAGCTGTCACCCTCAAAAGAGGCAGTTCGGCCAAGACGCAGCCTGACATTCGTAAACCACGAGCTGCAGCACCAGTGATCGAGTTTCCAGTCGCCTCAGGTTCTTCCACTTCTCCGTTGCTGGTGATGTTAGCCAAATCAAATTTGACACCCATTCTTCCTAATTGGATGAAACATTGGAAATATGAGTCTCCCAAAACGTCTCCTCCACAATTGACACCCTGTTCCTCATTAGCGACAGTAGCAGCTGCTCACAAAGTACCTGCCCTCAAAGTCAAAGTCCACGAAAGATCTGGCATATTAAAGAGTTTACTGGATTTGTCCAAACAAGAACTGTAACGATTTAGTCCGTTACGAACCCCTTCACGACCTGTGTTAACTGTCATGAAGTTGAAAGACTGAAAGATAATCAGTGGCGTATCAGTATCAGTATTTTCTGTGTTACTTCTGAACACCCAATGATCTCTCCTCAAAAACGTGCCAGCATTTACTACGATCCATCCCACCCTGCAGGTCATGGAGGAGTTCAGAAATTATATTGTGCTGCTAAAACTCGCCTGAAAAAGCTCCGTTTATCTGAAGTACAACGATGGTTACAAGAACAAGCTACGTACACGTTACAGAAACCCATCGACGAAAATTTCCTAGAAGTCGCACTCAAGTGGAAGGCATCGATCATAAATGGCAAGCCGATTTAGCCGATGTCTCTCATTTAGCCACCTACAATAGTAGCTACAAATATTAGTTTTGTGTCATCGACGTCTTTTCTGAACCAAGATTTCCAACGAGAATTAAAAAAACGTTACATTCATTTTTTCACCACCGAAAATCAATGAACCAAAGCTAGCATCGTGGAACGTTTTCAACGTACCTTGAAAGAATGCATGTGCAAATATTTTACGCATCAACACACTCTCAAATATATTGACGTCTTACCGCATTTAGTAAGAGCCTACAACCAATCTTACCATTGAAGTATTGGACATGACCCACAAGATGTGACACCCGACAACTAAGTGAAAGTTTTTTGAGCGTCTGTTTGGTACGTCCCGGACGATGATCTGTCCCAAAGAAAGGTGGAGTGTTAACCACTGGAGATTGGGTTTGCATTGGCAAAACCAAACGCACTTTCGACAAAGGTTACTTACTCAACTGGACCACCGAATTGTTTCGTGTTACTGAACGAGTGCGTGATCGTCATCCTACCGTCAATAAATTGGAAGACATGAACGGAGAAGCATTAAAAGGAACGTTTTACTTGCCTGAGTTACAACGTGTCAAAAAAATAAAGTCGTGTACGACATTGAAAGCATTCTCGAAAGAAGAACCCGTAAAGTAGGAAAAAGTCGTGTCAAAGAAGTCAAAGTACGTTGGGAAGGATATCCTCCCACTTTTTATTCTTGGTTTGAGGCTTAGCAAGTCATCGACAATAAAAGGAAGTGATAATCATATCCTTCAAAACAGCTTCAGCTAACACAGTGACTTCTCCTTCACCCAGTTCTTTTCTGCAAGATTTACAAAAGCAACCCTTGTGGGTGTGGTGTGGAGAAAGTGTAGCTACAATGGAAATCGTCTTTTTCTGTCAAATCGTTGTGGCGTATTGTGTCAGCCATAGCTAATTTGATTTTGCAACAAGGAGACCATTTTACAGTTGTATCGGTTATATTCTTCCGAATGTTTCCCTGAAATACTCTTACAATGAAAACAACAGTGACAATATTGGGAGCCTTGCGTCCAACGTCAGTCATTCTCCCAACAGTCACCCCTCCAATCACAATCCTCTTTTAGGCACTCCTTGAACCTCGAGTTAATCCTCGGACAGAAGAAAGTTGGAATTATGAACAACAATATTAGCCAATTTTACTTAACGTTACCCAGTAACAGTTCCATGGGTGTGTTTCCTGACAACACTACACGGCTAAATTACCTCAAGGCATTCATTTGGGTCAAGATGCCCATTGGGAAGTGGCTTTAGTGGAAATAATACAAATCAAAAACATCGTCGAAAATGGAAACAGGTTTAAAGTAGAAGTGTATGACGAGCAGTTACAACAACACTTAGACGAACGCATCACTGTCATTGACCCGATGAAAGCACAGGACCCCAAAACTAAGCAGTCCACCTATATGTTAACTATTCCTACAGGCTATTATTTCAATGGTCAACATTTAGTGGCTAAACTTGCTACCTGGTTCAATACTGTGTTTGGTAAAGCCAGTTACAAAGCCAGAAAGTGTTACCTTTGAGTACAATAAAGTGGCTGGTCGCCTAATGATCAAATTTTCAGAGGACAAAATTATGGCCATTACCTTTTGTCCTGAATTGTATGATATTTTACATTACATCATTAAGGAAGTCAATAGAAAAATCATACCACCTAGGTGCAATAGTTATGAACAGTCTAAAATAAATAGAATAATCTTGGGAAAAACAAAACTGGCTAACAGCTTTGGTAAATTTATAGGACCTTTTCCACACAGCATTAATTGCTTCAGTTGTAACATACCTGAAGACTTACATCACATATTTAATAACTGTAAAAACAACCAGAAGGAAAGGAACATATTTAGATCTAAACAACTAAACATCTCTGCACCAAGTACATACCCGGAAGTAATTCAATTAAATAACACCAACCCCCAAAAATCAATTCAACACATAATAGAATTACTAAGAACATCAGGGCTCCTTGAAAAAATATAATGCAAATAATACTATATAATAAATAACACCCGTAAGGAATGCCCCCTGTTGGTCACATGGGTTCATTGGCCAATCAGGGGACAGGACCTGCAACCGCGTAAATACGTTAAGCGGAATTTGTATAATAACAAAAAATAAAATAAACAATATCCATAGGGAATGCGAATGCATAGGACCTGAAGGGTTCCGAAGGGTTCCGTTACTTGAAAAGAGCCCACCTACACTACGCTGGATATAACGCCCCGGATGGTACCTGTGCAAAACAAACCTAATAGGATACTTTAAAGATATTGAAATTTATAGACTATACAGATAAACATTGAAATTTGCATTATAACAAAGTAAATAACAAAGTAAAGAACAAAACAGAAACAATAAACAAGTGTCTAGGAAACCACCTCTCTTCTGTCTATTCTTACAACTCTTCCTATATACAGCCTCATTGACAGCATTATACAACTAAACTAGGAATGTATTTACAGTTAAAAAAAACCAACAAACCGGGATATCCACATGGTCTAAACGGGACCATCTAAAACGTCTCCTGCTTTATGGCCTCAAATAGATTTTATGAGGTAGTCTCAAAGTCCAAAGACTATTAGGCCCAGCGACACAATGTCGCAACATAAAATTATTTACTCTAAGTAAGATCACTAAATTATTACCATATAAGGTAGTCAATGCCCAGACTATCAGGCCCCGCGGCACAAAGCTGCACTATAAACTAAGCTATAAGAACTAAGGCCTATAACATGATTTAGGTGGTCAATACCTGACCATCTAGCAAGACGGCACACGCTGCAATAAATTTTTACACAATAACTTTAATTACTTTAAAATTTCTACGTTGGATAACTACCAACGCGAGAATAGGCTGTCATATGAGGTTGTATACTCTACTTTAATAACAGCACAAAGTATTCCAAATTGTTAAGGGAGAACACGGAATGGATACGACGGAAGAAGGCAACTTCAAGATGGAGGAACAACAAAACCAAGGCACCCAAGAAGGACACGGGGACTCACCGGACGGAATGAGGGAACTTCGGTTACACCCTGTAACACTCCATCAAAAAGCCCTTTTCAGGGCTATTTATACTTACAGAGTTTCCTTTTGGCTCAGAAACTCTATTCGACAATCTCTTTCTTCAAAAATCAGACTTGATCAATTTTGGCTGTCCACCATCAAAATTAACAACCAATTTAACCCGACATTGACCAACCTACACATGTCACTTGACATACCTAGTTTACAAAATTAATAGGGAACACACAAAATGTACACTCTGTACTAGACAAAAATTGGAATGTTAGGATGTTAGGAAAAAATATAACTTGAAAGATTGACTCAATTGCACAGGTGGCTTACACAATATCGGTATAGGATGTCCACTAGCAACAACTGGACTCGATTTGATAAGGCTAGGGCGTGCAAGACGAGCGACATCAAAGTGCCAGTTCACAGATCCTTTTCCTCCTCCTCCGCTGCCTGACTCCAACACCAGCAAATGACTAGAAGTGGAAACCATTTTTCACTAGTCATCATTCGGTGCCATTGCACCTCTAGCTCTGCATCCTCCGATTGGTTGATAGGGTTGAGTGTGTGGCTGTTCTATTCCCACTCACCTAGGTCTTTCATTCATGTCGATAGCTCCTTATAGGGGTGCGGCATGACGACCAAATTAAATAGCATACTATGTATGCATAAACGCCCGTGGGGATGTGGCACCATTCCTTCCTCACGGGAAAATCTAAATCACTACCATATTAATTGGTAGTGTAAAATAGTGAACAAATGACCCTTTGTGGCCGGTTTCACTTAAAACCATAATTCATCATCATCAGTCTGACCACTTAGCTGCAAAAATTAATCTCAACAACATTGAGATAGGATATTGTATAGCGTCATATCCAACAAAATCATAAATAATTGGCAAAAACTATGGGATACTAGCCATAAAGGACGCATGCTTCACTCGATACAAAAACAAGTAACCAGGAACAACTTAAGTCCCCAGGATACAAACAAACATCTGGAAAGAATTAATAATTATTAATCGAATTAAAACAGGGAAAACTTTACTGGCCGGCAGTATGGGAAAATACAGCAAGTCAAACCCAGGAAGAATCACAACTTGCCCTCACTGCCAAAATTTAGAAGACTTACCACACGTCTTCAATGTATGCCTAACTTATAGAGAAGCAATAAATAAACTTGCCAACTCTCTTAGAAAAATTGGCTCAAGTACCACATATCCTTTTTGTCTCTACCCTGACAATCCCAACCCCAATTTAACTGCAGATCTGATTCTAATGTTCCTCCGGGAAATACATAAGATCAACATTATATAACACAACAATTTTTACCACCACCACCACCTCCCCAACCCAAGACCATACTCCATGTCGTCGATCTAACGGACATGCAGCCTGTACGCTGTCAGGGAAACGCAGGAGGGGTGGGGGGGTATCAATAATCAGTCACAATGACTGTATGCAAAAGCAAATTTATACCACCCTACCTGCGCGACCCGTCATAGCAATACAGGTAGTATCTACCGTACATCGCCGTATAAATTAAAAACACCCTATACTTAACCACCACCTCCCCAACCAAAAACCCCATACCCAAGTTTAGACATAATAGACATGCAGCCTGTACGCTCTCAGGGAAACGCAGGAGGGGGGGGGGGTATCAATAATCAGTCACATTGACTGTATGCAAAAGCAAATTTATACCACCCTACCTGCGCGACCCGTAGCAGCAATACAGATAGTATCTAGCATATATCGCCTGATAAATTAAAACCACCCTATATTTAACCACCACTTCCCCAACCCAAAACCCCATACCCAAGCGTCGACATAATGGACATGCAGCCTGTACACTGTCAGATAAACGCAGGAGGGGAATATCAATACTCAGTCACAAAGACTGTATGCCAATACAAGTTTATACCAACCTGCCTGCGTGACCCGGTATAGCAATACAGACAGCATCTACCATGTATCGCCGTATAAATTAAATACTACCATATATTAGTTGAAATCTCACATACCCAATATCACATTACACTTCACACCCCATCTGAATCAGAGCTCTCGAAACTATCTATACCTACTATCTCTAACTCTATACTACTATGGCATAAATAATATAGACTTAGGTGCTAATAAAACTTAAATTAGTACTATAAGGTGGCACTTTTCAGCCATCAGGATTATATATTTTCTGATAGCATACGGGCATTATAAGGGGTTTGGCTGGCACTTCTTTCTGTACACAGGCTCTAGGAACCATACTAGAATTGCCTAGATTGGGTCCACATGGGCGAACAGCACGGTTCACCCCTCTGTGACTCCCGATCAATGGAACTGAAGTGTTATCCTTCAATACCTCCAATATATAGTTAGTACTATATTATGACCCTAAATAGTTCCATAAGGTGGCTATAAGCCCAAAGCCATCAGCTCCCGCTACACAATGTAGCAAAATAAATATATAATTCATTAACTATTAAGACCTTAAATAGTTCTATAAGGTGGCTATAAACCCAAAGCCATCAGGTCCGGCTGCACAATGCAGCAAAATAAATTTACAATTATTCAATTAATTAGGACCCTAAATAGTTCAATAAGGTGGCTATAAACCCAAGCTATCAGGACCATCTACACAATGTAGCAAAATATATATTAGAACAAAATATGCCATCCTCTTTTCTTACTAATATAAACAGCACAATAATGTTTTTTTATTCAAAATTGTTAATTTACAAGACGGCACTATTTATAATTAGGACTATGGGACCAAAAGATTACCTTGGATACAGCACCTTCCTTTCACTAAGGTCCCTACCCTACTTCGCCTCTTCCGCTGGCCGCCTCCGATGGTTGATATAATGTAATCAGCACAAAATTGTGCAATAAAGCGGGGTGTGTGGCACCATTCCACCCCCGAATCAAATAAACAGTCCCCTTTGGGACATTAACCAGACGTAAATGCCTTTTGGCGAAAACGTCTTTAATTCTACAGTAGTACAGTAGTACCAGTCTAACCATGTATTGTTTGACTCATCCTCCTACGAAGATGTGCTCAAGACTAGCCAAGCTAAACGAAGCTTACATGCATCGTATCAGACAAAATTTGATGCCAACGCCAGAAGACAGAGAGAATGTTAGAATGTTGCAAGTGACAAAAGACCTCAGAGAAGAACTATTCAGAGAGGAAATTCAAAAAGAAAATGAAGAATGGACTGAGAAATATAGACTTCAGAAGCAGGAGAGAGAGCAGAGAGAACAGAAGTAGCAGCACCAGCAACAGCAACAACAGCAGCAGGAACCAGACAGAAGTTTTTTCGACTGGATACGAAAGAGTTCTCCTTCTCTTTCCAAAGAAGCAGACCCTATCCTGTTGCCAGACGAGGACGCAATCTTAGACGATAAAAGATTGCCATCACTCCTCGTGCACACAAAAACAGCCCTTTTCAGGGCTACCCAATATTCTCGAAAAGAATTAATAATTCAATTTACTAATGGTATGTGAGGAAGTTAGGAGAAAAAAAAATAGGAGTGAGTCTATAATGACATTCTTTGTTTACCTTTGTTTGACGTGCGTCTATAAGCACAACGTATTTTTCCAGTAACTTATTAAATTTATAAGTCATGTTAGTAAAGTAAACAAGTGAGCGAGTGTTTCTTTTAAGTCCGCGTGTTTTGGTGATGAAAGGGGTAATGTAAGGTTTTGATTATAGGGTCGTTTTCCTTCACATTCGCGCTTGTCCCATATATAGAGAAGCACTCGTCAGTCTGGCTACCCATCTTTGACCCATCAACCCAAAGAAGATGAGTAGACTACAAAACTTGATAGAACTTCAAATGCTCCTGGATAATGGTAGACGTCTCCTGGACGAGCTGGCTATGGAGGCCAAAGGAAAACAGGCCAGAATTGAAGAAGAAGAGGAGAGAAAAAAGAAAGAGAAGGAAATGAAAATAAAACTCTTGCCTCACCTTATCATGAGACAGAGTAGTATAGTCACACCAATGGTGTGGACATCTCCACAGACACCACAACCACAACAACCACAAGAACCGCTACCAGTACAGGTTCGTGTGGATGATAACAGGAGGCCACAACATCCACTATCCACATTCACTATCCCTCAAAGTGAAGACTGGGAGAGTGAGGCTACTCACCCATCCTCTGCGCTCCCAATAACAAGAGTAAATTAGGTGAATGATTGGAGTATAAGATGTGTGTACGGGATTAGACCTGAGAGATTTCAGCATTTGCCAGGTGCATTTAGGAGTTTTAAAAAACAGCCCTTCTCAGGGCTAACCAAATGTCTAGAAAAGAGACGATTCAAATTGCCAATTGGTAGCGGAAGGGTTAGGGTTAGTTTTAGGGTTAGTGTGATTATCAACACTGACTGTTTACTGATTTACTGTGTGTGTGTGTGTGTGTGTGTGTGTGTGTGTGCTCGCGTGCGCTTGTGTGGATGTTAGATGGTGTGATATTTGATAGTAGATTATGTGGTTTGTTTTGGCTGCTTCCCGTGTATGGCTTGTCACAGAATTAGGCGAAAATTGAATTAATGTCTTCTTGAATACAAACTAATTTCACCATTTTTTTGTTTCGTCTTACATGCGTTACCTGGGGTGAATAAGTGTTTTTCAAGGTAAACGACGTGTAGCGATTTGCATGTGCCTGACTACAAATCACTTGAAGTCAGGAACATTATAATCACGGGGTGCACAGGAATTTTGCCGTGAATTCTGCTCACCTATTTGGGGACATATAAGGCAGAACATTTCTAAAAATATTACGAGTCAAAAGTATCTTGTCAAAAGAGAGATATCTCGTCATTCTTTCTCCAGCCGAAAGGGTGAGTGTTAAATTTATATTTCGTTTTATTATGAATTTTATTCAGTTTATCATTTCATGTAATGATGCCTTTATTACAATGCAGATTTAAACCGTTGAATATTTGGAATTACTAGTCACTATTAGACTTTAAATGTAATAGCGTAATCTAAGTTTTAGATTGTTTTAGAAACAACTATTATTAGTTTGGTTTCTTTATTGTAGCTGAATTGTAGCTGAATGTCGCTGAATTGTAGCTGAATAGTGGCTGAATATGACTGAATTGTAGCTGAATGTGGCTGAATTGTAGCTGAATGTGGCTGAATTGTAGCTGAATGTAGCTGAATTGTAGCTGAATTGTAGCTGAATGTAGCTGAATTGTAGCTGAATGTAGCTGAATTGTAGCTGAATTGTAGCTGAATGTAGCTGAATTGTAGCTGAATAGTAGCTGAATATGACTGAATTGTAGCTGAATGTGATTGATTGCTCCAGCAAAATGGCTGAATGTGATTCATTGTGCCGTGATTATGCTGTTTAATTGTGCGATCAAATTGAGGTATCTGACTGTCTGTCTGTTGCAGTGTCTGTCTTTCTACATCTGTCGAGATGTGTAAATATCCGGAAATTTAGAAGTCTAAATGTCCGAGTGTCGGAGCTGTCTAGTGGTGTAAACTTCCGGGGTAGTATCTAAGTGTTTGGGACCGATGGTTCTTGTAGATGCTGCATGCTGTCTGTACGTATAACTGTAGTGGATCCGTGAAGGGCAAGCGGCCGATAAAAGTATTGGGCCAACCCTAGGTATTCGGAGAAGCTGTGCGGCGATTCAACAGTTCGTGAATCGTACGGTTGTACAGGGTCGAGACGCTTGTGTGTGTTTCGATTGTTGTTACAATTGAATACATTGTTATATTTACACGTGGTTACTTTGAATCTGTAGGATTCCAAGGGATTACATGAATCTCAATAAATGTTAGTAACTTGATTTAATACATGTAGATGTTAGTACTTGTTGTCGCAATACATACGTGCGATAATGTAATTTGATTGTGTTTGTTATCGCAATTGTATTTGAAACATTTGTGCAGTACAGGAGGTTCCTTGGATCTGTGTTTTTTTTGTATTAATATTTAATTTTTTTTGAGTTGTGAATGGTTGTGAAGTATGATTGTGGGTTGAATGCATGAGTTATTGTGTTGATACATCATTATTTTTCATTAATAATTTATTTCATAAATTTACATCATCTTTCACATATTGTGTTTGTGTTGTTCATTTAATCCACAAACCACTCGGCAACAATTCAGTTACATGAATGATAGATTGTGTCATATTGGATAGTAGATTATGTGTTTTTTTTACTGCTTCCCCTTGTGTGGATAGTAAATTATATGGTTTGTTTTGGCTGCTTCCCGTGTGTGCATGGTAGATTGTATGTTTTGTGAATAGCATATAATATGAAAAGTGAGTGTAAGGGATGTTTTCCTTCACGTCCGTGCTTAATATATATATATATATATATATATATATATATATATATATATATATATATATATATATATATATATATATATATATATATATATATATATATATATATATATATATATATATATATTTATTCAAGTGTCGGACATTAGAACCATTCCACGGAATAACCATAGAACATGGTGACAGCATCAACTTTATTCAACAATTTAAGACACAGCTATTTCTGGATATTAGACGGGGAATATATAGTGGAAAGAATACATAACGAATCGAAGTTTATGAACAGCCTGGACTTTGCAAACAGACTGAAAATAGACAGGGAGCTTTCAGAATAATGCTAGAAGAAGAAGCCGAAACATTACATGTTGCATTAACCCACCCTATGTGAGAGTGGGGACATTGAAGGAAGTGATAGATATTGTCCAAAACGTAAAGTGCCTTGTGGATAATATCTTTACAAAGTGGCTCTAAGTCCAAAATGGTTTGGACCTGCCCCAGAAAGATGAAGAACTGATGAGAAATGAGCTATTAGAAGAGTTGAAGAAGATAAAATATAAATGGAGTAAGGAGAGAAAAGACAAAGAAAACAAAAAAAAAAAAAGAAAGAGGAATGTGAAATATTAAATAAAAATTGGATAAAGATACAAGAGACGTTTAGATAGAGCTATGTGACATTCTGACTGGATTACCGAGGACATAAATAAGAAGAAAAAGAGAACCATTGGTAAAATCAAAAGGTGGTGGAACAATGACAGAAAATAAAAGAAGTACGCAAAGGCTCTTTTCAGGGCCATTCATATACCTCGAAAAGATATTTGCTTTCTTTGTCTCAATTTCCCTTGTAGCTAGACGGTCCCAAATAATATTCCCCATGCTAAATTTCCCTTGTAGCTAGATATGCCCAAATAGTTCCCATGTTAAATTCCCCTTGACGCTAGATAGACCTACCATGTTAAAATCCCCTTGAAGCTAGATAGTCCCACGATGTTAAAATCCCCTTGACGCTAGATAGTCCCACCATGTTAAATTCCCCTTGACGCCAGGGTATCCCAAGCCTTTTTTGACCAGATTTTCCCTTGACGCTAGATCGTCCCATATTACCACTTGTATCTGATATTTTAAAGAGGAGTTCAATTTCAGCTTTCCGAATCTTATATGTGATATACTACATATTCGTAATATACTGGTGTTTGCATTAACATTATATTTATATTTGATATTTAATTTACTTGACAACTACAAATAGTTTGATTGGAAACTAAATCTATATAAACTATTGATATCTTGTTTGAAGTTGCCGGAGTTCTGACCGATGTTTACAAAGCTTTATTACGATAAGACAAATTACCCAGTTATTAATTTCTTTTTGGAGATAATGGAAAAGACATATTAGGATGCTAATATATTTTTGTTTACTAAAGTGCCAAGTAGTTTCAAGGTGACAAGGATGCATACAAGTGATGCATACAAATTGCTTGATTGGTGTCTGTTGTTAGAGTCCTTGGAACCGCGTTTGTCATTGCATACGAAGATTGAACTTCTTCCAAGCGTCATCGGCTCCAATGATGTATCTGTAATAGTTCGTGGGAAAGAAATATAACTCATTACAACGGCTTAGTAGATATCGCAGTACATCATATCTGGAATAAATATAAATTTAATGCAATAGTCTTAACTCAAAATTCAATTAAAAGAGTTTCATATTCTTCTTAAAACTAGTTTTGAAGTAAATTTGTTTTGAAACCTAATTCCTTACAGTATTAGTGTTTGCGTCTATTGGATGATCAAATAATATCAATAAATGATACTTGATATGCAAGTTTATTATACTGGAAGCGTAGGTACGAAAATACCTTTGTGTTTTATATGAACGAATACTATAAATGTATTTCGTTACCTGTACAACGTAAACAAGGACTATATAGCTTTGACCGTGATGATTTCAAATTACTGATTTTGTTTGCGAACAAAGGGCCGGAGGAGAAAGGTTTTTACTTTGAGTTCTCCTGGCGTGGGTTTGATCATGTTTTGGCATTTGCAGTACTAAATTCATCTATGTCGCCACAATACAAATGTTTTGTCAGAAAACTATAAACTTTACCGAAACTATAGTCGGTATTCAAGGTACATGAAATGTAGTACTATATTCCTTTTTGTTATCCGTTACATGTGATACAATTGTTAACTGTAATGAATATTTCGGAATTTATTTAACTTTTATACTATGTCGGAATTCATGAAAATATCCTGATAATTACATATATTGATTAATTTATCAAGTCGTTCCCCCGCAACTCTCGCGGAGGTGGAATTGCTGTAATTACAAAGAATTCCGTGATCAAATGACTTAAGTACAACACAACCTTCAATTTCTGACACACATCGTTTTTGAACTAGTCCAAACAATGCTCACACTGGAACAAAGGTCAGTCCATTTTCTATCTCTACATTCCTCCTCCTAGTAGAAAAAAAACAAGCTGACTGAATCTCTCTTTTTGGAGCAGTTTCCAAATCTTCTAGAGTATGAAAATTCGATAGGTGGCATCCTAATTATTCTTGGAGATTTCAACTTTCACTTTGACTGTCCTGGTAAACCATACATGTCAAAACTCCTAGATTCCATTCATGTTTTCAATCTTAAACAGTCAATTAACCAACATACCCATAAACTTGGTCACATTTTAGACTAGTTTCTTTATAGACCTGATGATAATATTCCGCAATCCACCCTTGTAAACCACGAACTTGAATCGGATCACCTCTGCATTGTATGCCATCTCGACGTATCAGTCCCTAACCCTCCACCTATATTTGCTACTAATGGAAACCTCCGTATGATAAATAGAACCAATATCATGCATGACATCCAAAAAAACCTAACAACTTTCTTAAATCCAACAGCGGAACAACTTGATAACTGCGTGCGTTCATTGCTTGAAAAACATGCCCCAGCCACCAAATGCAGAGTATCAATAAAAAAGTGTTCTCCGTGGTATAGCAGTGTTAGTGACCAGCTTCGCACTGCGAAAAGACATCGCCGAAAAGCAGAGAGGCTTTGACTTTCCACCAGACTCACTATTCATAAACAAATATACGAAGCCGAAAAGAAGAACGTCACAAACATAGTCCATTTTGTCAAAACATCCCACTACAGTAATAAAATCACGGAAAGTTTCAGCTGCAAAGAGCTCTTCGAGATAACTAACAAACTAATGTCAAGGAACAAATGTACACCACTTCCAACAACCTTATCTCCACTAGACCTACCAGACCAATTTGCAAATTTCATCGAGGACAAAGTACAAACCATTAGAGATTCGCTTGACAGCACAATTTCCACTGATTCGTCACCATAGTTAGGATGCAGAATTTCAGCGACAACCGTTAGGATCATTTGAACCTGTTTCTATTGATTACGTACGGACAATCGTGATGAAACGTGCACCAAAGTCTTGTGAACTTGGTCCAATTCCGACATCACTGCTGCTTGAGTGCTTAGACCCAATATTGCCTTCACTAACTGATGTTATTAATATCTATCTCATCAGGGGAGTTCCCATCATTTTTCAAAAGTGCCATCGTAAAGCCACTGCTGAAGAAACCAACACTGGACCATAACGATTTAAAGAATTACCGCCCAGTTTCTAATCTACCATTCATATCAAAAATCTTAGAAAAGGTTGTTCTAACTCAACTTTTATATCATTCCAATTGAAACAGTCTTTTTAGCAATGTACAGTCTGCATATCGCCCTTGCCACAGTACGTAAACTACTCTTCTGAAAGTATTTAGTGACATTCTCTCTGTTTTGGATAGTGGAAAGATTACAGCCCTCACTCTCATGGATTTATCTGCAGCATTTGACACAATAGACCATGATATATTACGTCACCGTCTCAAGCATGTATTTGGCATCCAGAATATAGCCTTACAGTGGTTCAAGTGCTACTTAGTCAACAGGACACAAATTATATGTGCAAATGGAATACACTACAGCCCAGTTGACGTATGTTGTGGTGTTCCACAGGGATCTGTTCTAGGACCTGTTGTCTTCATTCTGTATATTCAACCGCTCTTAAGTGTTATAGATCATCACCCAGTGTCGCACCAATTCTATGCTGATGACACCCAACTATACAAGTCTAGCCACCCAACTGAAGTTGATGCTACCATCCATGGTGTAGAGAAGTGCGTTTCTGATGTGAAATCATGGATGACATGTAATAAGCTGCAGATGAATGATGATAAAACTGAGGCTATTCTGATCACAACACAAAGACTTTCTCAATCACATCCTTTACCTCAGACAACAAATATCAGCAACACCAACATTAAATTCTCACAGTCAGTACGAAACCAAGGCGTTACTCTAGACAGTACTCTCATATTGCACCAGCATGTCATTAACATATGCAAGGCTGCATATTTGGAATTGAGATGCATCAGTTCCAGTTCTAAACATCTTTCAGTTGATGCCACTAAAACACTTGTGTGTTCATTAGTACTTTCAAGACTGTACTATTGTAACTCAATTCTGCCTGGTTCGTCACAATATTTACTCCAGAAACTTCAGAAGTTCAAACACAGCTGCACGGATCATCTTTAGAGTACCTCGATCAGAGCACACGTCACCACTGCTCTGTACCCTACATTGGGTATCAATTCGACACAGAATCAAACACAAAATTTGTTCTCTGTGCTATGTTTCAATGACAGACTCCAGTCCAACATACGTATCCAGCCTCATCCATGTGTATACACCAGTTAGATCCTTGAGCTCTTCTTCTGATAATCGTATACTCATTGTTCTCAAGGTGAAAAAAAACAAAGTCATTTGGACAACGTTCGTTTGCACACCAGGTCCCGGCAACGTGGAACGAATTGCCCATTGACATTAGACACAAAGACACAATGGTCCCTTATGAGAGTGCTCTTAAGACTCACCTGTTTCGACTCCAGGGACAAACTTAGCGACCTAATCATGTTTTGTATCTTATATGTTTTCAGCATGTTTTTATGTTTTCCAATTTCATTGTTTTTGTTATTTGTTGTTCTGTAGTGTGTAGTCATATCATTATTGATGGTGTAAAGCGATTAGAGCTTCAAAAGATTAGGCGCTATACAAAGTCCTCATTATTATTATTATGATTATTATTTTTATTTTTATTTTTATGATTATTATTATTATTATTATTATTATATTATTATTATTATTATTATTATTATTATTATTATTATTATTATTATTATTATTATTATTATTATATCTGTTGATACATCCACGTCATAAATGTTGGTTACATTTATACATGTCCGTTGACTCTTACAAAAGTTGATGATTATTTGCTGAAAATGCATGTTTAAAATGAATCCATTGAGTAAGAACAGCATTTTGTATATTTGGTTAACGATTTGCGTATGAGTAGGGTAGAGTTTAAACTTGTTATAGTTTAGTTAATAAAAGAAGTAAGTAACATATTGAGTTATTTTGTCTAAGAATAAATTATCATTAGATACGCATATGATTCACGTAATTTTATATCATGTCTACTCTCTACATTTATTTCGATCCAGCTTAGACCTGTTTTACTTATTTTGTTTGTAAAGCTCTCCATTTGTTTTACGAGTTTGAAGGTTTGCTACTGTAAACTTGGGAACATATTTTAACCTTGTAGGGGAAAGGAACTTTAGATTATAATGCCGCAATCGATAAGAAATCAATATATTCAATATCTTTTATAATTATGAAACATATTTAAAAGAAGTTTAAACTGAAATGTGTGTAGAAACTATCTATGATGAAAATCAGCATAAATTAATTGAAATTTTGTTTGTTATACTCCTCTCCGTTCAACACTGTAAAATCTCGAAAAACTCTGAACGTGGACATTAATTTTATCCCCTTGCTGCTGTTGAAGAAAGTAAAGACATACCTGAGTGATGTTTAATTAAAGTAAAGACATACCTGAGTGATGTTTAATTAAAGTAAAGACATACCTGAGTGATGTTTAATTAAAGTAAAGACATACCTGAGTGATGTTTAATTAAAGTAATGACATACCTGAGTGATGTTTAATTAAAGTAAAGACATACCTGAGTGAAGTTTAATTAAAGTAAAGACATACCTGAGTGATGTTTAATTAAAGTAAAGACATACCTGAGTGATGTTTAATTAAAACCAAGCTGGTTCTAAATCTAGGAACTGGTACATGCCCTTTGAATTGTCATGTCAAAGGTTTACGTAACCCAATACCAAAATATAAAAAGCTTTGAAGTATCAATATGAATCACATATATGAATGCCTTAAACGCATAATTGTCTGTACGAATTAGCTTCCTATTAACAACTAAAATATCTAATTACACACTAAGCGAGCCATACAGGATATATATTTATAAGATATGACTTTTTTGGTTCGAATGATGACCACCATATTTATGATATATAATAATGTGCACTGTCATTCCTTATGATTAAGATTTCACCCATAAATTATTAAGTAAATAAACAAAGAAAACATAAAGAGAAAAACAGTTAAAATTACATGTGTATCTTTTTGCATCATTATTAATTATAATGTCAAGAGCTGACTTGGTTGAGAGGTAACATTACCTATCGTCCTCCTTAGACTTAATATCAAGAGAAATATAGAACCCATGCATCAAGTCTTATGTCAGAGACAAAGCCTTTATGACTTTAAGTTGTCTGAGTCCTGATTATCTAACGTGTATTTAGTCCAATGGAACACATCCTCATACAAACAAAATATTGATTTCAGATAAAGAGAAAAACCTGATTTTACAAAGCATTAATTATACTTTTGTCGTGTGACTGATGATAGCAGAAACACTGAAGTACAGAAATGAACGACTAATAACAGACCTTATGAAAAAAATGCATCTGGAAAATATCCTCAACAACAATATCCAGAAAGGCAAACCGACCGGAGATCAATCTGGGAGCTATGCTGGAAAATATGTGTGCAGTCCCTGCCTAAAAGACGATGTCTTACAAGATTGACTTATTCCAGTTTGATAAAACTTTCTCATGTTTATTTGTGCAATACAGACTCAACTTAAAGGAGTATAATATATCATTTGTACTGACGTCGAAGGTTGTGGTCGCAATATGTCTCATATTCTACATAAAACGTAATGTTATGTAGCGTTAGTAGAGTCGCATTTTTACTTTTACGTTTGTTAATTTCTAACGTTGTGGTAAATTAGCAAAAAAATATCGATTCGACAAAGGTATCTTTGTCTCCAGCATAATGCTATAATACACCCTGGGTATGTACCTTTTGAACTACTGTTACCGTCTGTCATCATCATCATCATAAGCCTCTTGACCCTGTGTAGTCGTTGAAGCACTGTGCTGCTGAACATCTGACCAGTTCCCTACACTTTGACTCGATCCTGTGCTAATGCATGTGTCTCCGCAAAAGGTTTCCGGACACATTCTATGATGGTGTCAGTCCATGTTTTTCTCGGTCTACCTCTCCTTCTGCCACCATAGACACTGCCGTACAGTATTGTTGTTGATAGACTGTTGGCTCTAGTGACATGGCCATACCATTTCAGCTTTCTCTTGTTGACAGTGTTTATGAGGTCTTCATAATGGCCTACTTTGTGCCTGATGGTGTTACGCACTTCTTCGTTTGTGATTTTGTCCATGTAAGAGATGCGAAGGATGGTTCAATAGCATCTCATTGTGCGTACCAGGATGATTCTTCGTGGTAATTCTGCTGTCAGGGTCCACGACTAGTGCTCTCAATAGTTGTTTGATTTTAGTTTTCAGACAGATACTCTTGTCTCTCCAGATGTGTCGTGCTTTGACATAGTTGCTCGTGACAAAATTTATGCTCTTGATCCCTCTTGGGTGATTATATAACCAAGATAAATGAACTGGCCCACTGTTTCCGGTTCTCGTCCTCTGACTTTAATCTTGTCTGAGATTTGTTTGCTACTTTTGTGTCATCCGTTTTGTATTCTCGGCGCTTATCTCCATGCCAAATCTGGAATATATTTCATCCAGGTTCTTCACTAATGTAGAAAGTTAGTCTTTACTGCCTTCCAGCCCATCAATGTCATCTACAAAGCGTAGGCTGGTCATTTACGCCGTCCAATGCTGACTGTCCCACAGTGATATTTACCGGGCTGCTTCGCTCATAATGCACTCTAAGTAGATGTTGAAAGCGTGGGTAACAGGAGACAGCCTTGATGTACTCCAACTAATGTCTTGAACGAGCTTAAGACAGAGTGGAACGCTTAGAAAGCTTAAAACACTGGTTCGTCAAGAAAAGAGTACAGGGTGGTTGGTTTAGAAACGTGAACACAGGAGTTGGTATAGAAAGCTGAATCATAGAGCTTTTGTTTCTTGAAAGCTTAACACATTGTGGTTGGTCTAGAAAGCTTAACACATTGTGGTTGGTCTAGAAAGTTTAACACATTGTGGATGGTCTTAGTGCAGAGTCTATGGTTTAATACATGAATAGTTTGCATGCTTTGGAGATTTAAATCAAAGATTAGTAATGATTTTACATCCGATGGAAAAATTTCTAGCCTAATGGATTTGATTGGACACACTTTCGGACAACATAAAGACATTGGTAAAACAGGGTTGACTCAGAAAAGAACGAACATTGTATGGCGAATGGTTATAGTTAATAACAATCGTATACTGCTGCATTTACGAGCATTAGCATTCCTTCTTTTTTGCACCTTGAAGAATTATGTCCACATCTCTTCCACACATATACACACACAAGCGCGCACAAAATTCTATTAAATATCTTTGAAAAAATCGTTCATTAATTGACTTGACTTGCTGAACAGCAGCTATCACCATTTTCTTTACGCCTGTCTTTTACGAGGATCGATTATAGAATTCGTTACATTTCGTCAGTTATTTCCATTTATAACGTTTATTTTGAAATGTTATAGAATTCGTTACATTTCGTCAGTTATTTCCATTTATAACGTTTATTTTGAAATGTTATAGAATTCGTTACATTTCGTCAGTTAATTCCATTTGTAACGTTTATTTTGAAATGTTACTAGTATTAGATTCTTTCCTATTTAAAGCTCTTTTTCCTAACCTTTTAATATGTCTAAAACTAAAGTACATTCCACTAGTCTACGATATTATTTATCTTCAAAATGGAATGTTATTAATATTTGTTATTTTGGTAAGTGTTACTTTTCTTCGTGTGAATAGACATGCGCTATTAAGCTTACTTGAAGCAATACATACAATTATTTATCGTTTTAAATGGTATATCTTGTCAGAATGTTTCCTTTTTGAAAGCATCGTTTTATTGGCTTTATGCTTTTTTAATTGTCAATTATGCGATATTAGCACGAGATTTATGGTTTAATTTGAATATCGTTAAGTGTTGTTTCAAAGTTCTTTAAGCAGAATGCGATTTATTACATACTTGATTGTCCATTGAGCTAATAAATGCAATATTCAATGCATAACCTTCTTATCATTTTGACCTGCACACAATTACATATAGTAGGTCTTTAAGCGGCTACACAACAATTACATATAGTAGGTCTTTAAGCGACTACACAACAATTACATATAGTAGGTCTTTAAGCGGCTACACAACAATTACATATAGTAGGTCTTTAAGCGGCTACACAACAATTACATATAGTAGGCCTTTAAGCGGCTACACAACAATTACATATAGTAGGTCTTTAAGCGACTACACAACACTTACATATAGTAGGTCTTTAAGCGGCTACACAACAATTAAATATAGTAGGTCTTTAAGCGGCTACACAACAATTACATATAGTAGGCCTTTAAGCGGCTACACAACAATTACATATAGTAGGTCTTTAAGCGGCTACACAACAATTACATATAGTAGGTCTTTAAGCGGCTACACAACAATTACATATAGTAGGCCTTTAAGCGGCTACACAACAATTAAATATAGTAGGCCTTTAAGCGGCTACACAACAATTACATATAGTAGGCCTTTAAGCGGCTACACAACAATTACATATAGTAGGCCTTTAAGCGGCTACACAACAATTAAATATAGTAGGCCTTTAAGCGGCTACACAACAATTTCATATAGTAGGCCTTTAAGCGACTACACAACAATTTCATATAGTAGGCCTTTAAGCGGCTACACAACAATTAAATATAGTAGGCCTTTAAGCGGCTACACAACAATTTCATATAGTAGGCCTTTAAGCGACTACACAACACTTACATATAGTAGGTCTTTAAGCGACTACACAACAATTACATATAGTAGGCCTTTAAGCGACTACACAACAATTACATATAGTAGGCCTTTAAGCGGCTACACAACAATTTCATATAGTAGGCCTTTAAGCGACTACACAACACTTACATATAGTAGGTCTTTAAGCGACTACACAACAATTACATATAGTAGGCCTTTAAGCGACTACACAACACTTACATATAGTAGGCCTTTAAGCGGCTACACAACACTTACATATAGTAGGCCTTTAAGCGGCTACACAACAATTACATATAGTAGGTCTTTAAGCGACTACACAACAATTACATATAGTAGGCCTTTAAGCGACTACACAACAATTACATATAGTAGGCCTTTAAGCGGCTACACAACAATTACATATAGTAGGCCTTTAAGCGGCTACACAACAATTACATATAGTAGGTCTTTAAGCGGCTACACAACAATTAAATATAGTAGGTCTTTAAGCGGCTACACAACAATTACATATAGTAGGTCTTTAAGCGGCTACACAACAATTACATATAGTAGGCCTTTAAGCGGCTACACAACAATTAAATATAGTAGGTCTTTAAGCGGCTACACAACAATTAAATATAGTAGGTCTTTAAGCGGCTACACAACAATTAAATATAGTAGGTCTTTAAGCGGCTACACAACAATTACATATAGTAGGTCTTTAAGCGGCTACACAACAATTACATATAGTAGGCCTTTAAGCGGTCACAAAATAATTACAGTCATCAGGCTATTAAGCTGCCGCTCAAATCGGTAACCGTATTTTCTTGTTTGTAGTAAGGTTTTCTGTAAAGTAGGCGAAGATTATGGCCACGCAAAGTTTATTTGTGCCGCCCAAATTAGCATAAAGCCTTTAATATTACGAACTAAACAGTATCTTAGGATTGGTGAGAAAATACAGAACTGGAAGAGCATTAATAAATATAATCAAACCAATCAATACAGCAGAGAAAGTTATTGCACTTTCTAGATCTTGTTAATAAATATAATCAAACCAATCATTACAGCAGAGAAAGTTATTGCACTTTCTAGATCTTGTTAATAAATATAATCAAACCAATCATTACAGCAGAGAAAGTTATTGCACTTTCTAGATCTTGTTAATAAATATAATCAAACCAATCATTACAGCAGAGAAAGTTATTGCACTTTCTAGATCTTGTTAATAAATATAATCAAAGCAATCATTACAGCAGAGAAAGTTATTGCACTTTCTAGATCTTGTTAATAAATATAATCAAACCAATCATTACAGCAGAGAAAGTTATTGCACTTTCTAGATCTTGTTAATAAATATAATCAAACCAATCATTACAGCAGAGGAAGTTATTGCACTTTCTAGATCTTGTTAATAAATGTAATCAAACCAATCATTACAGCAGAGAGTTATTGCACTTTCTAGATCTTGTTAATAAATGTAATCAAACCAACCATTACAGCAGAGAAAGTTATTGCACTTTCTAGATCTTGCCCTATTTCCTTCTGGAAGATTCACGGAATTATTTTCTTTACTTTTGATTCCATTCACTCTTTTTACTTCAAAAACCGTTTCTATCATATCTAATTCATTCTATACATTTATGGATATAACGGTATTAACAGATACGTAGTATTTTTTTCACTCTATAGATAAAAGAACAGATACACTTTGAAAATCATATGTATGTATGTATGTATGTATGTATGTATGTATGTATGTATGTATGTATGTATGTATGTATGTATGCATGTATCTATGTATGTATGTATCTATATATATGGTTTTCTTCTTTTTCTTGTAATAATGTAGAATATACTTTGCTATATGTTTGTGGTGGTCTCAAACATCAATCTAAAACGGTCAGAAGTTGAAAATCGAATGCCATCAATGAAATTATCGAATGATAATTATATCGAAATCTCCTCATTTAGAAATATTGAATTCTCTCTGTGAGTCATTCGTTTCCACTGTTTAATATATATGGTGGTCTTCAAATGAATGTTTATTGGTAGAACTCCTTGTAAAAGGGGACTTACATCTAATGGTGAAGACATTATTGCTCACATAAAAACAGCAGGAAGTGTAAAACAGATTTAATTTTCATGTCTCTTCATTAGGCACTGGTTACACTTTCACGCCTCTGGAAAGCATCTAGAATACTAGCTTAAAAAGATTGTGTTAGCGTCGATATTTTCATCTGTATTGAATTTATTTTATCCATTATTCTCCACTGCAAAGGGATTAAAATACATTTGTTCAACGTTTACTATAGATCATTACGAACATCAGCTGTAAGGCTGCTATTTATTGCTATTATAAAAATTCTCAAGTATGACTCCCTCTTCTGTAGAATAATAAAGTAACATGACATGATTATATGAAATATTTTCATCGACTATAATGTGACTATATTATTATAGCAACTGAGAGTAAAATTTACACAACCAAGCCTCAGTTGAAAATTACCTTGTTTAAAATAAAATTCTTTGACATGTGTTTCTGTGTGTGTGATTTGGAATTTTAACATAGCTTTACTAATGTTCCAGTCTAATCTTTACGATGTGTAGTGTAGCAGTTTATAGTGATGTCTAGCATCGGGGCATCATGACGTGGACATGTAGTATGATGATACCCACCCAGTCACATTATAGCAAAACAAGGTCGTCCAGTCCTAACATTAACCTTTTAGTGCCTAGTGCCCAGAGAAGCAGATGTCAATACGTTTTATAGGTATTTGGTATGATTCGGCCTTGGGTTCAAACCAGCGAAGGAGGCGGACGCTCTAATCACTAGGACACCGGATTGGTAGACACTGACTTTACTAGGCGCACGGTCAGCTGTTTTAAGATATATGTGTGCAGATATAAAATTTTAACTACATCAGTAGCTCCATCCATTTATTTCTTCAAACGTATCATATTTCTCGTGGGAACAGCTTTTTAAGCTTCCATTTTGATGTAATTCTTGCGGGAACAGCTCGGTAGGCTTAGCATTGTGATGGGTATGACGGTAACAGCTCGGTAGGCTTAGCATTGTGATGGGCATGACGGTAACAGCTCGGTAGACTTAGCATTGTGATGGGTATGACGGGAACAGCTCGGCAGGCTTAGCATTGTGATGGGTATGACGGTAACAGCTCGGTAGGCTTAGCATTGTGATGGGTATGACGGGAACAGCTCGGTAGGCTTAGCATTGTGATGGGTATGACGGTAACAGCTCGGTAGGCTTAGCATTGTGATGGGTATGACGGGAACAGCTCGGTAGGCTTAGCATTGTGATGGGTATGACGGGGACAGCTCGGTAGGCTTAGCATTGTGATGGGTATGACGGGAACAGCTCGGTAGGCTTAGCATTGTGATGGGTATGACGGTAACAGCTCGGTAGGCTTAGCATTGTGATGGGCATGACGGTAACAGCTCGGTAGACTTAGCATTGTGATGGGTATGACGGGAACAGCTCGGCAGGCTTAGCATTGTGATGGGTATGACGGTAACAGCTCGGTAGGCTTAGCATTGTGATGGGTATGACGGGAACAGCTCGGTAGGCTTAGCATTGTGATGGGTATGACGGTAACAGCTCGGTAGGCTTAGCATTGTGATGGGTATGACGGGAACAGCTCGGTAGGCTTAGCATTGTGATGGGTATGACGGGGACAGCTCGGTAGGCTTAGCATTGTGATGGGTATGACGGGAACAGCTCGGTAGGCTTAGCATTGTGATGGGTATGACGGTAACAGCTCGGTAGGCTTAGCATTGTGATGGGTATGACGGTAACAGCTCGGTAGGCTTAGCATTGTGATGGGTATGACGGGAACAGCTCGGTAGGCTTAGCATTGCGATGGGTATGACGGTAACAGCTCGGTAGGCTTAGCATTGTGATGGGTATGACGTAGGAAGACGCATACAAATGGTGTTTTAACTGAACAATTACTAAAGATAGATGACTAAAAAGTACATAAGATAGATGACAAAAAATTAATAAAGGTAGATGACTAAAGTGAGCTATAGGCATTCCGGAATTGTATTCCTTATCTAGTCCTCCTGACACTAACATATATCAGGCAAAGTATATCATTTCGGCTTTCTAATTATTGTTTTTTAAGTGTAGCGTCATGTTTTATAACTTAAAAAAATGTCGCTTTTTTGTATATAAGTACTTCTTATCTGGGTTTAGCAGTTGTTGAGTGCTGTACGATATAGAATTTGATGCATAAATTTGCAAGAAAGTATACCAATATCTAATTTTTTAGTATTCGAATCATTTAATTAGATCAACAAAGTACAACAGTTATGTAAGTTATATGCAATGACATATAATTCGTGATATTTGTATCTTGAAGTTAAAAAAACAGTTGCGCAATATGTCTGAAAAGTAATTAATTTATTCTACGCCCTTCTCAATTTCTTCATATATTTTACCCACTTGTTAAGTCATCCACCTCAACGCATCGTGTGGTGTTACAAAGAGCGGCAATCGGTATAAAGCCTCTTGCAGGAAAGTCAAGGTGATTCCATTGTGTTTGTAGAAGGTATTCCTAGAGAAGACGATGGAATCGTGTCTGACCCTGGTCAAACTCATTGGGTCATTTTTGACAACATGTTAGGAGAAGACGAAGAAGAAATTAAACTGTGGTTTACGCGTAAAGGGCATCATCGTAATGCCAGTGTCATTTACATTACACAGAATTTGTTTCAACAAAGAAAAGCTCATCGTACCATTAGTGTCAATACTCATTACTTGGTCTTGTTTAAAAGTCCTCGAGATAAATCGTAAGTGCAAGTCTTAGCCAAACAGTTAGAAACACCTTGGTTGACTCATGCGTACGATGATGCCACTCAAACGCTACACGCCTATTTACTCGTGGATTTAAAACCCACCACCCCTGATTATTTGCGATTTCGTACCGATTTGTTTCACGACTGGTGTCAAGACGGAGGACCTGTCGTGTACACGTCCTCGTCGTCGACATAACAATATGAAGCACTAAAAAAATCTATAAAAACCTTGGTCACTTTGACCTTGTCTCATACATTGTCAACATGACGTCCCTTCAGTCTCATCTTCCCATCAAATTGATTCGTGCCTTGTGCGGTATCAGTCGCGAACAAAATCCACAAACACGTGCTCACGTCTTAGAAGCCAATCTCAAAGAAGTCTTACGATGGTTTACGGTGACAGAACGTCAAATACTGCAAGGCATCATTCACATTCCACATCAAACCAAACGCTTTTTTGACAGAAACAAAGTAACCTTGACGCAACTGGCCGATCCTCGCATCGACACTCAAACCAAAAAGCAAATCATATTGAAACCTGGAGGTAGTGGTTCTCTAGGAGGTGTCATCATTCGTTCCCTTTTAAAATGGGACCCCCATACTTCCAAAGATCACCCCAAGAAAAAAATCCAAACGAACCCCTAAGAAAAAAAACAATGTTGCCAAGACCAAAACACAGAAAAAGAAAAGTCCTCAGAAAAAAGCTGTCACCCGCAGAAAAGGCACTTCGGCCAGGACGCAACCTTATCTTCGTAAACCACAACCTGCAAGAGAAAAGATCTAAAAAGACGTTTGGCAATGACCGCGTTTCCAGTAGCCTCAGGCGCTTCCACTTCTCCGTTGTTGGTGATGCCAGCCAAATCTAATTTGACACACATTCTTCCTAATTTGATGAAACATTGGAAATCTGCGTCTCCCAAAACGTCTCCTCCACCGGTGACACCCTCGTCCACATTAGCGACAGTAGCAGCTGCTCACAAAGTACCTGCCCCTAAAGTCAAAGTCCAAGAAAGATCTGGCATGTTAAAGAGTTTACTAGATTTGTCCAAACAGGAACTGTCCCGATTGAGTCCGTTACGAACCCATTCATGACGTGTGTTACCTACTATGAAGTTGATACGATGCAAAGATAATCAGTGGCGTCGCATTCCAGTATAAAAATGACTTGAGGACAACAACGTTAATCAATATTTCCTGTACCACTGCTGAACACTCAAGGATGCTTCCTCAAAAACGTGCACACCACAACCCTCGTCGTTCTGCTGTCCAAAAATGAAAAGGAAAAAGACAATCTCGTCATCCCACAAAAGGCTTAAAAATCAAACATCGACACGTTCTTCGTCAAAAGACCCAAAAGAAAATACCCATCCGTCAAAAGAAAAAGATGTTGGTGCAACGCGGAGGATTCTTTATTCCTTCTTTTGTAAGAGAGGAAATTACACCTTTTCTAAAACAAGTGTTGGCACAACAAAAAAAAGATAAAAGGGTGTGTGTTCCAAGTCATTGACGTCAGTGGTATTGTGGAACGAACAAGCAGCGATGTCACAAAAGCCGGCATGGGTTTATTGCCAGGTTTGGTAAATACCCTGGCACGAGGGATATCCCAAAGTTGATCCTTCCAGAAGATAAAAGGGACCCATGGAGCACCACGATCTCAGACGTAACCTTTGGAAGCCTATGTAAGGACGAAAACTGACTTTAGTCCCTTACAAACGATGGATGGAATACCATCGTTGGCAAGAACAACGTACTCCCCATTTACCACCCAATCTTGAAATGACCCAGATGTCCCAATTACAACACGAATTGCAATCCTTAATGCATCGCCACGATTTGTCCAAAACCGAAAAATCGCAAACGTACGGTCAACTCTTGCAACGACTACAACTCTTTCATCGAAAAGCTGTGGAACAAAAAGCTCCGTTTACCTGAAGTGCAACGATGGTTACAAGAACAAACGACGTACACTTTACACAAACCCATTCGACGAAACTTTCACAGAAGTCGCACTCAAGTGGAAGGCATCGATCATCAATGGCAATCCGATTTAGCTCATGTCTCTCATTTAGCCACCTACAATCGAAGCTACAAATATTTGTTTTGTGTCATTGTGACGTCTTTTCTAAATTTGGCTGGGTCGTACCATTGACATCCAAATCGAGCGGAGAGTTTGTACGAGCTTTGCAAATGGTGTTGAAACAAAGCGGTCGTCCACCCCTCTTCGATGGCAAACCGATAAAGGCACTGAATTTTCTGAACCCAAGCTTTCCAACGAGAATTAAAGAAACGTGACATTCATTTCTTCACTACCGAAAATCCTGAAACCAAAGCCAGTATCGTGGAACGTTTTCAAACGTACCTTGAAAGAAACGCATGTTGAAATATTTTACGCATCAACACACTCCTCAAGTACATCGGACGTCCTTACCGCACTTAGTTTCAAGCCTACAATCAATCTTACCATAGAAGCACTGGGACGTGCCCCCACAAGATGTGGACCACATGACAACGAAGTGATTGTTTTTTGAGCGGTCCTGTTTGGTACATCCCGGGACGATGGCTGTCCCCCAAGAAAGGTGGAGGACGTGTTAATCCCCTGGGAGATTGGGCCACGCATTGGTAAAGCCAAACGCACTTTCGGACAAAGGTTACTTACCCAACTGGACCACAGAATTGTTTCGTGTTACTGGGACGAGTGCGTGATCGTCCATCCTGCCCGTCCAATAAATAGGGAAGGACATGAACGGAGAAGTATTAAAAGGAACGTTTTTACTTGCCTGAGTTACAACGTGTCCACCAAAAAAGAAGACGGACGTGTACGACATTGAAAGCATTCTCGAACGAAGAAACCCGTAAAGTAGGAAAAACGGTCCGTGTCCAAAGAAGTCAAAGTACGTTGGAAAGGATATTCTCCCTAGTTTTGATTCTTGGATTGAAGCTTCGCAAGTCCATCGGACCTATAAAAAGAAGTGGACCATCATTCCCTTCAATACAGCTTCAGCCACCACAGTGGGACTACTCCTTCACCAACGTCCTTCTATTCAAGATTTACAAAAGCAACCCTTGTGGGTGTGGGTGTGGAGAACGTGTTTCCTAAAAACGCAAATCATCTTTTTCTGTCAAATCTTTGTGGTGTATTGTGGTCATTGGTGCAGGCCCATTGCTAATTTGAGTTCGCAACAAGGAAAACAAACAATTGTGGGGGACTATGTTACTCAGCAGTTGCATCGGTTATCTTCTTCCCAATCCTTCCCTGAAGTATTCTTACAACGGGAACAACAATAACACTATCGGGAGGCCTTGCGGTCCCAACGTTAGTCCATTCTCCTGACAGTCCACCCCTTCCAATCACAATCCCTCTTTTAGGACACTCCTTTAACTTCGAGTGACTCCCTCGGACAGAAGAAACATTGGGAATTATGAACAACACTATTAACCAATTTTACTTAACGTTTACCCCAGTGGACAGTTCCATGGAGGTGTTTTCCTAAGAACACGTTGTGCTGTTACCACGGCTAAATTACCTCAAGCCATGCATTTGGATCAAGATGCTCATTGGGAAGTGACTTTAGTGGAAATGATTCACCCGACACAAATCAAAAAACATCGTCGAAAATCAAAACACTTTTACAGTAGAAGTGTTTGACGAGGAAATTGCAAAATGCCTTAGGACCGCACGAGGGCCCACACTAACCCACCCGCACCCCAAAAACTAATCGGTCCCACCTATGAGTTCACCATTCCCTGCAGATTTATTTTAGTGGTCAACATTTAGTGAATACACTTGTTTCCATGTTCAATACTTTGTTTGGTATAGCCCATGGGAGGAAAGCCGAAAAAAGTGTTACCTTTGGACTACCATAAAGTGGGCCTCGTCGCCTCATGATGAAATTTTCAGAGGATAAAATGATGGCCATTACCTTTTTTTCCTGAATTGTATGATATTTTAGGGCGGTAACACAAAGATGGTGGCCAAGAAAAATGAAATACCATCCATAACCAGTAACTCGGATTTTACGAAATATTTTCGATTCCCTGTAGAATTGAACCAAGGACTCAACTTGATGTTTGCGTACTCCGATGTGGTGGGAGTACAACGTGGTAGGGACACACCTCTGTACCGTTTACTGCGTGTCCATTCCTTTCAAAGTGGATTCTGTCCGCCCGCTGACGAAGAAGGTGGAAATACCTTTTACGTTCACCGCGAATTTGTACATTCTCATTATTTGCCCCGTCCAGTAAGGTCGTATTTCGACAGTGTCAACATTACTATAAAAGGAGAACTGGGGGCAAAATATTCCATTTACCAAAGGGAAAGGTCCACAGTGAAACCTCCATTTTCAAAAACGATTCTAGAACAATTGAAAAAGTGATGTATCCCTGTGTACCAAGGAGTCCACTCGACAACGAGGGACATGATTTAGGAGATATGTTTAAATCAGCCCTTTCGTTCCGAGGTCCCCTGTTTTGAAACCGATGGGTGAAACGAGGGATTGCACGCCCTTAAAAAGATGCCCGCATTGACTCACGGGCAAAGATTTTCTCAACAATGTCCCTCATTGACCAACAAAACCCCAAAGAAGCTTTTTTGAGAGCAGGCTAAAATGTCTTGCTTCAAACGGGGTAAAGAGATTTTGGGTCAACGAGAAACTCCTATAAATGCCCTGAACAGTACCGAGTCCTGGCATTCCCTGCTTCCCCTGAGGGCACAGCAAGGGACAAGGGCAGAAAGCGACGGGACGAAGGGCACCGTTTTCAAAAAGTCCACCGTACATCTAAAGCTAGAAAGGACGAAGAAAAAAAAGAAACCGTTCGGAGACTTAGGACATCTTTGATTATTAAAAGTAAAAAGAACATTGAGGACTGAGAGAAAACAAATGATGCACCAAGAATCTTGTGCCTGTTCCAAGTCGGAACTGGATCTCTTTGCCATTCCACCCACAATGATGACCATGCCAAGAAGCCCAAAGGGGTCCGAATTTCATGCCGTCCTTTTTTTTTGGACGGATTCAGCTCCCATCGAGTTTGAAATCAAAGGGACAACCCGAAGATTACATCGATCTAAACAACATTTACTTGTATTTGAAAGTGAAAGTGATTAAAACGGACAACTCCAATCCAGCTACCAATACCCCTAGCAGCTCCCGTCAAACAATTTCATGCATTCCTTGTTCAGCGAAGTGGATTTGTACATGAATAAACAAACTGGTCAGCAGTAGCATGGCTACTTAGTCCTTACCGAGCGTACCTCGAAAATCTCTTGAAAAGAAGCCAAGAACACTCATTTAGATGCTTGCTTGGTATGGAAACCTGACACCGCAGATAAGTTTAACGAAACAGCCTTGGACCGAAGATGGACGATTCTCACAATGTGGGTTTTAAAATTCTGGAAGGGGACGTAGTTTTAGAAACTGTTCGATCGTTTGCATTTGGGACATGTGGTTTCAAGAGAAGTATTTGCTGAACGAAGTAGATATTCGCTTGAGGACTTAATCGTAGCAGTGCTGCTTTCCATTTGATGGCTGCTGATGCCCATCCACTGCCAAAACCATGATCCAAGAAGCCAGGTTATACGTGTGGTCCGTGTGGAAGTGTTACCCCAAAGTGGGGAAATGATATCAGTCCAAACTCTGAGCAGAACGACAGCCAGGTATCCCGATACGACCGCGTGGAAGTAAAAAACTTTCACCATTGCCAAGGGACCTAAGATCCAAGATCGAAGATCATCTGTTCCAAGGGACAGTTACCCAAACGTTTTATACATCGGCCATTGTCCAGCAATGCAACCCTCAACGGTACATACAATCTAAATCCTTTCGAGTTTAAGCACTGCGGAGTAACCAAAATCGAAATCAGGTCCGTGATGGCAAAAACTTTGTGTACCCGACCCCTTCGAACCCAATTTTGCCCCAGAAGAATTACTTGATGTCGTACTTGTCGCTGTACGAAGCCACAGGACAGTTAGGAACCAACGCCAGTTACGGTATTTCCTACAACTATTATGCAGGGAGGTTACACTTTGTGGGGTTTTGATTTTCACTCCAGGACCAAGGCAGTGACGAGGGGGACATTTCCACCCTATAAAATCTGGACAACTGCGTGTGGAACTTCAGTTTGCAGCAGGTCTTGGGCGAAACGGTGAATGTCCATTCTGTATGCCGAATTCGATAATACCATAGAAATCAGCAGTTTGAGAGAAGTCATTCTAGACTATTAAAACACTATGGAAAACTCTTGTCCCCTCTTTGAATAGTGGAGAATCCATGGAAATGGAATGGGAGGTTACAAAGAAAGCAGGACCCCTCAAGACCAAAAAGAAGAAGTAGTGGATCATGCAGTCCAGATGGCCAAAACAGGAACAACAGTTAGTCCACCTGTTTTTGCCCAAACACTTAGAAGATAAAATGAGGCGACATGATTATAAAAGATTGTTATGGGTGTCAAATCGATCATCCCCAGTCAAATTCAATGTATGATGATGAGTCAAGAAGAAAACTTGGGACAATCATCTGAACGAAGCTTGGAGTCCTTATCTCAGAAGAAGAGACGTGTTACTTCAGTGTTATAAAGGACCTTGCGTGATCATTCGTCCTCCCTCCCATTGTTTGCTCGAGATATTGATCGCATCGAAGCTCTCTTGGCACAGAGTAAGGGAGACGAAGAAAACCAACAGTTTACTTGACAGAGCATTTCAAGCAAAAAGCCTGGATTGAAATGATGACTTATCATCACCTGTGAAGAAAGGAAAGAAAAACAAGGTTTAAAAAAAAATGGATACCTGGGAACTTTATTATCTTTTGAACCGTAGTTCGTACACTGCTTCCTGGGAATCCTGTCGTGTATGCCTAAATATGAAACTACCTCATCGCGAACCTCAAGAGAATAAAGCTTATGGTCCATCAACAAAGATGACAGTCCATCTTCCCAGGAACTCACTGGGTAGCTGTCCTACTTTCCTCAAGAGGGTTGTGTGGGAGTATTTTTGATTCGTATGGATTACCCCCCTTTGGAAGATGATATCATTGACTTTATGAGAAGAAATGCCCCAGACTACACGATTCAATAATGTGAAATTACAAGGCACAGATTCTATGGTGTGTTGACAATATTGTGGTCTATTATCTGCATCATTGCAGTCCTTTGATATTCTTTAGAACATTTAGTGGACTTATTTTGATCATCATTCGTCCCTCGAAAACGATGGACAAAGTAGATAGATGATTTTTGTGACCATTATGGGCTATCTGTTGTCCGTTAGCTAGGGGACACGTAGTGTACATCTATGGCCAATGACTTCCAACAGTGGGAAAGGCTCAATTCACAACGTTGTCCAACCATGTCAAAGATAATGTATTGGTGTAATGGAAGAAAAAAAAAATTGTTATTTTAAAAAAATGTTTGTTATTTTAAAAAAAATTTTATTATTTTGAAAACAATTGTGTTATGTGGAGTTGTTTTGTTATTTGAATAAAAAGTGTTGTGTTTTGAAACCAATGCGGTCTGTCGTTTGTTTTTCATTTTTTATTCATATAGATGCTCTTTGACTTTTCTTTCTATCCCTCACATCAAACTATCCAAACGTTTTCCAAACCCTAAACCCGTAGAGGGGGTGTTTTTCTTTCGCGTCCCGCGCTTGAGCCATATAAAGCAGGGGGTACTACGCTGGGTATAACGCACCGGATGGTACCTGTGCTAAACAAAACCTAATAGGATACTTTAAAGATATTGAAATTTATGGGGACTATACAGATAAACATTGAAATTTGCATTAAAACAAAGTAAAGAACAAAAACAGAAACAATAAACAAGTGTCCTAGGAAACCACCTCTCTTCTGTCTATTCTTACAAACTCTTCCTATATAAAGCCCTCACTGACAGGCATTATACAACTAAACTAGGAATGTATTTACAGTTAAAAACCCCCAACAAACCGGGGATATCCACATGGGTCCTAAACGTGGACCCATCTAAACATCTCCTGCTTTATGGGCCCTCAAATAGATTTTATGAGGTAGTCCTCAAAGTCCAAAGGACTATCAGGCCCCAGCGACACCAATGTCCGCAACATAAAAATATTTACTCCTAAGTAAGATCACTAAATTATTACCATATAAGGTAGTCCAATGCCCAGGACTATCAGGGCCCCCGCGGCACAAAGCTGCACTAATAATCTAAGCTATAAGAACTAAGGGCCCTATAACATGATTTAGGTGGTCAATACCTGACCATCTAGCAAGACAGCACACGCTGCAATAAATTTTTACACAATAACCTTAATTACTTTAAAATTTCTACGTTGGATAACTACCAACGCGAGAATAGGCTGTCATATGAGGTTGTATACTCTACTTTAATAACAGCACAAAGTATTCCAAATTGTTAAGGTTGAACACGGAATGGAGGCAACATCAAGATGGAGGGAACAAACAAAACCAAGGCCACCCAAGAAGGGACACGGGGGACTCACCGGGACGGAATGAGGGGAACTTCGGTTACACCCTGTAACACTCCATCAAAAAAGCCCCTTTTAAGGGGCTATTTATACTTAGAGTTTTCCTTTTGGCTCAGAAAACTCTATTCGACAATCTCTTTCTTCAAAAATCAGACCTTGATCAATTTTTGGCTCTCCACCATCAAAATTAACAACCCCATTTAACCTGACATTGGACCAACCTACACATGTCCACTTGACCATACCTAGTTTACAAAATTGATAGGGAACACACAAAATGTACACTCTGTACTAGGGCAAAAATTGGAATGTTAGGATGTTAGGAGAAAAATATAACTTGAAAGATTGGACTCAATTGCACAGGGTGGCCTTACACAATATCGGTATAGGATGTCCACTAGCAACAACTGGACCTCGATTTGATAAGGCTAGGGGCGTGGCAAGGACGAACGACATCAAAAATGCCAGTTCACAGATCCTTTTCCCTCCTCCTCTGCTGCCCTGACTCCCAATACCAGCAAATGACTAGAAGTGGAAAACCATTTTTCACTAGTCCATCATTTGGTGCCATTGCACCTCTAGCCTCTGCATCCTCCCGATTGGTTGATAGGGGTTGAGTGCGTGGCTGTTCTATTCCCCACTCACCTAGGTCCTTTCATTCATGTCGATAGCTCCTTATAGGGGTGCGGCATGGACGGACCAAATTAAATAGCATACTATGTATGCATAAACGCCCCGTGGGGGATGTGGGCCACCATTCCTTCCTCACGGGGAAAATCTAAATCACTACCATATTAATTGGTAGTGTAAAAATAGTGAACAAAATGACCCCTTTGTGGGCCGGTTTTCACTTAAAAACCATAATTCAATCATTCATCCAGTCCTGACCATCCATTGTTTGGACTCATCCTCCTACGAAGATGTGCTCAAGGACTAGCTAAGCTCAACGAAGCTTACGTCCACCTCTGCATCGTATCAGTCCACAATCTGATGCAAAAGCCTGAAGAGATAGAAAATGTTAGAATGCCTACAAGTAACGGAAGACCTCATAGAAGAACTCTTCAGAGAGGGAAATTCAAAAAGGACAAAGAAGAATGGGACCTGAAAAGTATTGACTTCAGAAGCAGCAGAGAGAGCAGAGAGAACAGCAGCAGCAGCAACAGCAGCAGGAACCAGACAGAAGTTTTTGTCGGACTGGCCGTGTGGGACACGAAAGAGTTCTCTTTCTCTTTCCGTAGAAGGCAGGACCCTATCCTGTTGCCAGGACGAGGGACGCAATCTTAGGACGATAAAAGATTGTCATCCCCTCCTCTGCGCTCCCAATCACAAGAGGGTCAATGGGAGAACGATTGGAGTAGGAGATGCGTGTGCGGGGGCCTAGACCTGGGGAGGTGCCCAGCATTTAGCCAGGTGGCATTTTGAAGTTAAAAAACAGCCCTACTCAAGGGCTAACGAAATGTCCTAGAAAAGAGAATGTTCAAATTGTCCAATGGGTATGAGAGAGGAGTAGTGTAATTATAAACACTGATTCTTTACTGATTTAATAGTTAAAGATAACTGGGCCTCAGGGAGAGAAAGTAACAAAAGAACAAAAAGAAGAAATAAGGACTTTGATCAACTAAATCAGAGATGGATCAGAGTTTAGGGAAAAGTTTAAAGCTATGGGATATCAAAAACTGGATTCCCCGAGGACGAAAAGAAAAAGAAAAAGGGGAAACACTGGTAAAATCAAAAGGGTGGTGGGAACAAGGGCAGAAAATAAAAGAAGAAGAAGTATCCAAAGGGCCCCTTTTCAGGGGGCCCACTCGTAGGGCCTCGAAAAGATATTAGCTTTCTTTGCCTCCATTTTCCCCTTGTCCGCTAGGACCAGTCCCCATATACAAATAATATTCCCACTTGTTCAATTTCCCTTGTCACTAGATAGGGGCCCACCATGTTTTAATTTCCCTTGTCCGTAGATAGGGCCCCACCATGTTCAATTTCCCCTTGTCCGCTAGATTGGCCCCCAAATAGTTTCCCATGTTTAAATTTCCCTTGTTGCTAGATTAGCCCAAATCCCTTTTTTGACGGGATTTTTCCATTGTCCGCTAGGAGTGCCCCCCATACACTACTAATATTCTACCCTCTTGTAAAGTAATTTATATATTCTACCGCTGGTAAAGTAACTCATATATTCTACCCGCTTGTAAAGTCATTAATGATTCTACACGCCCTGCAAAGCCAATGCATGTAATCTACCCGCTTGTAAAGCAATGCATGCATTCTACCCGCTTGTAAAGTCATTTATGTATTTAACATGGTTGCTAAGCATTCCATAATATTCTTCCCGCTTGTAAAATAGTTACCTCAACAATAATATTTGCATCGAAGATTATTATTTTCAAAATCAAACTAAACTTTATTTTATTTGCGACAAGATGATATCACTAGAGTAAAGAATCTTTTTTATTCGCGGCAAAAATGATCTTTCTTCGTTAAAGAAACAGAGTTTGTCTCAGCCATGAAAAATAGATACACTAGCGCTCTAAAATATTTATAAAATTGTGACTTATTTTTCTGCAAATGAAATTATTTTCCTTGCAATAAAAATTATTTATGCAATCTCCTTAGTGAATTAAATTACTTTCGCTATGAACCTAGCAAATCATACAAATTATGACGTCTGGAATAAATGAATGTCATGTTCTACAAATCAATATAATACCTGTGGACAGCAATCTGTGAATCGTTTTCCTGTCCAAATATTCCATAGCGTTGGATCGGATTCCGTGGTGGGTTATTTCAAGTCCAAATATTTCAGAGCTTTGGGTCGGACAACTTTGTATATTATTTTTAGTCTAAATATTTCAGAGCGTTGGGTTGAGTTATTGAGTGAGACACTTTACTTCAAAATGCCTCGATACTGGATAATCTTCATTGTTTCTTTGTGTCCTAAACCACCAAATTAGTCCGTCAGCTGATTCATTCTAGAATAGTACAATGCTTCCGCGTGATTAGTACAATGAATCATATATCCACCTTTGATTTACTTCACATAGCCATCTCTGGTAGTTAGATGCTTACGTAAACATTGCCAATTGTTTGTTGTCTGTTTCTTTGAAGTTTGCATTAGAGCTTATCAAACTATGTTGTGGGAGTTTGCATACCAATACTAGTATTGGTGCATTTCATGAAATATTGATGTATTTGTAATTCATTTCCGAAAATCTGTAAAGAATGTTAAACTAAATGTGCCTAATCAAGTGTTACATTATTTGCCTTTGCCAATTACCTCCTTTCAAGTTATGAAAGGAATATATTATTAGCCTTGTCATAGGATGCAATATATGAAACAAAGCCAATTTGATAATCTA
Source organism: Unio delphinus (assembly GCA_029339505.1). NCBI lineage: Eukaryota > Metazoa > Mollusca > Bivalvia > Unionida > Unionidae > Unio > Unio delphinus. The sequence goes on from JAQISU010000231.1 coordinate 1,411,331, forward strand.
TGGGACTCTGTGAAGTAAGATGGAAATCCCAAATAGAACACCAAACTGAAGATGGGCATATATTATACTATAGTGGAGAGTTGGACAAGTCCATAAATGGAGTAGGCTTCTTTGTAAACAAAGCCATCAAGGGATCTGTTCTTGAATGTCGCCCCATATCTAGCAGAATCATCTCCATTCGTCTGAAAGCATCCCCATTTAACATTACAATTATCCAAGTCTATGCTCCAACTACTGATCATGATGATGAAGAAATAGAGGAGTTCTACAACAAACTTCAAGGTATAACAAACATGGTAAGTAAAAAAGACATCCTTATTATCCAAGGAGACTGGATTGCCAAAGTTGGCAAAGATGCTCTACAAGACTGGGATGATCATTGTGGACCTTCTTGCAACGAGCTTACCAATGAAAGAAGGAGACGTCTGCTCGAGTTTGCAAGCTACAACAACTTGGTACTAGCCAACACCCTGGGTCAACATAAAGCTTCCCAATGCTGGACATGGCATGCACCAAATGGAACCCATCATAACCAGATCGACTACATACTAGTTCAAAACCGGTACCGATCTGGCATCAATAGAGAAAAAACAAGAACGTTTCCAGGTGCTGATGTTAGGAGTGATCACGAACTCGTCATTATGAACTTCCGAGTGAGGTTGAAGAAAATTAACAAGTCAAAGAAAATCAGGCTCAAATTCAACCTTGAACAATTAAAGGACCCTAACATCTGCAAGTCATTCCAAGCCACAATTGGAGGAAAATTTGCTCCACTCCTTGTGATGGATGTTGATGTTAAAGTGATGACAGACACTTTAAACACAGTCATGACAACAGTGGCCAAGGACATCATTGGTCTCCATCGCCCAAAGAAAAAACCCTGGGTTACAAAGAGATTCTTAATCTGTGTGATGCCCGAAGAGACTTAAAAAACACCAGACACACAACAGGGGCAGTGGAATATCGAGAAATAAACAAGAATGTCAGAAACAAATTGAAGAAAGCATATGAAGATTGGATTGGACAACAGTGCACAGAAATAGAGAACAGTCTGATAAAGAATAACAGCAAAAGGCCATTCCAAATTGTGAAAGACCTCACCAGAAAGAAGCAGCCAAGAGTCAGTACCATTCAAGATAAAAATAGAAAATGCCTCACAGAAGCAAATGACATTGCAGAAAGATGGACTGAGTATTGTAAAGAACTCTACAACCATCCGTCCGCAGGAGCCCCAGAGGTGCTTGAAGTTCCAAACTCCACAAATAATGATAATTTCCCCATTCTCAAAGAATAGGTGGAGTCAGTAATAAGAGCACTGAAGAATGGAAAGGCAGCTGAAGCAGACAACATCCCAGCTGAACTTATTAAGAATGGTGGGGAATCAGTGATAGAACTACTGACAAAAATCTGCAACAAGATCTGGCAGACAGGCGAATGGCCAACACAGTGGACCCAGTCACTAATTATAACACTCCCCAAAAAAGGCAATCTCCAGCTGTGCCAAAATTACAGAACTATCAGTTTGATCAGCCATGCTAGTAAAGTGATGCTGAAGATCATCTTGAACAGACTGAACCCACAAGCAGAAGAAATAATCGCTGAAGAACAGGCAGGGTTCCGTAGTGGAAGAAGCACAACATAACAAATTTTCAATCTTAGGGTTCTGTGTGACAAGTACTCACAACATCAACAAGACATCTATCATGTGTTCATAGATTTCAGAAAGGCTTTTGATAGAGTGTGGCATGAGGCATTGCGGGCCACAATGAAGAAGTACAACATGGGTCAAAAGTTGACCAACACCATCAAGCAGCTGTACGCCAAGATTACCAGTGCAGTAATTGCTCAAGGTTCTGTGGGGGACTGGTTCAAGACTACAGTTGGAGTACGGCAAGGATGTCTCCTGTCACCCACACTTTTCAACATCTACTTAGAGCGCATCATGAGCGAAGCCCTGAAAAACCACTGTGGGACAGTCATCATTGGAGGGCGTAACATCACCAACCTCCTCTTTGCAGACGACATTGATGGGCTGGCAGGCAGTGAAGATGAGCTTGCCACCTTAGTGAAGAACCTGGATAAAACATCTTCCAGATCTGACATAGAAATAAGTGCCGAGAAGACAAAGCTGATGACAAACAGTGGCAAACAAATCTCAACCAAGATTATAGTCAGAGAACAGGAACTGGAAACAGTGGGCCAATTCAAATATCTAGGTTCCATAATCACGGAAGAGGGATCAAGGGCAGATATTTTGTCACGAGCAGCACAAACAACGGCAGCTATGTCAAAGCTAAGACTCATCTGGAGAGGCTTAGAACATCTGTCTGAAAAGTAAAATCAGACTATTGAGAGCACTAGTCATCTCAATCTTTCTGTATTCATCTGCCGCCTGGACTCTGACAGCAGAATTACAACGAAGAATTCAGGCACTTGAAATGAAATGCTACAGAACCATCCTTAGCATCTGTTACATGGACCACATCAGAAATGAAGAAGTGCGCAACACCATCAGGCACAAAGTAAGCCATTATGAAGACCTCCTCACCATTGTCAAAAAGAGAAAGCTGAAATGGTATGGCCATGTCACTAGAGCCAACAGTCTATCCACAACAGTACTGCAGGGTAGTGTCCAAGGTGGTAGAAGGAGAGGTAGACAGAGAAAAAAATGGAGTGACAACATCACAGAATGGACCAGGAAAAGTTTTGCACAGACACAGGGACTGGCACATGATCGAGTCAAGTGGAGGGAACTGTTCAGATGTTCAGCAGCACAGTGCCTCAACGACCATACTAGGTCAAGAGACTGATGATGATGATGATGATGATGATGATGTGTATGTATTAAGTCAGAACAACATAGTTAAGTAAAACAATTCTTAAAATTCTTCCTAAACACATAATATAAAACAGAAGTTGTGATTTACATAGGCCAATTAAAATGCACCGAATTAACCTGATGTGGCACGAAATCGTAAAGGACCATCACATTATGCATGGTCGAAGACACCTAAGTGATCCTATCTAAAACACTATGTGTCAAACCATCACATAAAACAATATCACGCTGATGACCAGAATTACTCTAAAAATGGTACATTGTATACAATATGAATAGAGTATTGAAAAGCACTTCATCTAGCATATACAAATCAACTATCATGTATATAAAAGGTATTCATTTGGTTTGTCATCCGAAATTAGTTCCATATGTTTACATTTAAAGTAAGGTTAATTGTACATACATGTTTGGAATCAACATAGGGCTGTTGGACTCAAAGTCCTAACACAGCTCTCGTAGCAAACCTATGCAAAAATATTAAAAATTCAATAGCATTCTATTTCTGAATACTTATGATCGAATGTATAGTCATAGTCACTGAACACAGCTGCTTTGTAGGGAAAGGTACTAATCTCGATTCTTGCTTGGTATACATGTACTTCATTCAAATATTTTCAAATCCACAAAAAATACTCAACTGGCTATTTAAAAAAAAGAGTGTTACAATCTAAAGTACGTTAAAACTGAAATTCCATCAGTAAACATTACTTCTATTTTTTACAGTTATAACTAAGATAAACTCTCAAAAGATTATTTTCAATAAAGTATTACTTTCATTATCAAACATAGCTGGCCTGCCAAATCTTTATATACACTATTTTATAATCATTCATTTCTAGTTTGATTCCCATTCTTTCGCACGGTTAGCAAATTTCTCAAGTAGTTTCACATATTCATCAGACATGCTTGATTGGCGTAAGTGATATTTTACATTCTGTGACGAACCGTAAGACTTCTCAACTAGCAGCCATCTATTAGACACCCAAACCCCCTAATCTCTAGCCAGCAAACCCAACATTAATAATATTATTTGGAGTTGTTTCTTAAAGGCACAGCCAGAACGGAAAGACCCATAATTAACTTCATACTGCTCACTTTCATTTTATCGCTAGAAGTTTCAATGGAGATCTTATCGATATCTTAAATGCATAGAAATCAAATTTGATAGGTTGGAGACTATAGCCGATAAAATCACCAAGTAAATCAGAATACTCTGTGATCATAAGTTTGCTCGCTATGCTAATTGAAAATAGAGTTGGCCCAGTAGAGGACAGATGTATTTGTGATTATTTTCTTGAGTGATAGGTATGATTTATCAATGCAAGAGCAAACAATCGTAATAGGGAATTTCAGAGCCTAGAAAGAAAATTCCACTAAAAACTGCAATACGGATATGAATAATGTCGTGGCAGATTTACAGGATCAGAAAATTCAGTTCAGAGATTTCAAAAGATGAAGTCAGCTATTTCAAATAACTATATATGCGAAGTAGATTGATTTTATGGCGTTCTTGAGAATGCATCAAAAGCGGACGAGCCGCCTTCAAAAACTCTATGGAACAATTTCAATCCAAAGGAGTCGAATAATTCTGACTTTGACCATGAGGTGGGTGTACACTGGTTACGACTCTCACTAACACATATGGTGGGGACCCCGCGTGGCCGAGTGGTCGAAAGCGCTCTCCGTTACGTATCATTGCCTTCTCACCTCTGTCTGCGTGGTTTCGTGTCTCAGATTTGGCCAATGTGGACATGTGAGAAAGCTTGCCAGATCCTTCTTGTGGATCAGTAGTTCTTCATGTGGGTTTACCCGGGTTCTACCTCTAATTAATTAATACTGGTCGCCATGTATAGCCTATCGTGTGCTGAAAAATGGCTTTAAACCCTACAATAACAACAACGCATATGGTACGTGTGGCCATGTCATGAGACAGCTAAAGATAACCAACCACCTAGACATATTTTTGTATGCATATTTTTATTTATGCTTTTGTGTTATGCCTCTGTATTTGTTTGCTTTGTTTGATTATGTTTTATATAAAAGGAAGATAGTCCATGCTGTTGATCAGCGTCTTTGCTTAACTCCCGTTGGTTACCAATGAACAGTATCGTCGTATAAATGTGCCAGAACTAATCTCACACAATCACAATGATAAGATATACAAGATTGTCGGGACCTACACCAAGGCAATACACTGTAATCATTCATGTCCAAGAACACATTTATTTACTGGTATCGTGTGCATTACGAAGTCAATAATAATAATTTAAATAAATATATATGATAACGCTGTATCAATTATATACCACGAGATGTATAAATCTTTCATTAAAAAGAAACGAGGCGTGTCGAGTTTCCGTAAAATAAAACATTTATACAACGAATGGTGTATCATTTATAAAGCGTAAATACTGTACACATATGTTTTTTTATATCATACACAAAAAACATAGTTTCCTTTTGAACGGAGTTAAGATTTAGGTCTCACTGGATCGTATTTTGACACCTTCCTAATATTTAAGGGAAATACGTGGGCCTAATTATCATAAGCGTAGCAATTATAAATTCACACAGAAGAAAGGTGGAGTTTGCGTAAGGCTTGAAAATGGGTTTGTTTGTTTGTTAACTACTTGTCACATTTAGACTATCACTGGAGATCGAATGAGTAACTTGGGCTGCAAATGAGCAGCCGACATGGTATACGTTTTCAGTTATGACGGCTACAGAGGTAAATATCTAAAAATCGAGATAGTTGAGGAATGATGAAAATTACGCAGATTTGTTATAGAACTAGTGATCGTTATTCATACATAAGGAACATACTTATTATGTTAGCTGTCTTGTCACAGTAACATATTCTAAATAGCTCTTTGCTGTCAACCATGAATGTTAAAAAAAAGATTAAAGGCAGTGTTAGTTCGGTATGAAAGCCACCAGTTCTAATAGGGATGCCACAATCAAACTCTCACATGCATCCATCCTAAAAAATCATTAGTTTGTTTTTCCTTTAATTTTCATTGTAAAATTATTATTCTATTTTCTGCAATAAGTTCACTATCGGATGGAAATTCATCTGATATACTGTATAGTCAGAATTTACAACAGGTATCTGTATATTGTCCGAGTGAATGAACTATTCATCACATCCACGAGTGTGACAACATATTGAATAGGTTACTTTAGCCTACGATTGTAGGTTGTGTATTAAAATCAGTTTTATGTGTACATAAAAATGTATTCTTTGTTTAGCATTCTATATACAGCCTTGATTCTGACGCTAAAACATTCCGGAAGCGAATTTTGCTTACTGTTGAATATAAAGTTCCGTTACTAAGATCCTCCTGGCCGTCTTATTGTGACCCGAGATTTATATTATGGTTGTTCATATTAGATTTGCTCACTCGTATCTTATATTTTATTATATATATATATATATATATATATATATATATATATATATATATATATATATATATATATATATATGGGGGGCGTGTGTGTGTGTGTGTGTGTGTGTGTGTGTGTGTGTGTGTGTGTGTGAAAAGTGCTTTAACCAATACATCAGTGTCTGACAGAAAAGTCTTGTATTGATGATTTAAAGGTCAAGTCGAAAAGAGGTCATATTATTGCTCATTTTCTTTAACAGATATATTAATTGATCCAGTCGGATCTGCACATTTCTCGGGATGAATTCGACATAGAAAGGAAACGAAATGTCAAAATATTCATTACCGTTACAAGTGAGGTCCAATTTTGATCAGCCTTTATTAGTGTATCCAATTTGATCGAATGCCATTAGTATATTGAACTGACCGAAAAAGAAAGAAAAATGACATTGCCCCAAAGAAATATAATAAATTAAATTCTGAGACAATGCGCTGTTTCATTCGTGTACTGTTTATTGAATGGTTGCTAATACGGAATGAACTATCGGTAAATAATCTAACGTATTTCATTATTACTGGAACTTAGTTTCACAAATCTACATACTAAACTTTGCCCAAAATATATATGTAACAAAATATATATGTAACAAGATATGCTAGTAACCTACAAGAATATGGTTAGTCGTAACAATACGCGTAACGTCACCATATTAGTAAGAAGGGTGGTTAATTAGATTTAGCTGTTATTTAGTGAGTGACCTCCCTTGATGTTATAACCCAGTGTGTATGAATAGATAGAACATCAACCGAGAACTGGGCAAGATTATTGGGAAAAATAATGCAATACGAGCCCCTTTATATAAGAAAATAATAAATGGAATGAAACAAATTTATAGTGATATTTTTACTTCAACTTTAGTAATGACAAAAGGATTGAATAGCAGGGTCTAATTTGGATGGATTTCATCATAATATCGAGTGGTGAAACAGCTCAATTTTTGCATCTGATTGCATCACCTTCCTCTCGCGACGGTGTTCCAACGTCAATATTTCCTCGAATTTATCTATTCCGACCGCTTCGTACCTTTCTGGACATCCTAGTCCTCTATTCTGAATTAGTCACTGCTGTTGTTTTTTTTTCAGGACTTCCGTCTAATGACTGTGATCTCTGTCTCTCTTTCTCTTTCTCTCTCTGTCTCTCTGTCTCTGTCTCTCTCTCTCTCTCTCTCTCTCTCTGAAAGGAGTTTCCTTATAGGACATCATTAGCTCTATATGTACGACTTTCTAGACGTACAAAAAACTCCTAACTTACGTTACTCAGAAGCATGCTAGCTATCTAGAAACTGCTTAAATTCTGACAGTACAGTAGGATCCTTCACAGAGACATCTCCTGTTTAAATGTGATAAAATATTAATTTCTGATGCATTCAACCTCATTGTTCAATGCTTATTCAAAATACGACACTTCACAGTATGTGTGCATCTTTCTTGCGATGTATCTGCAGTGTTTATCAATTATACAAAGTTTGTTAAACATACCGAAGTCATACCGTAAACTCCTCCGTTACGTATATATATATATATATATATATATATATATATATATATATATATATATATATATACTAATTACTTAAACGTTGCTTTATATTTTCCCGTCTAGTAATGTAGACCTTAGTGTTTAGACGTAAATATAATAATCAACAATGACATAAAATACATTTCGTTTGTGAAAACTATATTGTTGATAGATTTGGAAATGAAAGATAAATAAAAGAAAAAACAGGTGCATATATTTATGAAGAAAACACTATAAAAACCTAATAAACTTGCAATCGATTATAATTCTTAGAAACATTAAACATTTACTAACATGGCATCAAATATTTCAGTAAATATATATCTGTACAAATGTATATAGATTTTGAAATGTTTAATGAAATTCAAAACTACTGATATACTCTTTCAGAGATTAAGGAAGATTACCATCATCTTGCTGATGTACTTAAACTTTTCACGTTTAAATTAGCTATGTAATCTTGATGGTGGCTATGTAAAGAAAGAATAATTAATTCTATGCGGCATAACACTGGTATTCCTGGTCTAATATGCATGTGTTAGTAGAATAACCTTTTAAGTACAGTTATTAGCAATCCAGTCAGGTGGTGTTGATTTTCTTTATGATATTTCGTGTGCACGATTTATTTTCATCAAATTGATTTGAACAAACACAGCAAACATTTTTAATACATCAATAACTAGGACGTTCTATAGTATATTGATAATATTAACATCTAAAATATTTAGTATCTCACACACCAACTAAATGTTTTATTCTTATTGTTATATCTATAAGTGTAGAAACGTACTTGAAGTTTATTTATGTGAAAGCGCCCGTATCCTTCCAGCAATTAATTATTGTATGCTGAATGACTGAGTCGTATTAAGTATTGATATTTTGTACTTTTTTCTTTTAATTGACTTCAAAAATATCTAGCCGAACTGCATTCAACGTAGATGACAAACAATCTGCCCGAAATGTTAAATTCATCAATGTAGCGTAGAATAGAACTGTAGCGTCAAATCATCAAACGCCCTGACCACACTACTAATTATTCAACGTAATATTACTTTAAGAAATGGCTTTTGATTCCCATTACTTCCTTACAAGATGTAAATTATTGTGAACATTTTCACAACGGCTTCGTGGTCATTATTATTTGTAAGTAGTTAAAAGTTGTCCTTATTTTGCTATTAATTTCTATTCAGTTAGTTATATGTCATGAGAGAATCGTGAAAGATTAACTTCTAAATTCGAGTGGAGAATTACACACCTCATAAATACCAACACCCATTACAACGAGAAAATAGAACTACGCTTACTCTTTATCAGATGACAACTAGAATATAATCAGTTTAATTGCACAGATTCATCGAACCAATAAAAGAACATGAGGACATACAGGAAAATAGGGAGAAAAATCAATCTAAATCATGTAAATTCTCGGCAACCAAACCTTGTTTTCTTAATATTTCATAATCGATTAATTGCGCTCCGATTTCATTATACGTGATAATTTCTTGCACGATTTCATATGCCTAACCATGTCATCATTTTCGCCATTTGGATGAAATAACTGAAACATAAATCTGTCTAAATGCCAATGCGAGAACAATGGCTCCGCCATTCATAATTGATGTTCTTTCTGTTTGGGATATGTTTCAATTTTGCTTTTAGCTGTATGTTCTAATGTGAAGGAAATATGTTTTTGAATCGTTTATAACATATTTGTTTCAGATCCTTTATTACTATTTATTGAACATGATTTTTAAACGTATTTATCACTAACCGAATATAAAATAATGAGTCCGGTTGAAAAAGGAAAGTATTTCGTATTTATTTATTGATGACATATTGTTATGCAATAAAAAACATGCAATATGTATTCCCTAACAACCGATGGTCTAATATTTAAACACTTTTTCTGTTATGTCACAATAGCAGAAAACACTCACAACACGCCATATTTGATTATTAGCTCACTCTCTTATATCTAATAAAAATACTTACTCCCGACTTTTGGGTCAATACACACATCAACATCTGATGAAAGAATACGAAAATGACGAATCGATACACTTCCAGATTATCGTTATTTTAATTTAATTTATAAAACCTCTTGAAAAGACATTGTAACGTTATGAAGATTCATAAATTGTACTCTACAAGCAAAGATGGTAAACAGACCAAAACTATTTCAAGCAAACCGAAACTATTTCAAACAAAATCCTAAAGGATTTCAAACCGAAACCGATTCAGGCAGACAAAAAAAAAAGAAGAGAGAAATGTTTTTTTTTTGTCACGCTATTGAGACTCTGTCGCTGCGGAGACCAATTGAAAATCCTTTACGATTTCACAAACAAACTAATTTGTAAAACCTCACCTCGCAAATCAAGCAAATTATTTGACTGGTCAGTGAGATTGAAATTAATTCTTGTTAATGAATCATTATGACATCGCATATACTCTGGATTAGCTGGATCCTCAATAATTAAATATCCGGGTGGAGCTGCTGGTGAAAATGAATATAAAATATATCCCTGATGGGCCTGATTTGATCTTTTGAGATTTATTTGGTCACTTCCTTCGATGACATCACATACTAAATTCACTGCAATCACCGAGGATATATTGACGTTTTGAGAAGCAATATGTCTACCACCACCGTCTGGATCATTATAATGTTTGAGGATAGTTGTCTGTTGTTGTGTTATTTTTTTCCATGAGTCGTGAATCGTTTGAAACCAACATCTATGGCATCATTGAGTTTTTTTTCTTTAGTTCGGGTACATTACATCTTGGAAATTTAAACTTGGGAATATCCTCTACGCGTATATTATATTTCTTTGCAAATTCGTTTCTCGTTTGGGGGTGATCATCACCTAACATAAGTTGAATAGTTCTCAAATTAAATTCTTCCATGTCAGCGATAATTTTGTTATATATCTCCATGTACTTGATGACATTTTTTCGGTTGGGAGGAATGGTACTAATTTCCGTTATAAATTTATTTTTAATTCGCTCAAAATCGCTATTGATTTTTGTGTATTGTCCGGTAATATCTGGTTCGTCTATTGTAAAATATCCTGTACTATGAGCTTCTGATACTGCTCTTAAACGATTAAAAAGGGTATCTAATGGTAACACATATGTTAATTCAGGACGAAGGGGTATTATAGGAGGAGCAAAATATGGAAAATGGACGATTTTGCTTTATTATAACCATGATAATCCTCCTTCGTTGAAATATAATCAGATTTTTGTGGTTCAGGTAGTGGAGTTTCTTCGGGTCATCCAAGCACGGTTCTTATAGAGCTCTGATATATATCTACAACATACCCGGGTAAGTTTATCTCAATCGCGGATGATAGTGTTGGTTCATGAACTGTAATAGCGATGTTTGATTCTTTTCCAGTAATTGATTGTATTCTGCGTTTTAATTCGTTATTAATTTGTTCGATTTGGTAAGACCATGATGGTAAAGAAACAACGTTCCAGTCTGGAATTCCATCTTGTTTATTCTTACTCGCAAACACCAAGGAATTATTCGGTTGTCGACCACCAAATGGTACTGATCTAATGTTAGGCCAACTCTGATACACTGGTTACTTTGCTAACGCTATCTCCTTCACTGGAATCGAAGTGGGGAAATTCACACTGAATTAAGAACCCGTTGATGTTATTGAGATCATGCTGGTTTTCACCGAGGTTGTGTTTTCCGCAATTCAATGGAGTAGTTTTTGCGTCGTTACGACATTGTTCATAAACAAAAAATTACTACAACGGCAAATGATCACATTAAAAATTAAAAGAGGTACCAATAAAAGTGATTTCAGTGGTTAATAAGTTATCGTCAGATTCCTGATCGTCAGATTCCTGTTAGGGTCTTTGCAGTATTTCTCTAACACGTTTTCTAGCTTTTTCGTAACTTTAGAGCTTTCTTCAACGATTTCCCAGTCGATTATTAAATAATACTGTTCGACACCTGTATCTAATACATTAACAGGAATCTTATTATGCTCTATTGCCTTTTCTGATTATATGAAAGATATTCATCCATGATATAATCGATGATGTTTTTAGAACAATGATTTAATAAAAACCCCAACGAACCCCAATCAAATCGTGGAGAGATAAAATACGATACCTCGCCATATGATAATATGTTTTCACGATCGACTTTTATTAAATCACGATCATCATCGTCAATATCAAGCATCCGCATACATATTTTAAAGGATGGAAACACAGCAATCCTTTTTCATTTTAAATTATAGAACATTTTCTTTTCTTCGAGATCTGAAATCATGTAATATTCCCCGCCTTCAGTGAACAATCCCTCAAACTTTTTTTGACATTTTTACCATTTCAAATGTTAAGAATCGTCCATTGACACTCCAAATATGAAATAGTATGATCATTAATTGCAATGGTAATTATCTTTTGCCGCAAATATGATGAGGGAAGTTCGAAAAATTATAATTATATAGGAAATTCCACACTTGCTCCATCGATGAAAGAGTTGCTATTTTATCATTCTGAGTTATCATATTGGAAGAACCATCCGTTAAGACTCGAAACATAAAATAGTGTGATCACCTGTCGCCGTGGTAATTATTTTTCATCATGATAAAATGATGGAGAAAGTTCGAAAATTTATAATTATATAGGAAGTTTCGAACTCTCTCCATCGATGATAGAGCTGCTAATTTATCATTCTGAGTTGTCATATTGGGAAAACCAACCATTAACACCCCCATACATGAAATTTTATTATCGCAGAGTGATCATCTACTGCAGTAATATCATTCCCGCCGTAGAAACCATTATATGTTATTGTTGTATTCGCCCATGATTGGTTATCTAGAAAATCCGATTCGGGCTAGACAGGATAGTGTAGAATATAATCACTTCGTTCTGCGTGTTTTTTATTATCTGATTTTAACTCCGCTCCGAATCCTTTATAGATCAATATGACTTTCTCGATGTTATAACTGCTAACTCACCTTTTCTCCCTCGAAATTCAGGACATATATTTGATTGAGGTTATCAACGAATAGTTTATATTTGTCGAGTTTGGGTTTATCATATAACATCTTATCGATCCTCTGAATGAGATTTGATCGATTTACCGTGTGTGTCATTTTACTTAAGTCGTCCGGGACAATATCGGGTAGCGATAGCAAATCAAGAACACCGCGGATTATTTTAATTTGCTCTCGTGGTGAGATTTTATCACCACGTAAAGACTGTGCAATGACGGATTTTCCATTATTGAATTTATCGACGATGACCCGTTGTCCTCGTTTAAACCTCGATGAGTTCTTGTTGAGTTTACTAACATCAGTCTGAAATATATTATTGAGGTAAGTTAGTTTTTTCTGATATGGATCTAACCGCGATTCTGGGTGGTGTTTGAAATAGCGCGGATAATTTTCTTCGTATGATTCACTCGATTGCGCGATTCTCGCTCCGATAGAACTCTTCAAGAAGTCATCCACGGCTGGACTATTGTTAATCTCCACCGATGATATTTTTGTTTTGTTGCGTTTCTTCTCGAGCCACGTTTCATACTAATCCGGGATCGTCCGCATGATTTCATATCCGGAACTCTTCATGGACGCGATTAATCTCGGCGTGAAGTAACACTTGGAGCTGTTTTCATCATTGATGTTGCTCATATACGCGTATCCGTAACTTGAATTTATCTCACTGAGATTAGGAGCGCGAAATAATAACTCCCACGGAGTTAGATTTCTCTCGTGGGATTCTATGACATTATAAATATCATCGAGAGTCAGTAGTCATTCAACTTGAGATTTTGACCCAGTGGAAAATAATGAATTTCATTGATATTTCTGAAACGATGCAATGCTTGCTTGGTGGCTTCAACAGATTCTAGTTGTTCCGAGAATACCGCGAGATACTTAAATCGATCATCGATGATGGAAACTCCAGCTTCCAATGTTAGATTGTATATGACAACATTGACATCATTGAATGCCGCATTGACATCCGAGAAATATTTCTGTTTTTGTATTGGGTCAGTATCCGCGTGATAATACTTCACTCGATAGTTTCGATGCTTAAGTTGCTTCGCTAAATTATGTACTGAATAATCTCCTCGGCGCTTATTGTGTGTGAAAACAACAACACGATTTCCATCTGCGAGAACATCTAATAATTTTTTTAAGTTATCTCGGTGGGATTGTTCCACAATGAACTTCTTATCGAGGTCGGGTTGATAATCATTGATGATTTATTTCATATCGGATCGTCTTAAAATATATCTGAATAACATCAAGTCATCGCTGTTGGCATCTGCGTCCAGCAATATCACTCGATATTCCGCGGTTACTAAACCAGCAAACGTCTCCCATGTTGTTTTACTAGACTGCAGGGATGAAAATATCTGTCTAAGGATTCCATGCCATTCATCAACGATGATCACATTTGGAATTCCTAGTACGCGACGGATAGATTCCACTTATTCAATTACTCGTGGTCGATCTCTCGGTGGGAAAATAATATCTCCAACGATTTCATTGTACGATTCGAGATTAAAGTCTGATCGGGTTTTCTCAGTGAATGTTTTCCTGTATGACAAATACAACACGGATTAATCAGGTTTTATTAATTTCCAAGCAGACTCGGACTTTCCCATTTCACGTTGAGAATTATTTTACACCCATGGCCTGATTTGTGTGTTGGGGGTTCAGTATATAATACATCTGGAGTTTTATCAGGTATTTGTCCCGGATAATCAATCCTGCGATAAATTGATTTCGTTATATATTTCAAATACTCTTGCATGTCATCTCTGATGGTGATCGGAATTGTTATTTTCTTACCGAGTTCGCGGAAACATCCCACGCGATAACAATCCGAATACACTACAGCGTAACAATCAACGCATGTCTGTTCCACGTAATTATATACTTCATTGTATCCATGTCGTCGCTGACAAATATTACAATATTACTGCCTTGATAACGAGATCATATTTCCATTTCCGCCTGATATTTCAGTGATCTGGTCCGGTTTTCCTGTAACCGCGATGGAGATTTTAGCAATATCAGCCATGGGAATATCACCAGAGATGAAATCTTGGGAAATATCAACTATGATTTTCAAATACCGCGGTTGGATACAACATGGACAAGTCAATAAATCAATTGTGGGAATGGATCTATGTGGATGAATCAGTTTTTTTAATCCGCGAATATAAGTTTGCTGATCTTGTATTATTGAGTTTGATGCTATGAAGATCAGTCTTTATATCAATATTTCAGGTGGGATTGTCCTCCGCGGATTTCTTTATCAGCGTCTTATAAGTCTCAAAATCAAAAGGGGTAGATTTCACTAACACGTGATACCCGCTAGTTGTTTGGGATACATAAATATCATCAGCGAAATTCGAATAATTCCCGGTGAAATAATTAACGATTTCATCCACGGATGGTTTCTTTGATTCAATATCAAATACGGGATATCAAAATCTCCACCAAGGAATAATTTCACTGACCTCTGATTGTCCTTTAAAATCCATAATATCATCTTTGTTGATAAAATCAAGAATCTCTTCAGATGTTGAATAATAATCCCACGCGAGAGATATTTCTTATTGAGGAAATTGTTCACTGTGAGGGCGTCAACCGCAGACTTCTTATCGGGGAAGTATATTGCCTCGCTGTATCTCCTATAGTACTCCTGCAAGTAAGATGATCCCTACCGGGCAAGATCGACCGCGCTATCATCTGGAGTTTCATCAAATATTTCCGAGACCATCTCCGGGCTGGTTTGATTCAATGTCAGTTCGATATAATCCTCCTCCTCCTCCATTATACACTAAAATTAGCATCTAATTGAGTAATAGTTAATCCTCAAACATATTAAGTATTAAAAATATATCATTATTTATATAACAATGCCAAATCCAGCACTAGCTGTTAACAAATGTCGTTGGTTATTTCAAGGGTCTAAAACACCCTGTAGGAAAAATTCGTACGGGGAAATCTGTGGTCCTCATGCCGTCATGGCGAAACGGGGTTTTAAGACTGGTTCTCGTCCTTGTATCGGATGTGATAAGGGTGTACGAGGAAAATATCAAATTCGTATCGAATGCGGTGGAACGAGATATCGGGCGATGTTGGAGTATCACACCCGAAATATAAAACAAATCCTGACTATTAGGGAGTTCTTGGAATAGCACGCCGAGAAAATCTGAACTATAAAAACCATTATAAAAATCCTTGAGGGATTTTTCACCGAAGGCGTTGGGGTGTTTATTAAATCATTGTTCTAAAAACATCATCGATTATATCATGGATGAATATCTTTCATATAATCAAATAAAGGCGATAGAGCATAATAAGATTCCTGTTAATGTATTAGATACAGGTGTCGAACAGTATTATTTAATAATCGACTGGGAAATCGTAGAAGAAAGCTCTAAAGTTAGTTACGAAAAAGCTAGAAAACGTGTTGAAGAAATACTGCAAAGACCCTATCAGGAATCTGACGATCAGGAATCTGACGATAACTTATTAACCACTGAAATCACTTTTATTGGTACCTCTTTTAATTTTTAATGTGATCATTTGCCATTGTAGTTACTTTTTGTTATGAAAAATGTCGTAACATAGCAAGAACTACTTCAGCGAATAGCGGAAAACACAACCTCGGTGAAAGCCAGCATGATCTCAATAACATCAACGGGTTCTTAATTCAGTGTGAATTTCCCCACTGCGATTCCAGAGAAAGAGAGTGTTTCACAGTTGGCCTAACATTAGATCAGTACCATTTGGTGGTCAACAACCGAATAATTCCCATACATTACCCACTCCCACATACTGAAAGGTGAAGATCCACCAGAGTGCGTTTCTTGCAATGAGCCATTCACTTTTAAACACTTTATGACCGAGTGTTCCGACCTGCAACCTACGCGTGCTAAATATTATAATGTACATGACATGAAGGAACTTTTTGATGCAATACAAATCACTTGTATTTTAGATTTCCTGAAGGAAGTAAATCTCTATTTTAAACTATAACTTGTATGCTATCACCTAGAATATTTTTATCTAATACAAATATCACCTCTTATTTATAACATCTTATCATCAACATATACCATTTACATCTCCCGTTGATTGGGAAGCTTCATATTTTCCTGTCACCAACATCTTACCATTTTATATTTAACTATTATGGTTTTGTATATCGCTGGTCGATGTTAAACCTCTCTTATATTTGAACATCTAACCTATTGTTTGGCGCTAAATAGCCTAAAAGTGCTGGTGCGCCGTTAAAATTCAATCAAACAAACAAACCGAATAATTCCTTGGTGTTTGCGAGTAAGAATAAACAAGGCGGAACTTCAGACTGGAACGTTGTTTCGTTACCATCAGGGTCTTACCAAATCGTACAAATTAATAACGAATTAAAACTCAGAATAAAATCAATTACTGGAAAAGAATCGAAAATCGCTTTAACAATTCACGAGCCGACGTTATCATCCGCGATTGAGATAAACTTACCCGGGTATGTCGTAGATATCTATCAGAGTTCTATAAGAACCGTGCTAGGATGTAGATATCTATCAGAGTTCTATAAGAACCGTGCTAGGATGTAGATATCTATCAGAGTTCTATAAGAACCGTGCTAGGATGTAGATATCTATCAGAGTTCTATAAGAACCGTGCTAGGATGTAGATATCTATCAGAGTTCTATAAGAACCGTGCTAGGATGTAGATATATATCAGAGTTCTATAAGAACCGTGCTAGGATGTAGATATATATCAGAGTTCTATAAGAACCGTGCTAGGATTTTTCACCGAAGGCGTTGGGGTGTTTATTAAATCATTGTTCTAAAAACATCATCGATTATATCATGGATGAATATCTTTCATATAATCAAATAAAGGCGATAGAGCATAATAAGATTCCTGTTAATGTATTAGATACAGGTGTCGAACAGTATTATTTAATAATCGACTGGGAAATCGTAGAAGAAAGCTCTAAAGTTAGTTACGAAAAAGCTAGAAAACGTGTTGAAGAAATACTGCAAAGACCCTATCAGGAATCTGACGATCAGGAATCTGACGATAACTTATTAACCACTGAAATCACTTTTATTGGTACCTCTTTTAATTTTTAATGTGATCATTTGCCATTGTAGTTACTTTTTGTTATGAAAAATGTCGTAACATAGCAAGAACTACTTCAGCGAATAGCGGAAAACACAACCTCGGTGAAAGCCAGCATGATCTCAATAACATCAACGGGTTCTTAATTCAGTGTGAATTTCCCCACTGCGATTCCAGAGAAAGAGAGTGTTTCACAGTTGGCCTAACATTAGATCAGTACCATTTGGTGGTCAACAACCGAATAATTCCCATACATTACCCACTCCCACATACTGAAAGGTGAAGATCCACCAGAGTGCGTTTCTTGCAATGAGCCATTCACTTTTAAACACTTTATGACCGAGTGTTCCGACCTGCAACCTACGCGTGCTAAATATTATAATGTACATGACATGAAGGAACTTTTTGATGCAATACAAATCACTTGTATTTTAGATTTCCTGAAGGAAGTAAATCTCTATTTTAAACTATAACTTGTATGCTATCACCTAGAATATTTTTATCTAATACAAATATCACCTCTTATTTATAACATCTTATCATCAACATATACCATTTACATCTCCCGTTGATTGGGAAGCTTCATATTTTCCTGTCACCAACATCTTACCATTTTATATTTAACTATTATGGTTTTGTATATCGCTGGTCGATGTTAAACCTCTCTTATATTTGAACATCTAACCTATTGTTTGGCGCTAAATAGCCTAAAAGTGCTGGTGCGCCGTTAAAATTCAATCAAACAAACAAACCGAATAATTCCTTGGTGTTTGCGAGTAAGAATAAACAAGGCGGAACTTCAGACTGGAACGTTGTTTCGTTACCATCAGGGTCTTACCAAATCGTACAAATTAATAACGAATTAAAACTCAGAATAAAATCAATTACTGGAAAAGAATCGAAAATCGCTTTAACAATTCACGAGCCGACGTTATCATCCGCGATTGAGATAAACTCACCCGGGTATGTCGTAGATATCTATCAGAGTTCTATAAGAACCGTGCTAGGATGTAGATATATATCAGAGTTCTATAAGAACCGTGCTAGGATGTAGATATATATCAGAGTTCTATAAGAACCGTGCTAGGATGTAGATATATATCAGAGTTCTATAAGAACCGTGCTAGGATGTAGATATATATCAGAGTTCTATAAGAACCGTGCTAGGATGTAGATATATATCAGAGTTCTATAAGAACCGTGCTAGGATGTAGATATATATCAGAGTTCTATAAGAACCGTGCTAGGATGTAGATATATATCAGAGTTCTATAAGAACCGTGCTAGGATGTAGATATATATCAGAGTTCTATAAGAACCGTGCTAGGATGTAGATATCTATCAGAGTTCTATAAGAACCGTGCTAGGATGTAGATATATATCAGAGTTCTATAAGAACCGTGCTAGGATGTAGATATATATCAGAGTTCTATAAGAACCGTGCTAGGATGTAGATATATATCAGAGTTCTATAAGAACCGTGCTAGGATGTAGATATATATCAGAGTTCTATAAGAACCGTGCTAGGATGTAGATATATATCAGAGTTCTATAAGAACCGTGCTAGGATGTAGATATCTATCAGAGTTCTATAAGAACCGTGCTAGGATGTAGATATATATCAGAGTTCTATAAGAACCGTGCTAGGATGTAGATATATATCAGAGTTCTATAAGAACCGTGCTAGGATGTAGATATATATCAGAGTTCTATAAGAACCGTGCTAGGATGTAGATATCTATCAGAGTTCTATAAGAACCGTGCTAGGATGTAGATATCTATCAGAGTTCTATAAGAACCGTGCTAGGATGTAGATATCTATCAGAGTTCTATAAGAACCGTGCTAGGATGTAGATATCTATCAGAGTTCTATAAGAACCGTGCTAGGATGTAGATATCTATCAGAGTTCTATAAGAACCGTGCTAGGATGTAGATATATATCAGAGTTCTATAAGAACCGTGCTAGGATGTAGATATATATCAGAGTTCTATAAGAACCGTGCTAGGATGTAGATATATATCAGAGTTCTATAAGAACCGTGCTAGGATGTAGATATCTATCAGAGTTCTATAAGAACCGTGCTAGGATGTAGATATATATCAGAGTTCTATAAGAACCGTGCTAGGATGTAGATATCTATCAGAGTTCTATAAGAACCGTGCTAGGATGTAGATATATATCAGAGTTCTATAAGAACCGTGCTAGGATGTAGATATATATCAGAGTTCTATAAGAACCGTGCTAGGATGTAGATATATATCAGAGTTCTATAAGAACCGTGCTAGGATGTAGATATCTATCAGAGTTCTATAAGAACCGTGCTAGGATGTAGATATATATCAGAGTTCTATAAGAACCGTGCTAGGATGTAGATATATATCAGAGTTCTATAAGAACCGTGCTAGGATGTAGATATATATCAGAGTTCTATAAGAACCGTGCTAGGATGTAGATATCTATCAGAGTTCTATAAGAACCGTGCTAGGATGTAGATATATATCAGAGTTCTATAAGAACCGTGCTAGGATGTAGATATATATCAGAGTTCTATAAGAACCGTGCTAGGATGTAGATATATATCAGAGTTCTATAAGAACCGTGCTAGGATGTAGATATATATCAGAGTTCTATAAGAACCGTGCTAGGATGTAGATATATATCAGAGTTCTATAAGAACCGTGCTAGGATGTAGATATATATCAGAGTTCTATAAGAACCGTGCTAGGATGTAGATATATATCAGAGTTCTATAAGAACCGTGCTAGGATGGCCTGAAGAAACTTTACTACCTGAACCACAAAAATCTGATTATATTTCAACGAAGGAGGATTATCATGGTTATAATAAAGCAAAATCGTCCATTTTCCATATTTTGCACCTCCTATAATACCCCATCGTCCTGAATTAACATATGTGTTACCATTAGATACCCTTTTTAATCGTTTAAGAGCAGTATCAGAAGCTCATAGTACAGGATATTTTACAATAGACGAACCAGATATTACCGGACAATACACAAAAATCAATAGCGATTTTGAGCGAATTAAAAATAAATTTATAACGGAAATTAGTACAATTCTTCCCAACCGAAAGAATGCCATCAAGTACACGGAGATATGTAACAAAATTATCGCCGACACGGAAGAATTTAATTTGCGAACTATTCAACTTATATTAGGTGATGATCACCCCCGAACGAAAACAGAATTTACAAGGAAATATACATTTTATCCAAAATAGAATGTACCCGAACTAAAGAAAAAACTCATTGATGCCATAGATGATGGTTTCAAACGGATTCACGACGCATGGAAAAAAATAACACAACAACAAACAACTATCCTCAACCATTATAATGATCCAGACGGTGGTGGTAGACATATTGCTTCTCAAAACGTCAATATATCCTCGGTGATTGCAGTAAATTTAATATGTGATGTCATCGAAGGAAGTTACCAAAAAAATCTCGAATGATCAAATCAAGCCCATCAGGGATATATTTTATATTCATTTGCACCAGCAGCTCCACCCGGATATTTAATTATTGAGGATCCAACTATTCCAGTGTATATCCGATGTCATAATGATTCATTAACAAGAATTTATTTCAAACTCACTGACCAGTCGATTAATTTGATTTACGAGGTCAGGTTTTACAAATTAGCCTGTTTGTGAAATCGTAAAGGAGTGTCTCAATAGCGTGACAAAACGAAACCATTTCTATTTGTTTCGTCTGCCTGAATTAGTTTCGGTTTAAAATCCTTTAGAATTTTCTTTGAAATAGTTTCGGTTTGCTTGAAATAGTTTCGGTCTGTCGACCCTCTTTGCCCTAATGTTTTCTGTGAATAAAGATTGAAATTACTGATAATATTTGTTACGTGATGTTTCTGTTCATCATAGATTTTAACACGTATGAGAGCCAGTTGTAATAGGTTTCCATGTCATAAATAGTTGCATAATCGTTTCAATGTTTAATCAAATGTACCATTGCTTCCTTGTATAACACCAATCTCTATCCTGTCCCCACCCAATCTCTCCCCCTCCCTCCCTCCGTCCCTACCTCCCTCTGTCCCTCCGTCTCTCTCTCTCTCTCTCTGTCTCTCTCTGTCTCTGTCCCCCTCTCTCTCTCTCTCTGTCTCTATCTCTGTCTCTCTCTGTCTGTCTGTCTCTCTCTCTCTCTCTCTCTCTCTCTCTCTTGATAGATCTGTTTTTTTCTGCTGTTTGATTTGTTTACTCTTTTCCAGTAGTAAGTTCGTCTTTTAGTATTTTGAGAATACTTATCTTTTAGTACGTTAATTATCTTATCTGAGGAAGTAATACAAAACTCTTTGGTAGTTCCAATATATATATATATATTTAAACGTTTGGCCTCACTTACTTTGTTTTTGTTTGTCTCTCTTTTTAGATGACAAATTATGTTAGCATTCCCATCTTCATCGGATCAGCTTTCACATCATCAACTATTTGTATAAAAAAATCTTTCTATAATTATCTTTTTCCCTCATGTATTCTAATAGTTTAATTATTTATATGTATGTGTGAAGAGGCAAATTTATGGCGAGCTATCAAGAATACATCAGTTGAGACCAGATAACCATTAGTTAGATTTATGGAGACACGCATGTGTCATAGGGTGTTCTGCCGAGGACAGTGTTGTTTCTTTATAGTGGCACGGTTGTTACTAATTAGAACAGGGGTCATCACTTAGATAACGAGTACCAAAAAAGGGTGGGTTATAGCATTTATTATTAGTATATTTATACAACCCCGTAACCAGTGGGGCAATAATATATAATATCTAATAAATTATCATCATCATCATCACCACCAGACCCGCACCTCGTAACAGTATGTTCAAGCATAGGTGCTGCAAAATAGTAAATTTCCAAAGCTTTTTAATTTTCTCCACATCAAACTCAAAGTCATATATCACTTTAATCCTTTATTAAATGAGTTCCATATTTTACTTTATGTTTGGTCATTCTCCACGTCTTTCTTCCGGAGTTTCATGTGATTGTACAGATCTGGAAAGAGTGTGAAATAGCTTTGGAAATAATTATTCCTGAGCCTCAAAACACGTGTGTTTTCAATATATTGTGTTCTGCAACTATGAGAGTTTTTTCATTTCATCTTTGTTTTATACGTGTTTTGTTTTACTACCTACATTTTTGATCATGTTTGCATGTCACTATGATTGCTTTGGTACAAGTGTTATCCTACTTAGGTGACCACTGCTGTGGCCTAAGCGGTTAGAGGTTCCGCCTCGCTTAGCGCTCAGTATTAAAAGGCTAGTCTTAGGACTGTCCGGACTGGTGTCAGGATAATGTGGCTGGATGGGACATGATGCCACGTGTCATCCCTACTGCCCAATGTTTTACTAATTCGGTCAAAGAGTTATGTACCACCGTGATCTTTATAAGTACAATGTATCTTCATAAAGTGTAAACTGTGACTATCGTGTATCTTCATGATCAAGTTGTAAAGTGTAACTATCGTGTATCTTCATAATCAAGTTGTAAACTGTAACTATCGTGTAACTTCATAATCAACTTGTAAAGTGTAACTACCGTGTATCTTCATAATCTCGTTGTAAAGTGTAACTATCTTGTATCTTCATAATCAAGTTGTAAAGTGTAACTATCTTGTATCTTCATAATCAAGTAGTAAAGTGTAACTATCGTGTATTTTCATAATCAAGTTGTAAAGTGTAACTATCATGTATTTTCATAATCAAGTTGTAAAGTGTAAGTACCGTGTATCTTCATAATCAAGTTGTAAAGTGTAACTATCGTGTATCTTCATAATTAAGTTGTAAACTGTAACTATCGCGTATCTTCATAATCAAGTTGTAAAGTGTAACTACCGTGTATCTTCATAATCTCGTTGTAAAGTGTAACTATCGCGTATCTTCATAATCAAGTTGTAAAGTGTAACTATCTTGTATCTTCATAATCAAGTTGTAAAGTGTAACTATCGTGTATTTTCATAATCAAGTTGTAAAGTGTAACTATCATGTATCTTCATAATCAAGTTGTAAAGTGTAAGTACCGTGTATCTTCATAATCAAGTTGTAAAGTGTAACTATCGTGTATCTTCATAATCAAGTTGTAAAGTGTAACTATCATGTATCTTCATAATAAAGTTGTAAAGTGTAAGTACCGTGTCTCTTCATAATCAAATTGTAAAGTGTAACTATCATGTATCTTCATAATCAAGTTGTAAAGTGTAACTATCGTGTATCTTCATTATCATTCAGTTGATTGCTTGCTCGTTGATTGTTTTGTACTCATAATGTCATTATTTATTGAGCTCTAGATTTAATTGAATTTGTTGTCTATTTTGTAATGTTGCAAGTTTCTAAATATAAAGGGTTACCTTAAGAACATTCAGTTATTCGTTTATGTACTTTTTAAGACCTATGAGACTCTGAATCTTGAAGTAACGGGTGATATTTTACTTACATCATGTTTGGAGTAACGGGTGATATTTTACTTACATCATGATTGGAGTAACGGGTGATATTTTACTTACATCATGATTGGAGTAACGGGTGATATTTTACTTACATCAGGATTGGAGTAACGGGTGATATTTACTTACATCATGTTTGGAGTAACGGGTGATATTTTACTTACATCATGATTGGAGTAACGGGTGATATTTTACTTACATCATGATTGGAGTAACGGGTGATATTTTATTTACATCATGATTGGAGTAACGGGTCATATTTTATTTACATCATGATTGGAGTAACGGGTCATATTTTACTTACATCATGATTGGAGTAACGGGTGATATTTTACTTACATCATGATTGGAGTAACGGGTGATATTTTATTTACATCATGATTGGAGTAACGGGTTATATTTTACTTACATCATGTTTGGAGTAACGGGTGATATTTTATTTACATCATGATTGGAGTAACGGGTGATATTTTACTTACATCATGATTGGAGTAACGGGTCATATTTACTTACATCATGATTGGAGTAACGGGTGATATTTTACTTACATCATGTTTGGAGTAACGGGTGATATTTTATTTACATCATAGTGTCTAAACGTTATATCTTAATAGTTTATGGACCTAAGATCTTACTATCAAAGCTGTATTTTTAATTGTTTTATTTTCAAAATGTACTCTTATGGTGTAAACTAAGATGAAGACAGAAACGTTTTGTAATGTTGTTTGGGATTTCTAATAAAATAAAATGACTTTCTGGTGGCTTTGGGTTCATTTTTGATATCACTTTACTTTGAGCCTCTTTGGGGTGGGAACTCGGGCAATTTCAAAAAGATTGAATCGTGTCGCTGAGACGTAAAATATTCAATCTAAATTAAACACTATTGTGATACTACGGTACTGGTTTAAATATCTTAGATGTACGTGTATATGCTGTTGAATTTTGACAGAAAAAAATAAAGAGAGTTGTAGCATGGGGCTATTGTCTCATTGCGTAAGTACTACTTGTTACTGGATTTGAAATTAAAGGACATAGAGTGTAAATAGATACATCACATCATAGTCTAACTTTAATTCCGCAAATCAGATTGTTCTGTTTCTCCAAAATTTTCCTGTTATAGTTACCTATGGTGACTGGTGTGCCGCTCTCACTACATAATAAACTAACTATAAGATCTCCGAATATACACAAATGTTACAAGGATGGTTAAAATATTTAGATAAACTTTAGCCTGAACACTTCCAGTTCGTAAGCTAGACAAAGAAGATTAAGTATGTGTAGCTAGTCAGAATAAAAAAGAAAACATCTAAATTCATGTTTGCACATTCGGTACAGACAGAACTTAGGCATCTAAAATCCATTTTGCACATCTTGTACAGTTCAGAAAGCAAGCAGCAACAATTCTCTTTGCACATCGTTTACAGGACAGGAAGTAAGCATCCAAAATCCGGTTTGCACATCCATTACAGGACAGGAATTAATATCAATAGAAATTGAAATGTTCCGTTATTAACGGGTCCCTCAGTTGTGTAAGACTTAATGTATGTATAGCTAAACTCTTGGTCTTCTGAAAAAGTACTCAGAATACATTTCTATCTTTTAAAAGGAACATTAATTCATTCGTTATGAGAGGGTACATAGAGAACACCAAACCAGCCACATTTTGGGACTTGCTCTTGAAGTTAATATAGACATAATGAGTGTAAGGAAAACACCAAATTATTTGTTTTTGGCAAAAAGAAACGAAATACCATAGGCTTCCGCCGCTAGGTACGAGTATATAATGCCTCTTTTGCGGGTTTCATCTGTTTTACTTTGTAAGTATAATCTTTTATATAAAAATGGTGACATATAAGCAAGTGCGAGCCTTGTTTATTAAGAGTCTCTGCGAAATATATCCTTTCCTTTCCGAAGAGACAACTGCATGTTGAGACTAGACTGTATCGTCGCAAAACGAAGCCGATATCCTTCGCATTTTGGCAGATATCGTGTAAAACGTACACTTGCTCAGATAAAAGTTCAACTATGTTTTAAATACGCATAAATGCATGTCGAAAATGTCACTTTCGAAACGACAATTGTAGGAAACCAGCTATGGAATATACTAACAGACGTGTAACGACAATTTCTTCTCTGTACAATGTAATACCGTTGTTATAAAGCTCACCGGCCTCAGCATACCCTTAAAATCAAACAAAAAAGAAACATTACAAGATTAACAACAATAAAATTAAAAGTTAACTATCGAATATATATATATATATATATATATATATATATTTATATATATATATATATATATATATATATATATATATATATATATATATATATATATATATATATATATGCATTTTGAATTTGGTAATTTGAATTGTTATAATGTACTTTAAAGGCGTACACTAAAATGAGTTATATATATATATATATATATATATATATATATATATATATATATATATATATATATATATATATATCGTGTAAAGGAAATTAACGAGCTGAATGTTTACTTGTCATATATAATTTTAATTAACCATGGTTTATATACGTTATTTGTAGGATTCCACCACTTTTCATAAAATAAAATAAAATAAAATTTAAAAGAAAGATTATATTGTTCCATAATCATTTATTGTAACCTTGCTTTAATAATAAATCAGTTTTCAATTTATTTTTTCATATTTGGGAAATTGCGTTGTTGCACAATGATATGCTTATCTAGTAATGCTTTAATTATATGGTGATTTATTACTGATTATATTATATGGTTAATTTTTTTTATGAATTTAATTATATTGCCATATTTTCATGATTTCTCTTAGGTATATTGTACATATTGTAATTCACCAATTGAGTTCGGAGTTGTGGAAATAAACGGCTTACCAGTGTTAATGACACCTTGCGCTTTGACATAGGAACCCTGCCTTACATTGTATGTATGGTGGATTGTCTGGTACTGGAACTCCTTATCTTTTAATTGGACTTTGTTGTACATTGGATGAATAGGTGCCGTCACTTTTTGATTACTCTCAGTGACTCTTGTATTCAAAGGACCACGTGTTGTTGGATCCACGTATTCTGAAAAAGACGTAGATTCTAAATAAATTGAAATCGTCACGAAAAAATGTTTTCCTAGTACAATTCATCTAAGTGTTTATATAATCCACATTGTTAGTGTAAACCCTTATTAAATGAGTTTAGTTTTAAGGGAAATATGTTGTATTGTTTTGTTGTTTTCGTTGGGGGGTTTCGGGGATGGGGGCGTAATTAACGGAGAAAGTGATTCGCTAGATTTCTGTTAAAATGTGACGTCATAGAAGCGACTCCAGCCCCCACTGGCCGTTTTGCATTGCTTACGGGTGTAAATAGCACATGAAGAAAAGGCTGTGGACAACATTTTATTTCTTATAAACGATAAAGGCATAAAGAAAGTCTGGATACATTATTACAATCGAGTCGATTTTCATGCAACACCATACAGCATTCCGTACTCATTACATTTCTCAAAGGAATGTTACGAGAAGGAGCCTGAAAAATAGCAGCTCTAGGATATGCAACTGCTAGGCCTAGACTAATAGCTGAATATGTTCCAGACATACCATTGGATATTTTAAATCCTTGGGAAAAGTATCAAACGTATGAGTTACGAAAATAGGCAGAAGGCCGAGAAAGTGACTACAAAATGCAACAATCAATTCACAGATATTTTATCTACACCATAATACAAATATGACAGGAACCAGATCGTCCTGATGAAATGAGTAAATGTATTTTCAAGATCACACTCAAAATCAAGTCACCACTGTCATATCTGAAATTGAGATCCGACTTTAATCAAATGGAAGCTTTCCTAAAAAAAAAGATTCTTAACCCTTGACACGGTCGTGTTTCGAGAACACAATATTTTCAGGAATCTTAAAAAAAATTAAAAAAATTATTTAAAAAAATTAAAACCTTTCATCTATGCTTGTTACACGTAGAATGTATAAACGGTAATCTGTAATGATTTGAATTGATATAAAACTATCTCTTGGGCAGTTTAAATAGCAGCGATTAAAAGAAAAGAGGTCAGGTATAAAATCAAAGTTTCACATTTATATAAATACAATGCCAATATAAATTGGGAGAGGCGACTGTGCGCAAGCGCCCTTGGCACTCGCCATTCAGTATTTTAATCTCATGGATGTATATTTTACAAGATATCAGTCCTTAGGGGCTGTGTGTGCGTGCGTGCATGTGTGTGTGCATGCGTGTGTGTGTGTGTGTGTGTGTGTGTGTGTGTGTGCGTGTGTGTCTGTTGTGGGTAGGTAATGAAGATGTTATTTACATAAAATACGATTGAACCTCATCCTTCTTAAATGAAATTATTGCATTGTGGCAAAACCTGTAATTTTTGCATTGGGCGCCATCACATAATCATTATCACATTTTTGCAAAGCACACACTGCATCAGTCTTTATTTGAAAATTACATTGTTTTGTGCGTTTTTTAAAAATAAATTCCAATATATGAAATATTAGCACCTTCTAACTGCTGTACTTTTCTGCTGTCATGTTGCAAACACATTGTTAAATACTTCAACATATATAGTTATGAGCATATCTCGGAAGGAGATGCAACTTTTGCATATGCAACCCAAATCTGGTCTACAGAGTCTGTCTCGCTTGCCATGTTTTGTTTGTATTCGAGGAATGGCTAGTATTGCGTCACGGAACCACGTGATATGTTGTCTCATCAAAATTCGGAAAAACTCGGCAATTTACGGAATCGTGATATCTTCCACGCAATATAATGACTACCAGTCTATAATATTTAATTTATAAACAGTCTAATTAATTTTTTTTTATTTCTGGTCTCCTTTAAGAATCAACTATCCTTATTTTGATTAAACCAAGAAAATAGCTGAAGAAATTATAGTTAAAGGCTATACTTATTGAATTCTTTTCTTAATATGATACTCATCGTGCAATATTCTGATACTATATTTGCTGCCAACTTCCCAAAAATGGTTTTATGCGGCTTTTTTTTTAAGACGAGGAGAACCCAATCAGCAATCAACAGTTATAGTAATATCCTTGTTGGTGCTGTTTTAGTCACTGCATTAAAAATACACTTACCATCCCCAGAAAACTCAAACTAAACACAATCCATTTAAACAAATTTTTAAATA
Source organism: Unio delphinus (assembly GCA_029339505.1). Lineage (NCBI taxonomy): Eukaryota > Metazoa > Mollusca > Bivalvia > Unionida > Unionidae > Unio > Unio delphinus. The sequence continues at coordinate 1,440,915 of JAQISU010000231.1, forward strand.
ACGCCTTCAAATTGTCCGTGTATTGTGTATAAAGGCAAATGAACAGACTAACCGTACAGAATCATGTTTTTTGAATCATATCCTAGTCTATTGGATGACTCGCATGTGTACAGGCCATAATCGTCGTCCTCCAAATTAAGAATTTGTAAGTAGAGCGCCACTTTGTGTTCGTTCTCCTTATACACATCCGTCCAATATTTCCGGTTTGTTGAGTAGTTGAAAACGTGGTTGTCGCCTTTTTTCCATAAACTGATAGCTTGGGGAAAGGCCTTCACTAAACACTCAAGCATCGTCTCCTGGCCACGGTACTGCCCGATACGAGATGTTCTCAACTCAACCTCAGGAGCAACTGAAATAACGTTTATATATTAGTGTACATAGCTAGCATTTATATTCGTCACGATTATTAATTCCTACTAAGTACATAAATGACACTGTACAGTGAATATTAAGTCCTTTGCTCACAGTCTAAATGTGACTGTACGTATTAGTTTGCATTTGACTGCCTTTTATAAGTATTTGTGGAATAGGTTAGGGGTCAGTTCTCCTATTTGATTATTAATTGGCAAACACCGTGAGTTAATTTTGCGTGTGGTACACACGGTAAGACAATTGTTCAGGCGTATAATGATATCAGGATATTTGTGAGAATTTTCGTGAATTGACCATTAATACAAATTTTACTAAGATTGAATTACCACCACGATGAAACATATTTTCTAAATGTTGTATCATTTGCAACTCTTGCTTTACTTGCATTTGAGTTGGACTCTAATTAGTATGGTCTTATTTAGCTTAGCGTAAAACAAGCATACTTAGTATAATCTCATTATGTACCGATGACGGAGCATTGTGCTTAAAAAAAAACAACGATAACCCCCGAAACAAGAGCTGACCTAATGTGATGCAAGTCACAAATATTCATCGCATAACATTCAATAAATTAAATTTCTTAAAGTTATTGATATCTCAGAGTATGATACTTTAACATGTTTATATTACTTCATACTTTATTGATTTTGGAATTTCAAACTTACACTCGACGTCAACAGTTATATCTTTGGAGACAGATTCAGAAAGTCCGTTGTCCACTACACACTCGTACACGCCCGCACAACGACGTGTAATATTGTGAATAATCAGCATCTCTCCTTTTATACCTATATCTGGTTTGAGAAACAAATGTTACTTTATACAAACAATGTATCATATTCCACATTTTTTTAACCTATTATCTTTAGTCCGAAGCATTGCAATTACAATGGCCGATCATCACATTTGACCAATTCTATACCTCCGCCACCATCAGGAGAATCATACATGAACAAAAGACCTTAACCCAATCATATTACTGCACAATCACTATCACAAAAGGTAATGCTCGTTTAATATATATATATATATATATATATATATATATATATATATATATATATATATATATATATATATATATATATATATATATAAAGTCTGGTTGGAAAATATTTAGACAATGTCATTGCAATTTAGAGTAGACGGAGAAACCGAGAGCACCACAGCTTAAGCGTGAAAATTTAAAGCGATTGTAAATGTAACACCCTTTACAAAACTATGCAAAATTAACACTTGAGGAGAAAAATCATTGTTTCTTAAAAAAAGGTATTTGTCAGACTATCATTAAACTATTAGCTCGAGGTAGATCATGTAATTCAAGTCACACATATACTATATATTTCAATTTTTACTTGGTTTAGTGCTTCTATATGACATTACGGTGAAGAAAGAGAAATAAATGTTTGAGTCAAGCGCACATTCTTTAGTCTGCTGATTAGTTCTTCTGAACCACTTGACAGTCGGCTCTGGGAATCCAGTTGCATTACACATCAGCTGTACAGTCGCTCCTTCCTCTACTACTATGTTAAAAGGACTTGATTCAATTATAATGGCTGGCACTGGAGAAGAAAATAAAGGGATATGCAACAAATGGCCTGTAATTAATCGACAATGTACGAAAACGCTCTAACGAAAAAGAAGAATAAAAACTTATCAGGAATAGATGGCGATAGTAGAAATTAATCTGACTCGTATATATGTGAAGCAAGTTGCAAGGTATATGTTATGTACTCAAACGTTTTGTATTCAAAGTAAGTTCTGACAGCTAGTTCAGATTTTTGTCTGTCTGAAAGACTGAGAAAGATAAGGATAATCCGTTTGCTGATATTGAATGATGTCCATTTTGAAAGATAAATCTGACTTACAATTTGCTATATATTAGGCAAGCATTTGTTGAACATTATTTGTCGATTATGTAACATTATTCGGCAATCACTCGTTATCTATATCGTACATCTAAATACTAAAGATTTGTACAAAATTATATAGCGAACCTATTGAAGAATATAAATCATACATATAGGTGTTGAAACTAAGTACACAACTATATACAGACCTGTTGAGGATTTAAAATCATAGAGTTTGAACGCAGTTGTATGCAGACTTGTTAAACAATCATATTATTAGGAATGGGTACGATGCAAATTGTTATACCACTGTATTTTACAGTAATTCAGAACATTCCGCGATATGAGCCACGATAAACTGTACGATCCACGATATACCTAATTACATTAGGTTCCATGTGTCATGCATATTTTTTTTGGTAACTCCTCATACACACATTTTTGTATGTGTTATTCGATGTTGTAAATTGTGGAGAAAATCTATAATTAGACGTTGCCTCCGTGACCAAACATGGCGCATATGTTGACAATTAATAATAATTAATCTTACTAATAATAATGGGGCGCTTTGATTAATTTCTCATTGGCTCATGGGGTTAGGATGGTTCTAGTATAATTCAATAAATTAGCATTAATTTAAATAGGTCACGTGAATGAACAGTTTCGAGGCCTAAAGAGTAGAAAGATCCTTCACGAGGGATTTATTGTTAAGTATAGTCGCAATAGAAGGCGTGTATAAGGAATAAACTGATCAATCAAATGCATTTCAACATGTGGACCATACTCATTTCGTTTGTGTCAGCAGATGTGTGTTATTTTGTACTTAGATCTTATTGGAGAGAAAAACAAAGAAAAGAACAAAACAAAACATTTCATTGGAAACTACAGTGGAAGTAGAAGTGGTCATTATTTGAACTATAATTTTCTGGAACAGTTGTGGGTTATTCATAAGAGTTACGATACCGTACCAATGTTACGATTCTTGGCGGACCAGTATATTTCTATTTTTGATAATTATAGGGAGCGTTTAATATATTTGGGCTTTGATAATGCTGTAAGTTTTTCTCATATTTTGTTTTACAGATTTGATGTTTAAATGATTTATTATGTTTTATAACACTGGTTGGTTTATTTCCTTTACTTAGTTTCTGACGACAAGGTCGTAACATAAATTGGAGGCTCATACCTTATACTAATGTTAGAAATATTTCTCTGAAAAAATTATGTTCCGACTATATAGCCACAACATATTTCTACCCATGAATGATAGCAGGCAATGCTATCCTCATGCGACATAGTTATCTATAAAAGTAATTCGAACTTCTTGAGATGGTTATTGGAGCGTGAGCTTATTGTAGTGATGGTTCGGACAAATTGAGATGGTCAAACGCATTTGAAATCTTTATCTGACTATTCATGTGTTCTTTAACGCTATGAACCCGTGTGGAGGTACGCTGAAAATCTTGTTACGAAATTCTTTGAACGAAAATACCTTAGCATAAAATTCGAACAAACATGTGCGTGAGATTTGTTGCCGCGTACTGCATTACCTGTTGATGTATACTTTCAGCTTTATTTGCAAATACTGAGTTCGGTGTACTCAGAACCTCACGCAGAAGTGTTAAGTTATCTGGCCGTGATGGTGACCATAGACAGTGTACTTATAGCCCACAACGGTATCAATCTCTATATTGGCACAATACATTCACGTTTCTTCACAATACATTCACGTTTCTTCATAATACATTCACGTTTCTTCACAATACATTCACGTTTCTTCACAATACATTCACGTTTCTTCAGGCATATTTCCATATTACGGATGGTTTGATGAACAGAACGAAAAGCAAAATTATCTTACAGCAAGTTCTGCCCAAATAAATAAGGTGTTGGTTATTTCCTGAAAATAATTGCTATACACCAATAAACTACATGGACGGCTTCGTGAACAAACAATATACACGTATAGCAAAATAACTTAGAAAGGGAAGCGGGTGGCCAAGGGTTCGATCCCCGTCTGAGTCATACCAAATACTTACAAAACTGGTAATAACAGGAAGCTACTAGCACCACTGTAAAAATCATTTGATATGACTCGACGGGGATTCGATCCACGACCTCCCACGTACGAGGAATTTTCGGACTGGGCATAAGGACAGGAAAAGTGTGAACTCTTTCTTATTTTCTTGCTATATTATACACAATTCAATTATTTGTATAATTGTGTTTGTTATTTGTTGTCTACTAACGAAGGTAATTAAAATAAAAATAATTAATTTGAAATATGTCTCTGACGAATAACATGTGTCCTTCAATCGATATATTTGCTAGTACGTGGCACCTTTGTCCTTTGTATATGTTTTTCAGTACGTATTGCATTTAGTGGATATGCAATACTTATATATATATATATATATATATATATATATATATATATATATATATATATATATATATATATATATATATATATATATATAATTAAAAAAGAAAATTAAGTATTTTCCCTTTCTCCAATAGTTTAATCAAACCCTCCTAACAGTTGTTTTTATTTGTTGCTTTTTAAAAAAATACGCTTTCTGTGAAATGCATTGATTTTAGATTATAGGTATCTACCTGTATTTATATTGTGTTATAATTACGTACAGTTTACTCGTTGAATTATATTTACACTTTTCCTATATTATCTTATATTAGATGTCAATTTTCTTTCGAGAAATATAGAAACAATCTGCTTGTTTAGTTTTTGTATTTCGTGCTGGAATGGAAATTTCATGCAAAACGAAAATAACTCATTGTAGTTCTCGTTTTCTATTTTCTGTATTGTTAGTTGTCATTGTAGTTCTCGTTTTCTATTTTCTGTATTGTTAGTTGTCATTGTAGTTCTCGTTTTCTATTTTCTGTATTGTTAGTTGTCAAGGTACTAAATTATGCCTCTTCAATGTATATGTAATGCATTTTTTTGCAATTATTTGTAATGTAGTCATGAGTTATGGATATTACATGATAATACCAACACAACCACTTATTTAATCAGAGCACGGTTTTTTCAAATGGCATTTTCGTTTGGGGAGTTTGTTTTGATGATGTTGCAAACCATTTTCTCCGAAAGGTTATTTTAATTCTCTTGTGCAAATTATGGTCTCTTTTAGTGTATTGTCCGGAAAGAATAGAAATATATAAGTATCAGTTATCTTCTGTTTTAATGATACAAACAGCGTGGAAAAAATCTCTATAATACAAATTGAAAACGTTTACTACCGAATATTAGTAGTAAAGTGGGACACCCTACTGTCAATGGGAAATTACATCACCGACGCCTTTTAGGCAACGATAGTATCAATGTTTTAAAAATCAGCCCGGGCAACTCTAGCGTCAAGTGGAATTGAATATATGGAATATTGAGCCTGTATACAGTCAAATGGCTGTATAAGAACAATAACATTGTAATAAGAGAGAAGATGTTGTGGTACAGGAGATTGTGAACATTTTTGCAAGAGACTGATCTGAATCGGCGGAACATCAGGGACTGGATTGTGCATGGCGTGACCGTAGCGATACATATAAACATATATAGAGTCGTACACATACATACATACATACATACATACATACATACATACATACATACATACATACATACATACATACATACATACATACAAACATATATACATACATACATACATACATACATACATACATACATACATACATACATACATACATACATACATACATACATACATACATACATACATACAGACAGACAGACAGACAGACGGACAAAAAATGTATAGTCAAGAAAGCAAATCTTTTCAAGGCATATGAGTGGCTCTTAAAAGGGCCTTTTGGTTCACTTCTAATGTCTTCTCTTACACGATCTTCCGAATTTCGTTATTGCTGTTGTCTTCTTTTTTTCTTTCTCTTATGCTACTCCTTTTCCTCTTCTCCTTCTCCTCTCCCTTTTCTAGCTGATCATTCTACTCTCATTCTTTTTTATCTTCAAGATCTTCCTTCTCCTCTTTTTTTCCTTTAGCTATCTCTTTTTTAACATCATTTATCTCAAGCTGCTTATTTCCTTTTTTATGCGATGAGGTCTGTAATTACAGTGCTCCTCATCCAGTTTGTCAAAAATCTCCTCCAGCATTTCCATATTGTCAATAACAGTCTGCAGCTTCTTCATTTTGTCAATAATAATAACACCACATGTCATTTTCTTTGGATATTCAATGTTGAATGGCACGAATGAAGGACGCTTGACTTCATATGTCTCAAGCACGAACATGAAGGAAATCATTCTTGACACTCACTTCACATATTATGTACAATCCATACAGAAGGAAAGGTAACATATATTATATACTATTAACAAAACCAGTATATAATATCCACACACGTGAAAGAACAAGAAAAAGCTACAAATATGATATCAACACAGAAGGGAGAGAAAAAAAGCACAATATCTACTATCCACGCAATCGTACGCGAACGCATACAAACCCAATAGATACATTGAAATACAGGAATGAGCAAACATAAAACCCAAAATCTACTATCCACACACTTGAATGAGCAAAATACAACCACAATACACAATCAACGCAAAATGGACAGAAAGCAAACCACATATACGCTAATGCATAGAAACCAAATATATATTATCATAAACCAAAAATGTACTATTCATAAAAGGGAACGACAAGCGAAAGCCCCAAATATACTATCCACAAACAGGGATGAGCTATAACATCCACAAATATACTATCAACACAGAAGGGAGAGTGAAAAAATTACATATATATATATATATATATATATATATATATATATATATATATATATATATATATATATATATATATATATATATATAATCAAACCAGAAGAGAGGGAAACAAACCGCAAATATACTATCAACACAGAAGGAATGTAAAACAAACCCCAAATATATTTGCACATACGTGAAGATGAATAACCCCACAATATCTACTATCTATATAAACGTACGCGAATGCACACATATAAAAATGTTTACTATCCACTCAACGTACACACACTCACACGTACAAACCAAAAATGTACAATCAACACAAACGTATATGAGCGCATACAAACAAACACACACACACATACACAAAACACACATGCAGAAGCAGTAGGAAAGAAGTAAAACAAACCCAAAATCTACTATACACACAAAAGGGAGGAGAAATACGCCCCAAATATACTATCCACACAAACATACGCGAAGAAATACAAACACACACTATGGTATCCACACAGAAGGAAAGGAAACACAAGCAACCCATATATGCTATCAAAACAGACAGGAGGGACACAAACCCAAAATCTACTATCCACATAGAGGGAAAACGAAATAAAACAAAATACAAAATATACCAACCCCATATCTACTACCACAGCGACGTGGAACGAATTGCCCATTGAAATTAGACACAAAGACACAGTGGTCCCTTTCAAGAGTGCTCTTAAGACTCACCTGTTTCGACTGCAGGGACAAACCTAGCGACCTAATCATGTTTTGTATCTTATATGTTTTCAGCATGTTTTTATGTTTTCTAATTTCATTGCTTTTGTCAATTGTTGTTCTGTAGTGTAGTCATATCATCATTGATGGTGTAAAGGGCTTAGAGCTTCGAAAGAATAGGCGCTATATAAAGTCATCATTATTATTATTATTATTATTATTATTATTATTATTATTATTATTACTATCCACACAGAGGGAAGAAGAAACAATAACCCAATATACACTTTCCACCACAGTGGTGAGAAGAAAGGAAAAAAACCCACACCAAGATACACAATCCACATACAGTAAAGAAGAAGAAAACACACACACACACACACACACACACACACACACACACACATATATATATATATATAAAACACACATATTTATATATATATAAAAGCTGGGCAGGGTTATAGAGTGTAACGTACGATATGTAGCTTATCGTGTGCTTAAAAAGGGCGTTAAACCCTACAACACCAAGAATAACTACAACAGTACAATGTCACTCGCGTCATTCTTTAAAATGACCTGTGTTTTTTTCCTGATAAATGGTGATCTAATTTTAAATTATTTTTTTCCATGATAAGAATAAAGCACAGATTAACCAATATTTGTTTTTCATCCAATTATGTACTGATTTACAATTTGTAAGAGTGTAAGCGTTTAATAACTTTACATGTCAAAGAAACACTGGTGTTCCATCAGGGTTGGTAGGCATTGTAGTCAACGACATAGTATAAGCGACAGAGAAAATGAGATATATTTGTCGAGTAGCGTGGTTTTCTGGAATATATACGATTCCTAACACACACTACCATCTCAAATCATTTTTCTTCTTGCAACCGTTCTTTTTCATGGTAGGTTTGAATAAAAGGGATGTTAACTTCCCAATCACGGAAGATGTAAAGACACAGAAAATGACAGATATTTCAGAGAAAGATACCCAGAAAAAGAATTGACTCCAAAAAAAACAAACATTATCTTGAATGGATAAATAAAAACCATTTATTCATATTACGTACTCGATCTCTGTAACCTGTGTTTCGGTGTTAGCATTTAATACATACCAATTGAACACGTAACAAACAAATTTACACGTTATGTACATGTTCATCTCTATATTTACAAGTTATGTACATGTTCATCTCTATATTTACAAGTTATGTACATGTTCATCTCTATATTTATAAGTTATGTACATGTTCATCTCTATATTCCAATGCAAAGTACTGTACACATTTCTCATTGCTCGACACGTTTAATTTTGTAAACTTTCAGATCCCATTTATACCATGGTCTCTCCATACCAACTCATATGTATCATTCTTCATATTCTGTACATATTTCCTTTCCATATGGCCACGTGTAAAGCAATAAACTCTCGCTGTCTTTTCTCTTCAACCATTAACACCACTTAGATTCACTCAACTTCACATTACATACGGTACTGTTAAACGATACGGCTACTGAATTACCATCACATTCAAACTTCTACTTCCTCATATTCTTCACATAAGAAATACTTAACCTCATTCTGTTTCTACTTCGATACGCGATCGTTGAAGTAAATCTTCATAGAACATAATATTTGTACAAAGGTTTCCAGTAACTTTAATAGGATACATGAAGAAAATATCATGCTGCTGTTGGGCTGTCAGAACTGTTCTTGACAAGTACATCCTCCAAACAATTTTTTAATAAATATGAATCGAATATACTTTACCAGTTGATATACCTTTCTCCTATGCAAGTCTTGGCCAAGATCCTCTTTATTCACCCAGCCATACTAAAAAATCGCATCAGTTGCTTTCTATCAATTATGGGGAATTTAAGATATATATTTATTTCAATTAAATTGTTTATGTTTCAGTTTTAATAATTTTTATTTTTCATTACATGATATTGTAACTTAAATGCAAATTTAATCTTCAGAACATAGGTTGACATGCATTATTTTTTGGTAAGCAAGGAATGTTGAACTAGATCCCGACCTTGATGAAGAGTTAGAGGCATCAACGTAAACAGGTTGCTTTTTTAAAAATGTTTAAATGATTGGTTGTTGTCAAGGTCAAGATGTGACTAGTCAACTAACAAGTAAATAACCATTTATTCTTGAAATAAAATGATTGGTTCTCGTCAGGGTCACGTGACTCTCCCTTTATCCCCATTTTCGCAATCTGGGTTTTTTTTTTCGAAATTCCGTATGAAAATGCAATATGATCTTTGTTTTAGTGAATTATTCTCAGTTTCTGGGCGTTTTACACCTGACTTTAAGTTATTTTCTTTTGTTGTTGCCAGATGTTTAAATTTACGTTAACTTTTCTTCAGTTTTTTCAGTTTTATTTTAAAGGATTAATTCGTATCTCATACCTCTTGAACAAAGACACTTTATCCGAATGTTATTCAGATTTCCAACACCGGAGTGTTAAATATTGTTTAACAAATAAATGTAGAATATTCTGTTTCTTTTGTCTCAGTATATTTGTTTCTAGAAGTAATATAACCGATTTAACAAGTTCTAATATGATAACAAGAATATATTTTTCAAACTGTTTTAAGAAACAAATTTCAATCACCCCTCTCTCCACGGCATATTTTGACTAGCACTCGCTCCACTGGACATTTCGACCACCCCTCTCTCTACGGCAAATTGCTATCACTCATCTCTGTCTCTCTCTCTCTGTCCTCTCTTTCTCTTTCTCTGTCTCTGTCTGTCTCTCTCCCTCCCTCCCTTCCCTCTCTGTCTCTCTGTCTGTCTGTCTGTCTCTCTCTCTCTTTATATATATATATATATATATATATATATATATATATATATATATATATATATATATATATATATATATAGTGTTATAGATATATATAGTTATATATATATATATATATATATATATATATATATATATATATATATATATATATATATACACACGGCGTGAAACAAACTCCAGTTAGTCCGTAGGCCGGCTAGGCCGTGCGTTTTGATTATGTAGAGTACAGGTGAAGCAGGCGAAGTAGACCATTTACCAAGTTTGCTTGTTTCGTTATTAGCTCATAGCTTCAAAATATATGTCCAATCATTTTTCTTTTCATCTGGATTCATTTCATACACGATAAATACTCTCAATACAATATTTCACTCCCATCCTCTTTTATTTTTCTGAATATTTAACCATTGCGAAATATTCCTGCTTCCAGGGAAAGAACTGACTTCGCGTCGCAAACATATTTGCGTTGCATGCGTGGTTGTGCCATGTAATTGTCATGCTCATAGATGAGACTTACCTAGAATATTGAGATAAATCCTTTTGATCTGGATGGGATTAGTGTTCAATTGGCACGTGTAGGTTCCTCTGTCCTTCAGCTCCACGTTCCGGATGTAGAGATTCCAGTCCTTGACAAACGGGCGCTCAACGCTCATGCGCATGTCATCTATTACTCGTCTGTCTTCCACACTAATGAGAATCTTGTTAGCATTCATCCAGATTACCTGAAGAGAAAATTATTTGTGGTTGCATTCTATCTGGGATTTGGGTAGCATTACAACAACAGAAAACAGTATTCCCGTCTACATCTGTCTGGAACCGTTCCAGTGGCCTAACGGTTAGATTGTTCGTTTGGATGCGAGAGGTCGTGGGTCCAATCCCCAGCCGAGTCATACCAAAGACTTCAACAAATGGCACCATAAGCTGCCTCGCTTGTCTTCCAGCATTAAAAGGTTAGTGCTAGAACTGGTCCGTTTTGTGTCAGGATAATGTGACTGGGTGAGATATCATGCTACATGTCTGCGGAATAATGCCCCAGTGCTTGACATCACTCTAAACAGTCACATTGCAGATATCGTAACTATATATTAGAGTTGTTTAAAACAACATTAAATATCCAAATCACACACACACACACACACACACACACACACACACACACACACACACACATAAACAAACAAACAAACATACACAAAACAACAATAATAAGTAATGCTACTACTAACACCGATTTCACTTGTATTATTTCTGCTAATAGAACTCCATCGTATCGTCGTAAACAACAGAGAGAGCGAAAACTAACAAGTTTAGTAAAATTTAACAAATAATTTATTTTTCCAGTGTTAAAAGTGAAACTTTAAAAAATATGCATCTTTAAGAAGTAAATCCCAAATGTTTCAAAAGTTATATTACTACTTTACGTTATAGTGAATTCCCAATAAATTCAAGTGGTCTTCCGGATGAAATTCCAATATTGAATATACTAAAAGCCTGGAATAGTGTTGATGTGCTAATAATAATGATGTATCAAATGAAATAATCCAAAATGTCTCTAAAAAAGTTCATAATAGTAAAGGTAATTATCTGAAAATATAGTCTTCAATCATAGGCAAGAAATAGCTATGAAATATTTTGGTTCCTAACAATAATTGACATTAGTCTAGTCGGGTAGGTCCAAATACCTATGACATATCGGTCAAGATAAAGTAAATGACACTAAAATTTAAAAATATAGAACAGTAGTGTATGGGGACTACCTAGCGTCAATGGGAAAATCCTATGTAAAACAGCTTGGGACACTCTAGCGTCAAGGGGAATTTAACATGGTGGGGACTATCTAGCGTCAAGGGGAATTTAACATGGTGGGGACTATCTAGCGTCAAGGGGAATTGAACATGGTGGGTCTATCTAGCGTCAAGGGGAATTGAACATGGTGGGTCTATCTAGCGTCAAGGGGAATTTAACATTGTGGGACTATATAGCGTCAAGGGAAATATAACATGGGAAATAAAACAAGGAAAAAAGGGGTGGCAATGAAAGCTACTATCTTTTCGAGACTTATGAGTGGCCCTGAAAAGGACCGTTATATGTAATGTTAACAGTATTTTGTTAACATAGAGGACATCTCACAGATCTTCTTCTCTTCCTTAAACTTCTCCTTACTGTGGGTCCATAGAAGAGAACTCTCTTCAAACAACCTTGTCTTTCCACATAGACTCTTCTCTTCCAATAGGCTGTCTCCGTCCTATCAATGACACTCCATGATGATCTGACATACATGGGTATGTCAGTCCTAAACAGCATACTTGACACAAGGGTTGACGATTCAACATTAGTCCACATCTTCTGATGAGAACAGGTGAATCGAATGCCGTGTACTGCGGTTATTTATAGGGGAAGAGCGGATTGAAACGGATTGAGTGTATCCACCAATCCAAACGTGCGTTACAAAAGTCAGTCACAACCATCCAATTGGAAGAGAGCAGTCTGTGACGTCACCTTTTCTATATAGAGGTACTAGCGTCTGTGCGCAGTCCATCGATTCAAGAGAGTTGTCAATCATGGCGGACAGTAAGAAGACAATGAATTGGAGTGAGCCAGGAGTAGAGACAGCAAGTCATGGACCAACAGTGACTACTAAAGTCATGTCAAATCTACATCCAGAAGAAGTGGATTTTAACTGGGATATTGTGGATTTTTTAACATCGCAAGAATTTATTCCGGAACCTTCGTTGCCTTCTGTATCTTCTTATGGACACGTCGATGATTTTAAACAAAGACAAAAAGAAGCATTGGAGCAATTTTTACAACAACAGAAAGTAGAAGAACAAGCTTTTCTTATGCAACAGCAGGAAGAAGAAGAAGCAAGAAGAAAACACCAGGAAGAAACAGTAGCATCAGCAGCATCAGCAACGGAGAAGAAAGAAGACCAAGGACAGAAAGAAAATAGTGAAAATCAAACGGTCACGACGGTACTTTTAGATATTTTAGCTGAGTTAAGGAGTCTGAAACAAATGTATCAGACTTCTTTATCACGACCAAAGAGAAAAAGACCTTCTCGAGCGAAACAACCCGATCTCTCTGTGACTACGTCTACTTTACCACCGTTAGTGATTTCTACCAAATCATTGACAGGAACCACCAGTCCCGAAGTAGGCCTTGGCCGTGGCAAAGGCTTAAGACAGCTCAAGAGGATTTCATCCCGTTTCTGAGTTTGTTTTGTTTTAAACACACAAAACACCAACGGTCCTTTTCAGGACCACTCCAATTATTTCGAAAAGAAATACTATGTCAATTGCCTATTTCAATGAAAACTCAAAAGGCCTTTATGTTTTTTAAAAACCCATGATGTACGTGTGAGTGAATGAATGTGTGAGTGTAGGTAATTATACTATCAAATCAAAACCAAGAGACACTTACGTTTTTTCTCTTTAGTTTATTCTAGTACAAACGTCACAATTCAAAATCACAACATAACATAACATAAGACCACTTTAAAAAAGTTCATAGGTTTTCTTCTGTTTCACTCTTTCTGTTTTTTCATTTTCTTTACTGTCACAGCTTTTTTTTCTTCCTCTTCACTTTCGTTTCGTCTTCTTTTCTTGTGAACGTGTCGGGGTTCTTCCTTGGGGGAGGGTACCTCTTCCTCCTCCTGTTCAGAATTTCTTTCCTCCTCCTCTTTCTCCTCCTCCTCCTCCTGTTCCTGTTGTTTCTTAGGGCAGTTTGGAGACCAATGTCCTTTCTCTTTACAATAATAACAGGTATCTTGACTTTTGTCTCTATTGGTACCTTTTTTATTTTTGTTACGATCTGAACATTCTGTAGCCCAATGTCCTTTCTTCTTACAGATATAGCAAGTATCTTGACTTTTATCTCGATAGGAAGGAGAGTAGGCCGTCGGCTGGTCTGACGAAAACTTTCGTATGACCCCACGTAAAGCTCTAATGAGAAGTTCCACTTGTGTAGGTTCTTCCATCGTTCTGGTCAATGTGAGAGTGAAAGGAATACTGAACCGTTAGACACTAATCCTTTATATATGCACGGATCGAACATGAATATATAGGGGTTATGGTCTTTAAAAGGTAGTCATTTGACTTTTTGCAGACAAGATGAAAAGACCACATCATGCTGTGGAGAAAGAAAAAGACAGTAAGAGACAGAAACGTAATGTATCGCCTAACACAGTAGCTGAAGTCTTGGCTCAAATTCATGCCAGTGATTTTGAAGATGACATGAGTGAGCCCGAATCCACACCCAGACAATCCACGTCCAAGCAAAGTGCACCACCCTTAGTAAACCCTGAAAATTACTATTACATTCGAGAGACAGAAAAGCGTTCCTCTCGAAAATTTAGAACAACGGCTTACACGTATGCCGTAAAGTTTAAAGATTTCAAGGCCAATGTACCTTTGGAGAATACAGAAGGGTTCATTACTGAGGTGTGGGATTCTGTGTTAACTGCACTGAAACAGCAATGTCAAGCCAAAGAAGACGATCGCTTGAGACTTTCTATTCATCACGATAATTTGAAGTCTCCCGTTTGGATCGAATTTACTAGTCCATCAGAATTAACACCTTCCAAAGTCATTGACAAAATTCAACATGTGCAACAATCCAACGACAAGTTTCACATTGACGATGGAAAAGCCACACTGTTCATGACCCACGTGTCTCTTCCCCAGGGGACAGGACGACGCAAAAAAGTATTATTGGTCGACAACCTTCGCAGCACCAAACTAAGTCTCGTCCAAATTAACAATCCTCAAGACCAGATGTGTTTAGCTCGTGCTGTCGTCGTGGGACGAACGTATGCCAACAAGAACGACACGGTAGAATGGAAAAGAGCCTGGAAAACTATTCAACAATCGGACCGAGCCAAACAACGAAGTGAAGCAGAACTCCTGTTACAGCAAGCGGGGATATCCAAAGACACTCCTTGTGGCATTCCAGAAATGCAACAATTACAAGACGTCTTGTCTCCACGTTACACTTTGAAAGTACACCCTCAAGAAGTGCGTGGACCTCTTTTGTTTCGAGGCCACGATTTCAAAGACGGAAAATACATTCACATCTATCATCACAATGGTCATTTTGATACCATTACCAGTATCACTGCATTCCAGGGATACGGTTACTACTGTGAAAAATGTGACTATGGTTATAACAATCGAGAACAACACAAACATTGTGGATCAAAATGTGAGGGATGTTTAGCCTCACAACCTTGTCTGGACCAAGGAAAAGAAAGAGTGCATTGCACTGTGTGTCAGCGCACTTTTGTCAGTCCTACCTGTTACCAACAACATTTGAAGATGCAAGGTTCACAGCAGAAAAACACTTGTCAACTTCTGAGATTGTGCCCTACTTGTGGACAAGGCATACGTACCAATAGTGCCAAGTTTCACGTTTGTCGAGGGAAGAAACGATGTCACATTTGTCACCAAATCGTGGACTTGGAACACGAATGCTTCATTCAAAAATACCAACCCCATTCAGAAGATACCCAGAAGAAAGGGAATTTTATCTTTTTTGATTTCGAATGCATGCAAGAGACCGGTATTCACATTCCCAATTTCTGCGTAGCTCACCGTGCGTGCGAGCAGTGCATCCAAGAACCTATCTTTAGTTATTGCCCTCACTGCAACAAGATTCCTGGAGGACGTGAAAAAATCTTTCGAGGGTCAAACACGTTAGCCAAGTTTGCCCGATGGATCTTAAACCCCATTGACGAAACGTGGAGTACAGAAGACATCGAACGTTACGGCAATTGTCATTGCCATGCTACGGTCATGGCTCACAATTTTTCGGGATACGATGGGCAATTTCTGCTCAGATACTATGCGGAACAATGTACCGAACAACCTCAAGTGACTTTGAACGGAGCTAAAATCATTTCTATGCAAGTAGGACAAGTACAGTTTAAAGATTCGATGTGTTACTTGGCCATGCCATTGAGTCGCATGCCTAAAACGTTTGGAATGACAGAATTGGCTAAAGGTTATTTTCCACACTTTTTCAATACCGAAGCCAATCAACATGCCGTTCTGCCCCATTTGCCGGAGGCTCACTATTACGACCCTGACAACATGCGTACCGAACAACGAGAAGCTTTCTTCGCTTGGTACCAGACTCATGCCTCGGACCCTTTTGACTTTCAAGAAGAAATGTTAAAGTACTGTCGATCTGACGTGGACATTTTACGACGTTGCTGTGGAAAATTTCGAGAATTGTTCATGGAGTACGGAGGGATCGATCCTTTGAAAGAAGCTTGTACCATCGCCAAAGCGTGTTCTTTAGTGTACCGAAAACGCTTTATGCCTGAAAATACTCTAGCGGTCATCAGTCCTCAAACGACGAACTTTGTTAAACGTCAATACTCGGTCAAAGCCCTGCGCTGGCTCCATTACTTGTGCGACAAGGAAGACAAATGGATCCAACACGCTCGCAACGGAGGAGGCGAAAAGATTATTGGAACGTATTCAGTGGATGGTTGGGACTTAGAAAACCCTCAGATCGTGTACGAGTTTAACGGATGCTTATTTCACGGATGTCCTATGTGCTACCCTCAGCGTGACATCAAAAATCAGTTTTTACAACGAACTATGGAAGATTTGTACCAGACCACGTGTCAACGACGTTTGAAGTTAGAACAACAAGGATACCAGGTAGTGGAAATGTGGGAACACGAGTACGATCAGCGTTTGAAAACCGATCCCGAGTTTAAACGCATCGTAGAAAGTTACAAGTGGGTGGACCCATTGAACCCCCGG
The DNA here is from genome assembly GCA_029339505.1 of Unio delphinus. Classification (NCBI taxonomy): domain Eukaryota; kingdom Metazoa; phylum Mollusca; class Bivalvia; order Unionida; family Unionidae; genus Unio; species Unio delphinus. The sequence goes on from JAQISU010000231.1 coordinate 1,458,217, forward strand.
GATAGTTTGTACGGAGGACGAACGAATGCCACTTGTTTGCTGTACCAGGCGGACGAGGAGAAAGGAGAAGAAATCAAATACTTGGACGTGTGTTCATTGTATCCTTACGTGTGTAAATATTGTCACTTTCCCGTAGGGCATCCAGAATTGATGACAGAACACATTGACTTGGACCACATTCGTCAGTACGAAGGATTGATCAAGTGTAAAGTCTTGCCACCCACAGACTTGTACCATCCCGTTTTACCTCACCATTGCCAAGGAAAACTGATGTTTCCTTTGTGTCGCACATGTGCTGAAACGTGCAACCAAGACCAACCTTGTCATCACACTCAGGAAGAACGTACCTTGACAGGAACGTGGGTGAGTGTGGAATTGTTTAAAGCTCTGGACATGGGATACCAACTGTTAGAAGTGTACGAAATTTACCACTTTCCCAAAACACAACAATACTGCAAGGGCGACGAGAGACAGAAAGGTATTTTTGCAGACTACGTGGATTCCTTTTTAAAACTAAAACAAGAAGCTAGTGGCTATCCTTCCTGGTGTCACACTCCCGAAGACCAAAAGATATTCAAAGAAAAATATCGGGAGCAGGAAGGTATCACTTTAGACCACATCGAGAAAAATGAAGGAAGGCGATCGTTTGCCAAAGTCATGCTCAATTGTTTGTGGGGTAAAATGGCACAACGTCCATCTTTACCCAAGACGGAGTATTTGTCCGAGCCGTCTCGCTACTTCCAGATGATTCACGACCCAACCAAAGTCATGAAACACGTGGACGTCATTCGTGAGGACTTGATCTTAGTCAATTACGAAGAAGAACTAGACTTTGTAGAAGCCGACAAATTTGGAAATGTCATCATTGCGGCTTACGTGACAGCCCACGCTCGCTTAAAATTGTACGAAGTGTTAGAACTGTTAGGAGATCGCGTGTTGTATTTTGACACAGACAGTTGCATCTACATTCACCGACCGAACGATTGTAACCCTGTCATCGAAGGAGACCGTTTAGGAGCCTGGACCGATGAACATCCCGACGACAAGATTCTAAGTTTTGCAAGTGGCGGTCCTAAAAATTACGGCTACGAATACCGAGACCCCCAAGGAAAAATGCACACCAAATGTAAAGTGAAAGGATTGACTCTTAATTATCGCACCAGTCAAGTGGTGAACTTTGACGTGCTTCAAGAAGCCTTACAGTTGGGACAGGATGAAACGTTTCAAGTGACTACCCACGAACCGCACAAGATTGTCCGTTTACCCACACACCAAATCGTTAGCAGACCTTTGGAAAAAGTCTACCAAATCGTGTACCAAAAGAGAGTACGACTTCCCAATCACTTCACTCTACCGTACGGTCACATCGAAATCGGGCAGCATATAAAAAGGGACATTGTCCAAGACCAATAGTTCATTGTGACTAACACAGCTAAGCGAAAAGAAGATGAATCCATTTAAACAGACATCATTCAAATTTGGGAATTCTCAAGTGGAGTGCGATGCTAAACCTTGTGATTGTAGTGATGCCAGGCTCTGTGACGTTAGCGATTCAGCAGGATATCGTAGGAACTTTGCTATGACTACTACCCCTATATCTACCCTGGAAAGTGATGCTGTGCGTGTCAAACCTGAGGGATGTGAAAGCGGTGCCACACGTTATCGTGGACTCCTAGGAATTTCACCGTACCTGCATCGAACTGAAGTGAGGAGAGTCGAATATTCGTTCCCGACGAGTTTGCCTGAATACTGCCACTTTAAAAGTCGATTTCAAACCTTCAAAGATAAATGGCCAAAATATCTGCCTGGACCAACTCCTGAAGAATTAGCCAGAGCCGGATTTTTCTACTTGGGCGAAGGGGATAAAGTCAAGTGTTTCAGTTGTGGTGTATCCATTTACGAGTGGGAACAGAAAGATTCCGCTTACCTGGAACATGCTCGATGGTCTCCGAATTGTCAATACCTACCTTTAGTGGGACCTAATGATTGGAAGTGACACTACTACTCCATGTCGTGTAACACACCTAGACCAGTATATAATATAAAACATAATATTCAAGGATTACCCTACGAATTGCAAGAGAAGATCTACAAGGACGTTTGGCAAGGCCTTGCTAAAGAAAAATCTCAAGGGGTGACTGTAGAACTTTTGTGTCGTGAAATTCACAAGAGGAAAGTGACAAAAATTAACCAACGTGTTAGATTTCTCTGGATCAAGGGTATTTTTTTGCTCTGTTACCAATTTACTACGTTTACCTCTGAAGATACTTTGATCCTTCTTAACCGTTACCCTGAATGGCAGTGGGACGAAATTACACGTTATATTAATCACTTTCGCTTTTTGTGCAAATTTAATTCTGTGTTTAATTCTGAGTTGAATCTACACTTGTAATCTTTGACCTAAAGAAGTATAAAAGAGAACAACCATGCCACAACCTTTATCATTGGTGATCCAACAGATTCCGTGGAAGGATATCAATGAGAAGATTCACACGGTGAAAGATTACGAACACTTATTGCAAGAACTATACCCTATGAATTGGGGTCGACGTGTCGTGTGTGTTTTAGTGACTTGCTTTCTGGGATTTCGTTTACCTGCCGATTCCTTGTGGACACTTTACGAACACTACCTATCAAAAAAATAAGACAGTATGGTGGTTCCTTTAAATGTCCACGAGAGACTTATTCTGTTCAAAGCCTTACGCTTTCATCTGGATACATCTCGACCTTTCCAAGAAAAAAAGATTCGTCAACTTTTACGTACGGAAGCAGTGTACGAAGATGTGTGTGTAGCTTGTGATTTACACCCTCATTGGACAGATGTACGTGACTGGAAAAGTTGGGATTTTGAGGCTTGGACAAACGAAGTATCCCATTATGCCCAAGCGTTGTGTTCCTAAAATGCATCGTCGAGTGAAAAAAGTCACTTTTAAACCTGTGTTAGTAACAGTACCAGAAGAAGAAGAAGAAGAAAAAAAATCTGTCACCCAAGACAATCCTTCTGTTCAAGACAAAACTGTCATGGACATTTCGCCACAAAGACCCTTTAGAGAAGACACGTATGTGACTATACCCCCTGTAGAGGAGACTATAAGAACATTACATACTACCTCTAGGACACCTTCGTTACCCAAACCACGTTGTACAGTGACTTGTTTATATGCCACTTTGATCGTTTGCCTAGGTATTTTATTCCTGTATTTATCTATTTGGCTTTTATGTTTTCGTGTTGTTCGAATTTAAACATGCATTGAAATAAACTTGTCTTGAAAAAAGTATAAAAACCTCTTGTCTTGTCTGTTTTTGTGTCAATACTGACATACCACTACACGACTATGGCTCACTCTACTCTTTCTACTACTCCTTCCTCCTCCACATTCAAAGTCATTGACGAACACTTAGATCAGGCTAGTTGGAAAGCCTTGTATCTTCGTCATCCTTTTAACATGTTAATTGCTGGACCGAGCGGTTCAGGCAAAACCGAATTTGTCAAACGTTTGATCGAACATAAACATCATTTGATCGATCGTCCACCTCAACGCATCGTGTGGTGTTACAAAGAGTGGCAATCGGCATACAGCCTCTTGCAAGAAAGTCAAGGTGATTCCATTGTGTTTGTAGCAGGCATTCCTAAAGAAGACGAGGGGATCGTGTCTGACCCTAGTCAAACTCATTGGGTTATTTTTGACGACATGTTAGGAGAAGACGAAGAAGAAATTAAACTATGGTTTACACGTAAAGGGCATCATCGTAATGCCAGTGTCATTTACATTACGCAAAATTTATTTCAACAAAGTAAAGCCCATCGTACCATTAGTCTCAATGCTCATTACGTGGTCTTGTTTAAAAGTCCTCGAGATAAATCACAAGTGCAAGTTTTAGCCAAACAGTTAGGAACACCTTGGCTAACTCATGCGTACGATGATGCCACTCAAACGCCACACGCCTATTTACTCGTGGATTTAAAACCCACTATCCCTGATTATTTGCGATTTCGTACCGATTTGTTTCACGACTGGTGTCAAGACGGAGGACCTGTCGTGTACACGTCCTCCTCGTCGACATAACACTATGAAGCACTAAAAAAATCTATAAAAACCTTGGGTTACTTTGACCTGGTCTCATACATCGTCAACATGACGTCCCTTCAGTCTCATCTTCCCATCAAATTGATTCGTGCCTTGTACGGCATCAGTCGCGAAAAAAATCCACAAAGACGTGCTCACGTCTTAGAAGCCAGTCTCAAAGAAGTCTTACGATGGTTTACGGTGACAGCACGTCAAATACTGCAAGGCATCATTCACCTTCCACATCAAACCAAACGCTTTTTTGACAGAAACAAAGTAGCCTTGACGCAACTGGCCAATCCTCGCATTGACACTCACACCAAAAAGCAAATCATATTGAAACCTGGAGGCAGTGGTTCTCTAGGAGGTGTCATCATTCGTTCCCTTTTAAAATGGGATCCCAATACTCCCAAAGTTCACCCCAAGAAGAAAACAAAAAAAGCCAAACAAGCCCCTAAGAAAAAGAACAAGGGTACCAAGACCAAAGCACAGAAAAAGAAAAGTCCACAGAAAAAAGCGGTCACCCGCAAAAGAGGCACTTCGGCCAGGACACAACCTTACCTTCGTCAACCACGACCTGTAAGAAAAGATCTACAAGGACGTTTGGCAGGGACTACGTTGCCAGTAGCCTCAGGGGCTGCCACTTCTCCGTTGCGGGTGATGCCAGCCAAACCCAATTTGACACCCGTTTTTCCTAATTTGATGAAACATTGGAAATCTGCGTCTCCCAAAACGTCTCCTCCACCGGAGACACCCTCGTCCACCTTAGCGTCAGTAGCAGCTGCTCATAAAGTACCTGCCCCCAAAGTCAAAGTCCAAGAAAGATCTGGCATGTTAAAGAGTTTACTAGATTTGTCCAAACAAGAACTGTCCCGATTGAGTCCATTGCGAACTCCTTCACGACGTGTGTTACCTGCCATGAAGTTGATACGACGCAAAGATAATCAGTGGCGACGCATTCCAGTATAAAAATATGACTTGAAAACCACGATGTCAATCAGTATTTTTTCTGTACCACTGATGAACACTCAAGGATGCCTCCTCAAAAACGTGCACACCATCACCCTCGACGTTCTACCGTCCAAAAAGGAAAAGGAACAAGACAATCTCGTCATCTCACCAAAAGCTTTAAAACCAAACATCAACGTCCTTCCCTCCAAAGACGTAGACCTTTAAAGAAAAAGAAAAGACACCAAAAAGGAGGATCCTTTGACAATTTTGGGAAACACATTGTTACCTTTTTGACAAAGCGCTAGTTCCCAAAAAAAAAGTAAATAAAAGAGAGTGTATACCAAGTCATTGACACTAGTGGTATTGTGAAACGAACAAGCAAAGATGTCACCTCGCAGAAAACATTTTTCTACACTCCACAAAGGAAAGAAAAGGAAAGGACGTTTAGCCAAACATCGACACGTTCTTCGTCAAAGGACACAAAAGAAAATACCCAAACGTCAAAAGAAAAAGAGAAGTCACCAAAGAGGAGGCATATTTACTGGTTTTATTAAAGGTATGCAGAAACTAGACAAAGCAGCTAATAACCGAACTGGTATCTTTAGCCCTGCTTTTGAGGATTTAGCGAAGCATGCCGTTACCTTTTGGAGAAGCCAATAGGAAAAAGAAGATAAAAGAGGGTGTGTACCAAGTCTTTGACATCAGTGTATTTCTGAAACGAACAAGCAAAGATGTCACCTCGCAAAAAACATTCTTATTCACCCCACAAAGGAAAGAAAAGGAAAGGACTACCTCCTCGTTTAGCCAAACACGGAGACGTGTTGTCCGTCCTGTCCAAAGCCTCTCCGTCCATGCGAAAACAAATCATTAAAACAGCCTCCAAAGATGTCATCGATACCGTGTGTGAATGTTGTTTGAATGTTTTGAAAGGCACGATACCTTTGTCTCCACACAAGAAAAAATGCTTATCCAAACATCGACACGTTCTTCGTCAAATGGTTCAAAAGAAAATATCCGTCCGTCAAAAGAAAAAGATGTTGGTGCAACGCGGAGGATTTTTACCCTTTCTTGCTCCTTTGTTGACAGGCATAATACCAGGTTTGCTACAAGGGGTGACCCAAGGGATATCCCAAGGGTTTAACCAAGGGATGGGTAGAAGATAAAAGGACACTATGGAGCACCACAATCTCAGACATAACCTTTGAAAGCCCATGGAAGGACGAAAACTAACTTTGGTTCCTTACAAACGATGGATGGAATACCATCATTGGCAAGAACAACGATCCCCCCATTTACCGCCCAATCCCAATTTGGCTGAGATGTCGCAATTACAACACGAATTGCAATCCTTGATCCATCGCCACGATTTATCCGAAACCGAAAAATCACAAAAGTACGGTCAACTCTTGAAACGGCTACAACTCTTTCATCAGAAAGCTGTGGAACAAACAGCTCAACCCACTTTGTCCGATTTTAAGGCTCTAATGAATAACCCGGCACCCTCACCCTCACCCTCTACAGCAGTTAAAACAGACGTTACCCCACCATTACCCAAGGAAGAAGAACCCCATGATCTCTTTCAAACACCTACTGCTACTCCCATTCCGAGTAAGATTGCTGCTTCCTTGTTGACCCCTTCCCCCACTCCCCCACGAGAAGAACTCAAAACTTGGGTTAAAAAGATGATGGCTACTCCTTCTTCGACAGATGTGAAAAAGAAAGAAAGGAAACCAGAAGTGAGAAAAGAAAAGAAGGCCAAAGAAGCTATCCCATTACCTCCGCCACCACCATTACCCTCGACGTCAACTCCTGTGGCACATCGGACACGTAAAACCGTTTCCAAACAACCCGCATTTCGTCCCGCCCAAAGCAATATCCTCGAAGAGTGGGTCCCTTATTAACGAAAACCATGGAGAAGGTCTTAGCCAGCATTTACTACGATCCAGCTCACCCTGCAGGTTACGGAGGCATTCAGAAATTGTATCGTGCTGCCAAAACTCGCCTGAAAAAGCTCCGTTTACCAGCAGTACAACGATGGTTACAAGAACAAGCGACGTACACTTTACACAAACCCATTCGACGAAAATTTCACAGAAGTTGCACTCAAGTGGAAGGCATCGATCATCAATGGCAAGCCGATTTAGCTGATGTCTCTCATTTAGCCACCTACAACCGTGGCTACAAATATTTGTTTTGTGTCATCGACGTCTTTTCTAAATTTGCCTGGGTCGTACCATTGACATCCAAATCGAGCGGAGAGTTAGTACGAGCTTTGCAACTGGTGTTGAAACAAAGCGGTCGTCACCCTCTTCGATGGCAAACCGACAAAGGCACCGAATTTCTGAACCAAGCTTTCCAACGAGAATTAAAAAAACGTGACATTCATTTTTTCACCACCGAAAATCCTGAAACCAAAGCCAGTATCGTGGAACGTTTTCAACGTACCTTGAAAGAACGCATGTGGAAATATTTTACACATCAACACACTCTCAAGTACATCGACGTCTTACCACACTTAGTCCAAGCCTACAATCAATCTTACCATAGAAGCATTGGACGTGCCCCACAAGAGGTGACACCTGACAACGAAGTCACTGTTTTTGAGCGTCTGTTTGGTACGTCCCGGACGAGGGCTGTCCCCAAGAAAGGTAGAGAAGTGTTAACCACGGGAGATTGGGTACGCATTGGCAAAACCAAACGCACTTTCGACAAAGGTTACTTACCCAACTGGACCACCGAATTGTTTCGTGTTACTGGACGAGTGCGCGATCGTCATCCTACCGTCTATAAATTGGAAGACATGAACGGAGAAGTATTAAAAGGAACATTTTACTTGCCTGAGTTACAACGTGTTACCAAAAAAGAAGACGACGTGTACGACATTGAAAGCATTCTCGAACGAAGAACCCGTAAAGTAGGAAAACGTCGTGTCAAAGAAGTCAAAGTACGTTGGAAAGGATATCCTCCTAGTTTTGATTCTTGGATTGACGCTTCGCAAGTCATCGACTATAAAAAGAAGTAACCATCATGCCCTTCAATACAGCTTCAGCAACCACAGTGACTACTCCTTCACCCACGTCATCTCTGCAAGATTTACAAAAGCAACCCTTGTGGGTGTGGTGTGGAGAACGTGTCCCTAAAACGCAAATCGTTTTTTTCTGTCAAATCTTTGTGGTATATTGTGTCATTGGTGCAGCCATTGCTAATTTGAGTTTGCAACAAGGAGACAAACAATTGTGGACCATTTTACTCAGCAGTTGCATCGGGTATCTTCTTCCCAATCCTTCCCTGAAATACTCTTACAACGGGAACAACAGTAACAATATTGGGAGTCTGGCGGCCAACGTTAGTCCTTCTCCTGACAGTCACCCTTCCAATCACAATCCTCTTTTAGATACTCCTTTAACCTCGAGTGACTCCTCGGACAGAAGAACATTGGAAATATGAACAACACTATTAACCAATTTTACTTAACGTTACCCAGTGACAGTTCCATGGAGGTGTTTCCTAACAACACATTGTGTTGTTACACGTCTAAATTACCTCAAGCCATGCATTTGGATCAAGATGATCACTGGGAAGCAGCTTTAGTGGAAATAATACACCCGACACAAATCAAAAACATCGTCGAAAATCAAAACTTTTTCACAGTTGAAGTGTACGACAAGCAATTGCAACAAGCCTTAGATGAACGAGGCATCACTGGCATTGACAACAAGAAATCAGATGGACCCGCAACTAAACAACTGTCCACTCATGTGTTGACCATTCCTGCAGGCTACTATTTTAGTGGTCAACATTTAGTGACTACGATTGCAAGCAGGTTCAATGTTGTGTTTGGTAAACCCCTGGACAAAATCAAAGAAAGTGTTACCTTTGAGTACATTAAAGTGGCTCGCCGCTTCATGATCAAATTTTCAGAGAAGAAAATAATAGCCATTACCTTTTGTCCTGAATTGTTTGATATCTTAGGTGGAGACCTCAAGATGCTCCCGAACAAAAAAGAAATACCAGGCATATCCAGTAACTTGGATTTTACCAAATATTTTCGATCCCCTGTAGAAATGAACCAAGGACTCAATTTGATGTTTTTGTACTCCGATGTGGTGGAGTACAATGTGGTAGGACACACCTCTGTACCGTTACTGCGTGTCATTCCTTTCAAAGTAGATACTACTCCCGCTGACGAGGAAGGTGGAAATACCTATCACGTTCACCGCGAATTTGTGCATCCTCATTATTTACCCGTCAGTAAGTCGTATTTTGACAGTGTCAACATTACTATAAAAGGAGAACTAGGTCAAAATATTCCATTTACCAAAGGGAAAGTCACAGTGAAACTCCATTTTCAAAAACGATTCTCCAACCACTGAAAAAGTGATGTATCCTGTGTACCAAGGAGTCACTCGACAACGAGGACATGGTTTAGGAGATATGTTTAAATCAGCCTTTCGTTCCGTGGTCCCTGTTTTAAAACCAATGGTGACACGAGGATTGCACACCTTAAAAGATGCCGCATTGACTCACGGCAAAGATTTTCTTTACAATGTTCTCATTGACAAACAAAACCCTAAAGAAGCTTTTTTGAGAGCAGGCAAAAATACCTTGCTGCAAACGGGTAAAGAGCTTTTGGGTCGACGAGAAAGTCCTATAAATGCTCTGAACGGTACCGAGTCTAACATTCCTACTTCCCTGACGACACAGCAAGGACAAGGTAGAAAGCGTCGACGAAGGCACCCTTTCAAAAGTCTCCGTACCTCAAAAGTTCGAAAGACAAAGAAAAAAAGAACCGCTCGAGACTTAGACATTTTTCATTATTAAAAGTGAAGAAAAAAAACCTAAAGAAAAAATGATGCACCAAGAATCTTGTGCCTGTTCCAAGTCGGAACTGGATCTCTTTGCCATGCCACCCACGATGATGACCATGCAAGAAGCTCAATGGGTCGAATTTCATCCCGTCTCCTCTTTGACGGATTCAGCTCCCATCGAGTTTGAAATCAAAGGACAACCCGAAGATTACATCGATCTCAACAACAGTTACTTGTATTTGAAACTGAAAGTAAGCAAAACAGACAACACCAATCCAGGAGCCAATGATAGAGTAGCTCCTGTCAACAATTTCATGCATTCCTTGTTCAGCGATGTGGATTTGTACATGAATAACAAACTGATCAGCAGTAGCATGGATACTTACCCTTACCGAGCGTACCTCGAAAATCTCTTGACGTACGGAAAAGAAGCCAAGAACACTCATCTAGATGCTTGCGTGGTATGGAAACCTGACACTGCAGATAAGTTTAACGACACAGCCTTGCCCGTAGCAGCAGCTGCTGATGGCAGCGCTCCTGCCGATCCTCACAATGAAGGTTTTAACGAGCGTCGAAAGAAAATTTTGCAAGGACGTAGTTTAGAACTGTTCGATCGTTTGCATTTGGACATGTGGTTTCAAGAGAAGTATTTGCTGAACGGAGTAGATATTCGCTTGAGACTGAATCGAAGTAGTACTGCTTTCCATTTGATGGCTCATGCCAACGAATACAAAACCATTATCCAAGAAGCCAGGTTATACGTACGTCGCGTGGAAGTGTTACCTAAAGTGGGAAATGATATCAGTCACACTTTGAGCAGAACGACAGCCAAGTATCCGATACGACGCGTGGAAGTCAAAACTTTCACCATTGCCGCTGGACTCCGATCTAAGATCGAAGATCATCTGTTCCAAGGACAGTTACCCAAACGTTTATTCATTGGTATCGTCAGCAATGCAGCCCTCAATGGTGCCCACGATGAAAATCCTTTCCAGTTTAAGCACTGCAGAGTATCCAAAATTGAAGTCAGTCGCGATGGCAAAACTTTGTGTACCAGACCCTTCGAACCCGACTTTGGCGAACAGAAAAATTACTTGAGGTCGTACTTGTCACTGTACGAAGCCACAGGACAGTTAGGAACCAACACCAGTCACGGTATTTCCTACGACGACTATGCAAGAGGTTACACGTTGTGGGCTTTTGATTTCACTCCAGACCAAGGCAGCGACGAGGGACATTTCCACCCTATAAAATCTGGGCAACTGCGTGTGGAACTTCAGTTTGCAGCACCTCTTCCCGAAACGGTGAATATCATTCTGTATGCTGAATTCGATAATACCATAGAAATTAACAGTTTGAGAGAAGTCATTCTAGACTATTAGACATTATGGAAGACCCTTGTCCTTCTTTGAATAGTGGAGAATCCATGGAATGGGAGGTTACAGAAAAAGCAGAACCCCAAGACCAAAAAGAAGAAGTAGTGATCATGCAATCCAGATGGTCAGAACAGGAACAACAGTTAGTGGCTTGTTTTGCACAACACTTGGAAGATACAATGAGGGACCTGATTAAAAAAGATTGTTATGGATGTCAAATCGATCATCCCAGTCAAATTCAACACGATAAATGTATGATGATGAGTCAAGAAGAAAAATTGGACAATTATCTGAACGAAGCTTGGAGTCTCATCTCCGAAGAAGACGTGTTACTTCAGTGGTATAAAGGCTTACGTGATCATTCCTCTCCTCCATTGTTTGCTCGAGAAATCGATCGCATCGAAGCTCTCTTGGCCAAAAGTAAAGAGACGAAGCAAACCATCAGTTACTTGTCAGACCGTTTCAAACAAAAAGTCTGGATTGAATTGATGACTTATTATCACCAGTGAAGAAAGGAGAGAAAAACACAAGGCGACACAAAACAAAAAATGGATACCTGGGAACTTTATTATCTTTTGAACCGTAGTTCGTACACTGCTTCTTGGAATCCTGTGGTGTGTGCTAAAGATGAACTACCTCATCGCAAACCTCAAGAGAATCAAGCTTATGTCATCAACACAGATGACAGTCATCTTCCAGGAACTCACTGGGTAGCTGTCTACTTTCCTCAAAAGGGTTGTGCGGAGTATTTTGATTCGTATGGATTGCCTCCTTTCGAAGATGATATCATTGACTTTATGAGAAGAAATGCTCAGACGACACGATTCAATAATGTGAAATTACAAAGCACAGATTCTATGGTGTGTGGACAATATTGTATCTATTATCTGCATCATCGCAGTCTTGGATATTCTTTAGAACATTTAGTGACTTATTTTGATCGTCATTCGTCTCGAAACGATGACAAAGTAGATCGATGGTTTTGTGACCATTATGGTTATCTGTTGTCTTTAGCTAGGAAACGTAGTGTACATCAATCGCTCAATGATTTCCAACAGTGGAAATCTCAATTTAATTCACAACGTTGTCAACCATGTCAAAGATAATGTATTGGTGTTATGGAAGAAAAAAAATGTTTGTTCTTTGAAATAATGTTTGTTCTTTGAAATAATGTTTGTTCTTTGAAATAATGTTTGTTATTTGAATAAAAATGTTGTGTTTTGAAAACCAATGCGTCTGTCGTTTGTTTTACATTTGTATTCATATAAATGCTCTTTGACTTTTCTTTCTATCCCTCACATCAAACTATCTAAACGTTTCAAAACCCTAAACCGCAGAGGGGTGTTTTCCATCACGTCCGCGCTTGAACCATATAAAGCAGGGGTAGTCTCCAGTCTGGCCATCCATTGTTTGACTCATCCTCCTACGAAGATGTGCTCAAGACTAGCTAAGCTGAACGAAGCTTATGTCACTCTGCATCGTATCAGACACAATCTGATGCCAAAGCCTGAAGAGATTGAGAATGTAAGAATGCTACAAGTAACGGAAGACCTCATAGAAGAACTCTTCAGAGAGGAAATTCAAAAAGAGAAAGAAGAATGGACTGAGAAGTATCGACTTCAAAAGCAGCAGAGAGAGCAGAGAGAACAGCATCAGCAGCATCAGCAACAGCAGCAGGAACCAGACAGAAGTTTTGTCGACTGTCGTGTGGACACGAAAGAGTTCTCTTTCTCTTTCCGAAGAAGCAGACCCTATCGTGTAGCCAAACGAGGACGCAATCTTAGACGATAAAAGATTGTCATCCTTCCTCGTACACACAAACACAAAAAAACAGCCCTTTTCAGGGCTACCCAAATATTCTCGAAAAGATTTAATTATTCAATTTGCTTATGGTATGTGAGGAAGTTAGAAAAAAATTAGAAGTGAGTCTATAATCACTGTCTCATTTTACTTTTGTTATGAAGTGCGTCTATAAGCACAACGTATTTTTTTCAAAATAACTTGTTCAATGTATAATTAATAGGAGACAAGTATAAAAGAGAGTGTTTTATTTTAAAAAGTCAGCTTGTTTTGTTTTTTTGCTAATGATAGGAATAATGTAAGTTTTTTGGATCTAGGGGTGTTTTCCATCACGTCCGCGTGTTTTGGTAATGATAGGGATACTGTAAGATTTTTGGATCTAGGGGGTGTTTTCCATCACGTCCGCGCTTGAACTATATATAAAGAAGCACTCATCAGTCTGGCTACCCATCGTTGGTGAATCAAAGAAGATGAGCAGAGTTCAAAAGTTAAGAGAGCTTGAAATGCATCTGGAGAATGCTAGGCGTCTCCTGGACGAACTGGCTATGGAGGTCATAGCAGAGCAGGCCAAAATTGAAAAAGAAGAGGAGGAAAGAAAAAAGAAAGAAGAGGAGGAGAAGAAAAGTCCCATCTTACCTCACCGCATGATGAGACAGACTAGTGAAGTCAAACCCATGGTGAGGACGCCTTCACCACCAGAACCAGTTCGTCCACTACAGGTTCAGCCCCCACTGCCTCAGACGCAACAACCACAGACTCATCCACGGTTGCGGAATAGAGGCAGAAATGAAGAGACTTTCACTATCCCTCAAACAGAAGATTGGGATAGTGAAGCCACTCATTCTCCCTCTGCACTCCCAGTCACAAGAGTGAATTGGGAGAATGATTGGAGTAGGAGATGTGTGTGTGGGGCTAGACCTGGGAGATGCCAGCATTAGCCAGGTGCATTTTGAAGTTAAAAAAAAAACAGCCCTTCTCAGGGCTACCCAAATAACTAGAAAAGAAATACTATGTCAATTGCCAATGAGTGTGAGAGAGGAGTAGTGTGATTATAAACACTGACTCTATTTAGATGGTATATGTTGTGATTTTGGATAGTATATGATAGGGTGTGTTTTGTCTGCTTCCCCGTGTGTGTGGTTAGTATAGGGTGTGATTTTGGATAGTATATAGTAGGATTTGTTTTTGGCTGCTTCCCCGTGTGTGTGGTTAGTATAGGGTGTGTTTTGGATAGTATATAGTAGGGTTTGTTTTTGGCTGCTTCCCCGTGTGTGTGGTTAGTATAGGGTGTGATTTTGGATAGTATATGATAGGGTGTGTTTTGGCTGCTTCCCCGTGTGTGTGGTTAGTATAGGGTGGGATTTTGGATAGTATATAGTAGGATTTGTGAATAGTATCTAATATGACAAGTGAATGTAGGGGGGTGATTACTTTCACGTCCGTGCTTAAGATATATATACGCAATCGTCGGTCCTTGGAGCCATTCAATTTTGAACACATCAAGATGAATTTTGAATTGTTTATCCAACTCCGAGACAGCTGGTTTGGGATCCTTGATGCAGAATATCAAGTGGAAAGGCTTGAGGAAGAATTTCAGAGTAACCATGGCTTTGTAAGCCAACTGAAATTAGCAAGAGATTTATTAGAAGGTATGATAGAGGAGGAAGACCAGAAATTAAGAAGACGTATTAAAAGAAAATATATAAGAATAGGGGACTTGAAGCAAGCACTTGATCATGTCATCAAAGTCAGGTGTTTTCTAGAAGAAACATTACATCTGATAGAGTGGGAATATGTGAAGTGGGGTCTAGACAGGCTAAAGAAAGCAGAAGCAATGATGAGAATGGTGATGGAAGAACAGGTGATCCAGATTAAAGAAAACTGGTCTAAGGAGAGAAAGGAAAAAAAGAACAAAAAGACAAAAGAGGACTTTGATCTACTCAATCTAAGATGGATGAGAGTTCAGGAAAAGTTTAGAGCTATGGGACATCCCGACTGGATTCCCGAAGAAGAAAAGAATAAGAAAACGGGAATCATTGGTAAAATCAAAAGGTGGTGGAACAATGGAAGAAAATAAAAGAAGAAGAAATATCCAAAGGCTCTTTTCAGGGCCACTCATAAGTCTCGAAAAGATAGTAGCTTTCATTGCCACCCCTTTTTTCCTTGTTTTTTTTCCCATGTTATATTTCCCTTGACGCTATATAGTCCCACAATGTTAAATTCCCCTTGACGCTAGATAGACCCACCATGTTCAATTCCCCTTGACGCTAGATAGACCCACCATGTTCAATTCCCCTTGACGCTAGATAGTCCCCACCATGTTAAATTCCCCTTGACGCTAGATAGTCCCCACCATGTTAAATTCCCCTTGACGCTAGAGTGTCCCAAGCTGTTTTACATAGGATTTTCCCATTGACGCTAGGTAGTCCCCATACACTACTTAGAACACTACTTCTGCAATTACTGCGGTTACTTCTGTAGTGTGCAGATTGTATGCATTAAACCTACGAGTCTTTTCTCACAGTTCAAACTTTACATGTATCTATTACGTGTATCTAGTTAATAATATTTCAAACAAACAATATAATCTTGCCTGTTTAAGGTCGTATAAAGTACCGGTAGTATGTGATTTGTAAATGATTTTCTCAAAAATAACATATAATGAATTTCCCTCCGAAGCATCTTTCTTGATAATTAAAGTTTAACAGTCTGAGATAGGTTTTACTTATACTGATGATATTCACATATATCAGTACAAATCTGTTTCTTACGTTCATCATCTCTCTTAAACCAAGAACGTGTAGGTGATTGCAAGTGTTTATTAAAAAAATTTTTTTTGTTGCTGAAGTTTTCATATGTTTGAGTCCTGAACTATTTTTCTAGTAATGGAAATACTAGCCTGATAATCTCCTTTGTTTTCCACGGCGCATGGCAAAATGGCATTTCTTCCTGCGATAACTGTAACGTTTGCTGGGGTGCTGTCAGGAATGGTAGCCAAAGGCTGGATACAGTGTCTCTCTGGGAAAGAAATAAATTAACGTGGGCTTGGTTAGCAAAGACACATATAACAGCAGCTTGGCGAACAATTCTGAAAAAGAAACTGAACACTGTACGGATAAGTGAAAGGGAACAAAATATATGAAAACTTTAATTATTGCTTGCGGTAACATTAAGCAGCAAGATTTCCATGTTCGCACACACACACACACACACACACACACACACACACACATATTTATATATATATATATATATATATATATATATATATATATATATATATATATATATATATATATATATATATATATATATATATATATATATATATACATGACGGAAAAGCGTCGGATGTAACGACTTTGGATGCAGTAATACAGTAGTTTACATTCGCTAGTCAAGTCGAATTTAACATTCAGCTCAATCCTAAACCCACTTGATTTATATTTAGAAATGAGCGGTATATACATAAAATTGAAATTACAAATCAATATCTATATATCCGACAGTACAGAGAGCTTGTAGGTAGGTAGGTAGGTAGGTAGGTAGGTAGGTAGGTAGGTAGGTATGTGTGTGTGTGTGTGTGCGTGCGTGCGTGCGTGTGTGTGTGTGTGTGTGTGTATGTATGTATGTATGTATGTATGTATGTATGTATGCATGTAAAGTATGCATCTATGTATGAAAATATAAGATACATAATAATGCAAAGGTACTCAAACTTGAAAGTGCGTCCAAGATCAAGCCTAGAGTAAGCGTACTCGATGCCAAGCTGTTAAGTACGGCTTTTCAATGCACTCGTCCATCCGATCACCTACATATACTACTATTATATTTAAATATACCTCCACTCATGGATAGCCATGGGCTTCGCCAATGTCGTAAATTGAGATTTATTTCCTTTTTGGTGACACAATATACCATCTGGCGATTTGATTGGCGACAACTATTTTGGTTGTTTAATTTGAACATACAATCATGTACCAGTCTAACACCCCCACCAGAGGTACCCAGAGTATTGTGAGTAGCTCGTCCACCTTTTGTTCGCACCAAACGATCAGGTCTCACCTGTGACTCCAAGCAGCTGTAACAAGTTCAACGGTCACACTTCGGGCAACTGACCGGCTAACCAGGTCAAGGGTACACGACCGGGCTCAAACTGTCGTAGTGTTAGGAGCTGTCTATAGTTTCATGCAAAGCCAGCTTCGGCAGACTCGGAGGAAGAGATCAACGGAGTGATCGAACCGCCACGAAGGCGAATCTGCAATACTCTTTGTGCAGAGTACAGGGCATGACAGGGCACTGAAGACGTTATGGTCACCCAATGCAACCGAAGTAGTCCTATGCTTTGACGAATCTTCGTATCACTGAGTTCTAACTACCTGGGCAGAGAGAAGGAAAAGAAAGGTCCCAAAACGAAGACAGGATTCATGGAATTGGCCTTGTTATTATATCAAGTCTTTTAAAGCAGCTTTCAGACCTGCTTGTTGGTATCAGTGACAGGCAAATGAAATTGCGACTACCTATAAACTACAAACGGCACTCAACAATCACCAGAGCCCACACCCCATCCCTCTTGAGCTCAAAGAAAACCATCTAGCAGTTATATGTGGACCTCCATTCTGTACTGTACTCAGTTGCAGCTGACGACAAGATCATAGTACTGGGTTACTTCAAAGCCTATGTTAGCTGAGAACATGATCACATGGAAAGGTGTGCTTAGTAAGCAACTTATCGGCAAGACAAACAACAACGGCCTGCTCCTGATCAGCAAAATGCGTATAATTTGACCTCTTCATCATAAATACAATGTTGCAAATGGCAAACAAACACAAGAACACCTGGATACACGCCAGATCTCGCCAATGACACTTAATTGACTATGTACTAGTCAGCCAGCGCAATTCCAAGGACGTCCTCATCACCAAGTCCTTGCGAGCAGCGGAATGCTGAATAGATCACAGACATGTCCGAAGTACCCTAAAGCTGAGACTTGCCCCACATCCCCTAAGGTGTCATTTGCTTATTCGCACAGCCTTCAACGTTGTCAAACTATATCAGCAATCCACACCAGCTCAATTGCCAGAAGTACCTAGATGACCAGCTGTCCACCAGCGGTCCGATACGTGGAAATGATTTGCAGAAATGGACCAAGCTCAGAGACATAATAAGAAAACCATCTCTGGCAACTCTA
Source organism: Unio delphinus (assembly GCA_029339505.1). Classification (NCBI taxonomy): domain Eukaryota; kingdom Metazoa; phylum Mollusca; class Bivalvia; order Unionida; family Unionidae; genus Unio; species Unio delphinus. Next base: position 1,476,410 of record JAQISU010000231.1, read on the forward strand.
GACCCATGAATAGAAGCCATGAAGACTGGTTCGACGAGAAGATCTGCCTGCCAGAATCAACCAAGCATTCATGGATTGGCAGAATGACATACACTCTCCACTCCCACGTATAAAGACCACCTCAAATTCGATCAAGCTGTGGCTCAGGGATACATCGGCGAGATGCGTGACCAATGATGGAAAAGGAAAGCTGATGATGTGCAATACAATGCCAACACTAACAACTCCAACGAGTTCTACAACGCCATCAGGTCAATTTCCGGCCCTTCAAAGTTTGCTTTGCCGCTTGCCTGCCGCATATATAGGTATCAAAAGACAAGGCTGGCTATAAGAACAGATGACAAGAATACTTTAGTCAGCTCTTAAACCTGCTCTCATCGGTCAGCCAATCTGTTCTTGCCCCTACAATACCACTACAGCCACCGCACGACCAACTTGATGTTCCATCAATGATAAGAGGTTGAAGACCGCCATTAAACAAATGAACTGTGGCACGGCACCTGAAAATGATTGTATCAAAGTAGAGGTTACAGCGCTCTCAGTGAACATACTGGAGGCATTTCACGATTTGCTTATCAGCACCTGAACAGAAGAGGAGATGCCAGACGACCTCAGATACACATCAAGGGTGACTCTCTATATAAAAAAGGCACAAGTGCGGACTTCAGTAACTACAGAGGCATCTCCTTGCTCTTCATAACTGGCAGTGTCAGAAACTAATCTCATTGAGTCTCAGTGTGTTTTTTTTCCAGACCGCAGGATCGTTGACATTATCTTCAAAGTGCGACAAGTCGAAGGGAAGTGCCTTAACATAACACGAATCTCTATGCCGTCTTCGTCAACCTGAGAAAGGCTGTCGATACAACAGAGACGCACCGTAGGTAGTACTGAAGAAGCTTGGCTGTCCTCAGAAATGTACCAACCTCATTTGGCTCTTTCACGATAACATGACTGGAGAGATTCTTTCAGATGGTGAACCCCCTGAGAATCTCCCCTTATCTATTGTGTCAGACAGGGCTGTGCACTTGCTCAGGTACGCCTTAATTTCTTCTTCACACAGGTACTGATCCATGTCATCCCCGATCATAACCTTGGTATCTACAACAGATTTCGCCTGGATGGATCAGTGTTTGATCTCCGTCGCGTAGCTGAAAAAAAGATAACCCTAGAAGGATTCATCACTAAAGCACTCCTCGCAGATGTCTGTGTCCGCATGGCCCAGGAGGCGACTTGCCTACAGAACATCATGCACATGTTCTCTGAAGCATGGGCTTACACTCATGCTAGGAAAGACATAATTCCTCTTCCAGCCCTTCCCAAACACTCCCCCTTCACTAAATCTGAATTACCATAGGCGACATGCAGTTGCAAAATGGACAGTTTCGAGTACCTAGCAAGCATAATATTTAGTGACTGCTCCCTGAACAAAGATAACTGCGAAGATCGCAACAGGTAGTAAAGTACTTGGATGACTCAAAACCACGATGCTGATTTACAATGCAGTTGTCATCACATTTCTCTTGTATGGCTGTGAAACGTGGAGTATATACAGAATTCATATCAGTCAGTTGGAACAAATCCACAAGCGCTTCCTGAGATAAATCATGCAGATTAAGTGGCAGGACCTAATCACCAACAGAGCAGTCCATGATAGAGCCAACACAACAAACATGCTAGCCAAACTAAGCCAGTTTCGCTGGACTGGCCATGTGATCCGCAGGAATCAAAACAGAATCCAAAGCACCTGCTCTTTGGCGAACTAGTCCAGTCTAAGCGAACTCAAGGTCGAAATCGCAAGAGATACAAAGACAATCTCATGACAAACATCAAATGTGCAGACGTTCAGCCCCACCAGCTCGAGTCGACGTTCTCAGACAGAATTTGGTGGAAGGCCTGACCAGAAAATCTAGTTCAACCTTCGAGGTAGACCTTCGCAAGGATCTTGCTAGAGCTAATGAGAGGCGTAAAAAAACTGTGTCTCAGCCACCCACAACCATGATGTCCCATGCCCCACCTGCAACCGCCTATGTACATTGGAATTATAATCCGGAGCCACATTCGTGTCTACCATAGATGAGATCACACAAGTTGTCTTCCTCGTCTCGATAGACTACCAAGAGAACAGTCATGGATTTAGAGTGGATACAAAGAAAGGGACCACGTAAGGAAGCCACACATTTGGATACACGATGCACTGGAATCTGTTACATAAACACATTCTTTGTTCGCAATGACAAACACATCTGTATAGGGCATTGTTACATCATTATCCGCTTATGTTGACATCTGGCTTGAATAGAGTTTGCTGTAATACACTCAGTCATGCGACTGGACTATACTTACAATCGGCCGACCTATGAAGACGCGAACAGAAACAGCTACAATTAATTGAATTACGGCTAATCCTTCTTGTTTTAAAAAATGTACCAATAAATAGTTTTGCCAAAACTTCAGAGAACTGCTAGTTGTGTACAAATACAGAGCAAACGGAAAAATCTCAGAATTATGTACGTCAACAGTAACGTTATCATTGTTAAACGGAACTTAGACGTTACGCGTTCGACGTCTCATTCTAAGAGTTAGTAAACAAAATAAACAGCATTTGAACTTAGTATAAATTCATCAGACAACACAGTAAATGAATGCTATACCTGACATTCCAACAATATATACATGTAGTAATAATAGTAACACCACATCATGTGGAATGGGTCAAAAGTTCCCGAGAATTTCTCGATTGCTGGAACCTTGGGCGTCCGTGGCTGCGTTATGGTACAAAGTTAAAGTATATGTTCTGTGATATCAAGGCACAAGTCATCATTTCATTTACAACTGGTTGTGCTCTTTTGATTACGGAGTGTGTCACCAAACATGAATCCAGTCTGGGTAATTTAATATACGTTAATTGCGTTCATTGATCTTTTTTCTTTGCCATCAATCCCGTGTTACGACTCCAGGCACTTAAAATACGCAATAACAAATAGTTAAACAAAAAGTTTCGAATAATGGAAAATAATTTAATTCTAAAAATACAGAAGTGAAAGAATTAAATTATTTTACAGTATAGTGAATGAATTCCTTTTTAATATTTAATAAAGATCTTTCAATTCGAATAGTTAAAAGAAACCTAAATACGATACAGCGAAACATTCTCCTTCTGTGTTGAAGTTTCAAATGTACATAAAGATTTCCAAAGAATTCACATATTCTTTGAACAAATTTAGTACAGTTATTCTAGTATGTCGTGAAAAAACTAAATCTTTTCAAAAACCATGTCTGGTGAAACAAGATAATCGGGTGAAATTTTGGATTTACAAAGAACACTTTTGATGGTGATACAAATTAAATTTTTAATGCCAAATGATTTGAAAGAGCTATTAATAATGATTATTATGTGCGTGTAAATGATCCCGATATGGGTCAAGTAACAAAAAAGGCACGGACTTAACAACAAAATACAAACAACTGACCTGACAAGTATAAAGAAAAGGAGTGGATGATTCAGTAATTTCACAACGAAAAGAATGACGTGTTTTACTCAAATAGTAACATGTTTATTATACTCATAGCAAAATGTATTCACTCAAATAGTGAAATCATGTAAACAAAATACATATATTATTACAGTTCCAAAAACACTGGGTTTAACAAACCCTAAATATTAGCCCACGGGTAATAGATTACATGAATAGAGTTACACACTCCGTCACCAGTACACTCGGCCACCAGTCATACTGGTTAATCAAGCCGTGAGTATTCCAGGTTGGTCTATGGAGCAATCAGCGGCCACCAATCTCGGTCAGCAATGCCCAATCACATGTTCCTCGATCAGCAACACTTAATTAATTTATACGGCTGCTCCAGTTCAGCTTCACAGGTGTTATGATCAACTTCTATGGATAGCTCTGCAGCTAGTACCTAGTCTACTCCTATTGCTCCGACTACTCTGATTACTCTGGTCAGCTCTACAGCTGATTATTACAGCTGTATGGATATGGATAGCTCTACAGCTGATTATTACAGCTGTATGGATATGGATAGCTCTACAGCTGGCCAGTGCTGTCAGCTGACAATACACCCAACACTGTGTACTATGTATTGCACAGTCATATATGATAAAACGTAATGACGTAATAAATACTAGTGGTTTGTTTTGTGGGTTTTCCTTCATAAGAACTACTAGGTTTAAAATTCCCCGTATGTCTTAAATTGCTATCCTTGATTCAAAGTCCTTATCCGTTTCCGTTTTGCCGTTACGTGGTATTGTAATTGTGTTTTATGAGTTATACTTCATGAGAAGTACGAAGTTTGGAATTCCTGTATATATTTAATCCTTAATCATGAATCAAAGGCCAGATCTATTCCTGTCTTGTTGCCATAATATTGTAGATTTGTTTTGTGGGTTGTGCTTCTTAAGAAGTACCAGTTGACCCATTCTCGGCTCGTGTAGATGTCAGGAAAGTATATATGTTACATTTGATAATGCAATTATTTCCGGTGGCAACATTTATACCTATGTACTAACGGTGATGCGGGATGCAAATAACATGGCAGTCGTGTAAAATATTCATGTAAAGATTAGATTCGTTATATCAAGGCTGTATTACTTGTTGTCATTAAAGTAATTAGTATCTCTTAATTAATATCGCATCGTTTTCAATCAGTGTTGCATATTACATGTATAGCCTTGGAAAAATATAAATATTCATTTTTTGTTCTGACAATATCTTTTGAAAAAAAAGGTGAAATATATTTTAGGTTTTACAACACCCTGACTGCTACTACCACTTTTAGCAGTCTTACTTACTACCAGCACAACCCATGTTCGTATATATCTGCTGTATTTCTACTAATGATCGTCATTTCCATTCTGTCATTTTCAAGTTGTCACTTGACTAGAGCAAACGCCTCAGATGCGGGATGTCGTGGCTTCGATCCCAGGCCCAGTCATACTAAAGACTTATTAAATTAGTACTACCAGCTGCCTCGCTTAGCGTCTAGCTTTAAGACGTTAGTGTTACGACTGTTCTGCCTGGTGTCACAGTAACGTGAATGGGTGGGACATCATGCATAATCCCCAACATTCCAAAGTCACTTTCAAATTGGTAAGAAAAAGAACTGGATGGTAATCGTAGAGGTGGCTATGTATGTGAATAGAAACATAGAGTTCCATCATACTGACTGAGAATGTACACGCTCATCGTCAGGAGTTTGGAACTTTGAAGACATTGTAGTCTCGTACTTAAGCTGTAAACTAACGCGGTTCAAGCGGCTGACTAATGTTGATTAAGATATTGACTTACGTCCGACATAGCACATAATCCTTAGTGTGATAAGCTGTAGACTGATATTGATCAAGCTGCTGACTGATGCTGATTTATGTCCGAAACAACTATATCCATCGTGTTTTGTTTTCATCAAAATTACAGTACGTACGATGCAATTCGTAATGTGGATTAAAAAATTCTTAATCTTAATTAATTCCTGTTTTTAGATTACTCTCTGGGAATATAGGTGTATCAGAGACCGAGAGGAATTATTTGTTTAAATATTAAGTTGAATTATTTGAGTGTTTATTGAATATTTGACTTAATTACACTACTATGGTTTATTGTGAACTCATTGTAAAATAGTGTTGATTTCATTACAGTATGGTATATATCGATATGTAATGCATTTTTCATTCATAACACTCGTTATTTTCAGCTTATAATGTGATATTTAGGATTTTTTTGAATTTATATGACGAAAACGGCAAGTTGAATTGTCACAATGTAGTGTTGATAATTATGTTTCTTGCATGTTTCTTATATTATTTGTATCAGTTTCTTATCTGTAACATTTCCTAAGACGAAGATAAGTAAACATTGTAGCATGGTAAAAACACTTGCTAACCCCAATAGGTCATATTAAAGGCGCTGATATTTTATCATAGATTGATATTGAATCAAAATCTTCCAATTATAAAAGATTATTAGTTATAAACTATATTCATCACAGAATGTTACAGAACTTTAACTTAATAATAGCATCTGAAACTATTAGGAACCTGTATATTTTCCTTAGTTATATTCCTTCCTTTTAGGTACCAACTCGTTATGCGAATACTGTTTTTCGTTTCCTTTTTAACCACTCGAGTTATCATAAACATTTCTCTTAGTACTTATTCCTTAAATTTAAATGCTCAAAACGGTTGCATCTAAAACAAAAGTGACCTTAATAAAAACTAAAACAACAACAACAACTTACCAGAGGTCTATCGTGCTAGGTTATCCAGAATATATTCTTCGGGATTAACAAATTTAGAACATCCAATCTATTTAAATAACAATGTGTTGATGGTCGATAAATTAACAGTTGGCTTTTAACCGGCACTGAGCTGGTTTTCTTCCCGTGAAATTTATATGTCTTCCTTTATGCGCATTGTGCCTCATGCATTATCTTATTAATGTTGGGGGGGGGATGTATGGCAATTACTTGGAATTATTACATAATTGCTGATGGTCAAATAAAAAGTGCACTTGTGCATACATTGGAAAACATACAGTGATTTGTTTTTTACACTATATATCAGGAGATAAGCAGTTCTCAGTCAACCAATAAATGTTAAAAGGCCGTGGCCACACTCTAAAATGGAGGGTACTGCACGCAAATGGCTTCCATCTAGATAATGTCTACTTACCATAAATGGACTGAATGTTAGACACAGGAAAACATCGTAAAATAGGTTAATATATGGTTTATTATTATACTTTGCTTCATTAAGACAACGAGTCTACATTTTCATCCAATCATATTTTAAAGGTATCCTATAATACTAATATCCTGTAAGCAACCGTGCTATTTCAAACTTTCGTCTTTAACCCTTCTGGCATTACAGAACAAAAAATATCGATACCTCAATTTGTTTTTGAAATACGTTTTTGGTATCTAAAGTATGGGTGGTAATACAGTATGGCTTATTTGCTAATCAGAATAATCGTACAGTACGTATTATTCGTTAATCAGAATAGTCACAGAGCTTTAGTATTCATTAATCAGAAAAGGCAAAGAGTTTGGAGTATTCATTAATTACTTTATTCATACGATATGGAGTGTTAATTAATCAGAGTAATCTCTGGTATTAAGTATTGGTTAGACAGAGGACGTACATATTGTCCTTATGCGCATTGGTGATTTATTCTAGAGCAAAAGTGAACGACACCAGACTTCCCAACAACTAGTAGATAAAAGGAAGAATACGCACTCTTTATAACGTTTGCTTGTCATCAATTGTGCAATCGATATAAAGACCGCAATAACCTGACTGAGATCAGTGATAAAATGACGATGATAACACCCCTGTAATCATTGATATACAAACTATGATAGCACTCGTGGGATTAGTAATACAATGATCGTGATAGCTCCCCTGTAATCATTGATATAAAATCGGGATTGGTCCCCTGTGATCATTTATTAAAAGACTGATATCTGCCCTGTGATCATCGATATGAAAAATGTGATAGCCCCCTGTGCTTTGAAGATCGCTGTAGATCTAATGCAGTGCTGTCCAACTTGCTGCCCGCAATCTGATTTAAATGGACCGACAGAGCTCGAGCGATATTTTGTGCATTTATATTAAGCGGTAAATGGCCTACTTTCATAGTATATATTCTTAAACAGGTAAACAGTTGTGAATAATTTTCGTAGCCAATGCTTTTAATTTGGCTTCTGCATCCGTCGGTTTTAATAAACAAAAATTGGCCGATAGTGTCAAAACTGGCTCCAATGAAATCATCGTTACCAAGACTGATATATTTAATTTGATCATGGCTACTGTGGCGCTTAGTGGATTTTCTATGCCACCGCTGTGTGTGATTATGGCTGGGTTTGGGTAATACCAATATTGTATTTAAAATATTATAGAAGTCCCACCCAGGCTCGATTTTGTAGGAAGTGAAATTAGTGATAGATTGTGGTAAAGCTCCGACCTCCAATTAGCAATACCGATAGTTAAATTACTGAGTACACAAAAGTCAAATTTCATATGAATAACAATTTAATACAATTAAATAGTCAACTAATACTATTCTCCGATCACTGTTCTTCCTCTCGACTCAGAAACAGCCTATTACATCAATTGCTTAATAGTGTGAGATAGCTTTTCCACCTGATCTTGTTTCCTACTCATCTGTTTTTTTTCCTATCTTTACAATTTCTTTTCTCCTTCTGAGTTCCCTCCTAATTCCTTCTCTTCCATGACTGCTCCTTTTCCAATTCCTTCTCATCGACTCTTTTCTCGACGAGCCATCGATCTACAATCGAGTTCTCCGCTAGTCTTTATTCCGTGTCCCTCCCTAAGACTCGGAACTAAACTATACCGGAAGTCTGTGACCTAAAAGCTTCCTGTGAAAACACAAGGATGTTAGACTATTTCCTTATTCATCTCTTCTTACACTAAATAATAATCAATCATCATATAAAGGCTATTAAATTGTTCGGTTACGCATTAGGTTCAACGAAATACCCATACATTCTTGTATGGTAAACAATGTCGTAATAAAAGCACGGTATCAACTACTTATAAAACAGCCAGCAATATATTGCGTCATATAAGTATGTACATACATACATACATACATATATATATATATATATATATATATATATATATATATATATATATATATTCCTACTCTCAATTACTGAACAATATCACAACAATCAGACGCATTTCTGTACATTACACTACTAAACACTGTACACAAATATTAAAATATCCATGATCTGATATGATGATAACTATTTATACACACTGGTACCGTTTTCCAAAGTTACAATTCAATTGAACAGTTGCAAAATCTAGAATATCACATGCATACATGCACTGGTTTACTTTGAAGTAACCATATAGCGAATTACAATAATAATTCTGACAACGAGCTAGCAATTTACATATATTTTTTACATAATCGTAGCTCATTACTCAAATATTCATGTAAATTAAACACTAGAAAGGTAATTCTATGCATTAACGATTCTAGTAATGAAGTATAAATACTGCACAAATCTACAATTACAATGCCGTAATATTCTCGTACAATTGTGAAAAAAATGTATTGACCTTTACGAAGCTTTGTCATTCTTAGAATTGCCTACGTTTCCCCGCTAAATTACGAATGGCTTACTTGACGTATTGCTTTATAACCTTCCATCACGATGTTTTGGCATTTAGAAAGTTCTTAGTTCGAAAATGATAATTAAATTTTGATTTATATGCTTACTACAACCTCTCACAAATCCGATTGGGTGTCGATTATATTTTGCTATATTCAATTTAGCAAGCAATGCCCTCTGGTCGTCTGTTAACGTTGTGAGATTTACGACGCCTATAAGGAATCTTTGTTCTTGAATGAAACTTTCAACATCCACATGCGACTTTTCACACCCATCAAAGCTGGGTTCTCATATCTTACGAAGAGAACTCGCTATAGCCACTTTAGTTTCTAAGATATACTCATGGCTTCTAACAATTTCTTTGTTCCCCTGACATACGCAATCACGGGCAGGGCAACGTTACAGTTATAAAGACCATGATATTTCCCTGTGATTCGAAGATCGCTATACGTCTAACGCGATCATGGTTACAATGAAAATGATAGTTTCCACGGGGGCTTCATCAACGGTGTCATCGATGCAAACATGGTGTTAGATTCCGGGAGGTCATGGCTACACACACTGTTATCGTTCCTCTGGGAGCGTCATCAATGTTGTCATTAATACTATACCGTGATGGTGATGAGCTGCTTTTTTATTCTAAATCACTCCTTCTTAAACCATCCATGTTGAAACTGTACCTATACTACCCCAACCCCGTCTAGATCATACATACTTAAAATGAATTGCGTATGCAAAATTAAATACGTTCAACACAAATGCACTAATAATTAATAAACTTTATGCGAATATACCCAACCATGCCGAATACAATTCTTGTTGTATTTGTAAAATCCCATTGAAAATGATACAAAGGTTGCAAAGGTAAAATACAAAATGATGAGAAAAAGAAAACAACACAATTGTCTGGCTGAATTTATCTCTGCAATTAAAAACTAACACTGTTGTTTTTCACTCGATGATATTTCAGTTAATAAATTCAACAATGCTACTGATATTTTAACAAGTAGGGACAATGTATTACATAAATATTGATATGGTAACAAGTAAGGACAATGTAATACATAAATAGTGATATTGTAACAAGTAGGGACAATGTATTACATAAATAGTGATATTTTAATAAGTAGGGACAATGTATTACATAAATAGTGATATTGTAACAAGTAGGGACAATGTAATACATAAATAGTGATATGGTAACAAGTAGGGACAATGTAATACATAAATATTGATATGGCAACAAGTAGGACATTGTAATACATAAATATTGACATGATAACACGTAGGAACAATGTAATACATAATTATTGATATGGTAACAAGTGGGGACAAAGTAATACATAAATAATGATATGGTAACAAGTAGGGACAATGTAATACATAATTATTGATATGGTAACAAATAGGGACAATGTAATACATAGTGATATGGTAACAAGTAGGGGCAATGTAATACATCAATACTGATCTTGTAGGTACAATTTAATATTGTCTCTTCGATTCATTATAACGTGATTTGGTCCACCTCGATTCATTATAACGTGATATGCTCAATCATCTGTTCCTTACAACGTGATATTGTCTCCTCGATTCATTATAACGTGATATATTTAATTTTCTGTTCGTTATAACGTGGTATTGTTCTCCTTGCTTCATTATAACGTGATATTTTAAATCTGTGTTCGTTATAATGTGGTATTGTCCTCCTCGATTCATTATAACATGATTGAGTCCCCTCGATTCATTATAACGTGAGTTTGTCTTCTACGATTCATTATACCGTGGTATTGTCCTTCTCTATTCATTATAACGTGATATTGTCCTCCTTGATTAAATATAACGTGATATGTTTAATTGTTTGTTCGTTATAACGTGATATTGTCATCATCGATTCATTATAACATGATATGTTTAATTTTTTGTTCGTTATAACGTGATATTGTCATCATCGATTCATTATAACGTGATATGTTTAATTGTTTATTCGTTATAACGTGATATTATTATCATCGATTCATTATAACGTGATATGGTGTATTTTCTGTTCGTTATAACGCGATATTGTTATCATCGATTCATTATAACGTGATATGTTTAATTTTCTGTTCGTTATAACGCGATATTGTTATCATCGATTCATTATAACGTGATATGTTTAATTTTATGTTCGTTATAACGCGATATTGTTATCATCGATTCATTATAACGTGATATGTTTAATTCACTGTTCGTTATAGCTCGATACTCTCCTCCTGGATTCATTATAGCGTAATAGGTTTCGTCCTTTATTCATGTTGACTGATAATTGTCATTCTCGGTTAATTATAATTTGACATTTTTGAATCCTCTATTCAATATAATGTGTCCATTACTTTACTATGATCTGTACAGTTGTTGAAACTGATCATATAGTCGCTTGCATGTATTTACTTGAATTTTAATATTAACTTTAGACTGTCGCTGTTATTTTTCATCTCTGTCAGTATGAGGTATATAGCAAATAATCATGACAAAAGCAAAACATATATCCATTCGGCTTTGATAAAGCATGCACGGAATGCAAAATGCATCAAGTGATCAATCAAGATGGATTACATGGCCAATCTTCAACAATGATGAAAAGGATTACATCCTTAATAATGTATCCTTTTATTATTAGAGTATGACTTAATCTGATTTCCATGCATTCGATCGACACTGACTCAGCCTTTTGAGGAAGAAGAGCTTTATCTTTCTTTTAATCAATATATGTATAACAATTAAACAGCAAGCAAATCACACTAGCTGAAAATCAAACCGTACTAAGACTGCATTCTCACTGTCAGATTTCAGACAGATTCGATATTTTAATCAAATAGTTGATTACTTTTGGCAGAAACAAATAATGGGCAAATGTAGGTTAGAAGATGATTTAGTTCCTAGAAGAGAAATTACCAATGTTAATAGAAGTCGTATTGCAGAAATTCCTTTTGTGTAATATAGCAGTAACAAAAACCATGGCCACAATTTTCCGTTGCAAATTGATGTACCGTTATCATGGGCAATACCTAAAAGTCTTTACAAGCGTGTTTACCTTTATGGGTATATATCGGATGCAAAATGTTTGTTGCATTACCAGCATGAAGACTTCTACTTGATGGGTGGGGCTTTTCTTGAAATCCGGCGACCGTATGAGAAATAACAAAAAATGTATTCGGTTAAAGTGTACAAGTTATTCAGTCCCATGTTGTGTAATGCCGAGTGTTACTGCTAGCCTATATTGCCCAGTAGACTGTTCTACCTACACAACACTTTTTGAACATAATTCTAAGGTAATGTGTGTGGCAGAAACTTCTTGTTCAATAGACTGTGCTACCTACACGACACTTTTTGAACATAATCCTAGGGTAATGTGTGTGGCAGATAATTCCCCTCCAATAGACTGTGCTACCTACACGATACGTTTAATACATAATTCTAGGGTAATGCATATGGCCGAAAATCCCAGCCCAATAGACTGTTCTACCTAGATGACACTTTTAGAACACAATTCTAAGGTAATGTATGTGGCATCAACTCCCGGTCTTTTGTGTGAATAGGCATAAATAAGGTAACAACCAGTTCTCAGAACTTGATTAATGAATCAGTTCAAGAGATGAACCCAAGAAAACTCTACTGAGACCTGATTGTGTTTTAAGTTCCAGTGGCCTAGTGGTTAGAGCGTCCGCCGCGGAAGCGGGAGGTTGTGGGTTAGATCTCCGGCTGAGTCATACCAAAGACTTACTAAAATGACACTAACAGCTGCCTTTAAGAGGTTAGTGTTAGGACTGGTAGGCCTGGTGTCAGGATAATGTGACTTGGTGGGACATCATGCCACATGTCTACGGCATGATGCTCCAGTGCTAGACAAATGACTGAATACGTATAAATGCATTACAAACGACTGAATACGTATAAATGCATTACAAATGACTGAATACGTATAAATGCATTCCAAATGACTGAATACGTATAAATGCATTACAAATGACTGAATACGTATAAATGCATTCCAAATGACTGAATACGTATAAATGCATTCTAAATGACTGAATACGTACAAATGCATTTCATATGATCAATAAGCTATACAACTTAATTTCGTATGACTGAATAGATTGAACAACTGCATTCAATATGATTCAATAAGTTTTACAAATGCATTTCATTTGGCCCATTACGAATGTAACAGAATTGTTACCGAGAGGAGGGTGGATTAAATGAGCAATACAAACACAATTTGTGAAAGAAAATATAAATTTATGTAATAAATTATAAATGAAAAAAATACAGATGTAACAACACAATAATTCACGCGCTCAACCCACAATTACACTCACAACCATTCACAATACATGAATAAATTAAATAACAATACAAAAGGAATCACAAATGTAAAGGGATCTCTTGGATTATACACAGATCCAAGAATCCTTTACGAAAGTTAAATAAATGCAAGTATGATTTACGAAAAAAATAAACACAAACGACAAACTATCTATCGCACGATGGATTGCGATAACTAGCACGATCATATACTTGTATTCAATCAAGTTGCTAGCTTTTATTGATATCTATGTGATCACTTGAAATATTATTGCGATCTGACATAAACATGCAAATACAACAATGTATTAAATTATATCACAATTTCAATACACCTATGTGTCTCCCCTGTATAACCGCACGATTCAGCAACAGTTGAATCGTCTCCCAGTTTCCCCGAGAACCGAGGGTTGACCAATACTATTATCGGACGTTTCCCTACACGGATCCACCACAGTTATACGTTCAGACAGCATACAACATCTACCAGAACCAACGGTTCCTCACTACCCTAGATGTCGACCCGGACGTTTTACAACTCTAAGACAGCTCCGACACTCGGACTTCTAGCTTTCCGGATATTTACATGTTACACAGATGTTGACGAACAGACAGTTCGACACACAGACAGATACTTCAATTCCGTTTGCACAAATTAACGGCACAATCACATTCAGATATTTATACAGAGATGTTCCAGAACAAACAATAGATGTCCCACAACAAATCAAACGATTTCAAAGACGTTTATCAAAAGATGGTATCAGATGTGTTAACAGCTACGGTATCAACGATGTTATTAGCAGCTACGGTATCAACGATGTTATTAGCAGCTACTGTACCAGAAACAATGTAACAACTATGTTAGCAGCTACGGTATCAGAGACGGTATCAACGATGTTATTAGATGCGCTATCAGTGATGAACTTCTACGGTATCAACGACGGAATCAGCTGGAATCAGACTGAATCAAACGGTGACAGCTATTGTCAGATGTTCTCAGATCTACGGAATCAACGATGTTATTAGATCTCCGGAATCAGACTGAATCAGACTGAATTAGACTGAATCAAACGGTGACAGCTATTGTCAGATGTTATCAGATCTACGGAATCAACGATGTTATTAGATCTCCGGAATCAGCTATAATAAACAAAACCAGACTAATAATAGTTGTCTCAAAATTAATCTAAGCCGTAGATTACGATATTGTATTTAAAGTCTAAAAGTGACTAGTAATTCCAAATATTCCACGTTTAATTGCAATAAAAGCATCATTATACGAAATGATAATCTGAATAAAATTCACAATAAAACGAAATGTAAATTTAACACTCACCCCTTTGGCTGGAGACTTGCAAGACGAGGTTATCTATCCTTCGATTAGATATTTTAGTTCCCGTAAAAAAATTATGATAAATCCTAAGCCTTATATACTCTCAATAGGTGAACATAAATCACATCGAGCTTGCCGCGCCCCACGTAAAACGAGTATTTCGGATTTCATGTAAATTACAAATTGGCACTTGCAAATCGTTACACGCCACTTAATCACCCCAGGTAATGCGTGTACGACGAAATCAAGAAAAATGGTGAGTTTCGTTTGCAATTGAAGAACAACAAAAATCAGTTCAAATTTTCGCCTAATTCTGTGACAATACCTCCCCCCTAAGAATAAAAATGTACACATTTTTAAAACTAACACAGAATAGAAGAAAAATAACTACTGATGATATCTTACAACATTTACACTGGTTATACTACAAACTGGATTTTATTACTGGGCAAATTCGTACAAATTTCCCATCATGCCCTACTCAAGTAGTCTGCGCCTATATTTTCAACTCCCCTTATTGACATTGTCGCTCTGTCTCTTGATGTATAACTTGAGCATGTTTGCATGGAATGTCTTTACATTACCGTCCATGTCAATTTTATAGTCCATGTCACCTTTTACTTCTTTAACTTCGTATGGACCTTTCCACTGGACTAATAACTTATTCGAACTCGTTGGAAGAAGCAATAGCACCTGATCTCCCACAAGAAATTTCCTATTACGCGCTCTGCGGTTGTAATACTTGGCATATCTGCGCCCCGATTTAATCAATTCGTCACGTGCCATCTGGCATGTACTCTCAAGTTTGTTTCTTAGATCTAACACGTACTGGTAAGTCGTTTTTATTTCCTCGTTCGCGACATCACCAGTCCATAGTTCGCGTAGTATCCGCATCGGGCCTCGAACCGTTCTACCATACAACAGTTCAAAGGGTGAGAACCCTAAACTTTCCTGCGGTACTTCACGGTACGCGAACAGAACAGCGTTTAAATAACGGTCCCAGTCTTGCGGACGTTCCGCGCACATCTTTCGCAGCATGCTTTTCAGGGTACCATTAAACTTCTCTACCAGTCCATTGCACATCGGATGGTATGGGGTAGTGTTTAGCTGTTTGATGGATAACAGCCTACTTATTTCACCCATGAGGTCAGAGGTGAATTGGGCACCACAATCAGTGAGGATTTCCTCTGGCACCCCTACCCTACTGAAGATATCAACTAATGCTTCAGCTACCCTTTCCGTTTCAATAGTTGGTAACGCTACGGCTTCGGGGTATCTGGTTGCGTAATCAACCAGAGTAAGTATGTACCGATTCTTTCTTTCGGTTACCGGGTGTATTGGTCCTACAATATCTACTGCCACTCTTTTAAACGGTGTATCTATTAATGGCATTTGTCCTAAGGGCACCCTTGTGACCCTTCCCTTACAAACGGTTTTCTGACATACGTCGCACGACCTACAGAACCGTGTGACATCGCCATTAACACCGGGCCAGTAGAATTCAGCGACTACCCTGCTAGTGGTCTTAGCCTTACCTAGGTGTCCTGCCATGCTTGACTCATGTGCCACCCTAAGTACTTGAGATCTATATCTCTGGGGTACGACCACTTGCCAATACTTCTTACCCTCCCGAGCGCTAAACTCCCTATGAATTAATCCGTTCTTGCGTACGAATCTAGAGCTACCCCCACGCTTGCAATGTTTAATCGCGCCGGACGTGATTTTCTCAACAATTGTTCTGATGGACTCATCACGATCTTGCTCTTGTTTGAAATCATCACGGGAAATTCCTGAGATCGATTCAGGGACTATTAATTTATGAAACGCGGTTTTCTCTCGCCGTGTTTGCGCTCGCGTTTCGACTGCCTGGGCCAAAGGTATTTTAAAATCGGCCATGGTTGGAAGACGGGAACCTTCAACATTACCGATCGTCAGATCGTATATAGGATTGTCCATACAAAGGGCATCAACAGTTCCCGTTAAGAAAGGTGTTTTTACTGTGATCCTTGCTACGGGAATGCGACCCATCGTCTGATCAAGTAACATACATGGGGATTCCCACCCGAGCATTTGGTTATCCTGCACGAGACTACGTTTGATCACTACGCCCGTACAACCAGTGTCACGCAATACCACGACTTCTCGACCGTTGACAAACCCTCTCGCGGTTGGTACACGCGCTTCAGGAAATATACACGTGCCAAGTGAATGAATACAAGGTTCTACATGTACGTTGTTATCGGATATACCTTTACTTTGTATAGCCACTGCTACCTTATGTATAAGTGCCTTTCTTTTAGGACAGTCTTTTTGAACATGACCCAATGCATTACACAAGAAACACCGCACACGCTGAAAAACTGGATTCCCAACTGACCTTTTTACCTCAGCTGATTTTACAGGCTCCCTAGGCATAGGTCTTACAGACTGGTTTCCAGACTTAAAATCTTTTAAAACCACGTTCTGGGTTCCCCCATGAGCTTCGGCAAATAAATCGGCTTGCTTAGCCATATCTTTTACGTTTGTGAAGACTTTCTCCTTCAGAAATTGATCTAATTCTCGCCCAACTGTATTAAATAATTGATCTCTGAGCAAGAAATCAGTCAACCCTTCAAACGTTTTCACCGCTTTGCCGCATTCAATCCACCGCTCAAAATAGTTCGCAATTCTGACGGTGAACTGACCAAAGGTTTCTCCCTTATCGGGCTTGCTATACCTGAACTTTTTTCGAAAACCTTGTTCAGTGAGCTCGTACCTTTTGAGAAGTGCTTCCTTTAGGACGTCGTACTTAAACACATCGTCCCTAGGAAGTCGCGAGTATACATCCAGTGCTTTACCTTTTAATAAAGCACTCAGATGCAGCGCCCAGTCATTTTGACTCCACTTCTGGTTTTCGGCATACCGCTCAAACCGATGAAGATAACTATCTATGTTATCTTTTTCATCGTCAAAGGGAGGTAATTTGGGGCCCCTTAATTTGCTAAAGGCAGAATCGTGTTCTCTTCCAGATGTCGCTAATTCTACCTTACGCTCATGATCCCGTTGTTTTGCTTTCTCATCTAACTCTATTCGCTTTTGCTCCGCTTCCATTTCCCATCCTATCCTATCCTTTTCCGCCTGCTTCTCTAATTCTATCTTTTCCCTCTCGGCCTGCTTCTCTAATTCTATCTTTTCCCTCTCGGCCTGCTGCTCTAATTCTATCTTTTCCCTTTGGGCCTGCTTTTCTAATTCTATCTTTTCCTTCTCAATTGCCCATTTCCTATCATCGGATTCCCTTTCTAATTCCCGTTTCCTTTCTTCGGATTCCCTTTCTAATTCCCGTTTCCTTTCTTCGGATTCCCTTTCTAATTCCCTTGACCTTACCCTTTCTTCCCTTTCCCGGGCTTGTTCTTCCTGAATAAATTTCCTTAAGCTTTCACCTTCATACCCAAATTCTTTGCCTAAGGCAACCAAGTCCTTAAGGGATGACATGACAATTGTAATATGAATATAGATATATAACCAAACCAATACTTTAAACACGTTTATACTGGACACACGGACCTAGGTAAACTAAACAAAATAAACTCCAACTAGAGTATTATCTTAACAGAAGGTCACGCTCGAATATAAACATTAAATGTATACCTTCACAAAAATGATTGACAGTTCACTTAATCCAACGATCCCACTTCTGACACCATTGTAACAGAATTGTTACCGAGAGGAGGGTGGATTAAATGAACAATACAAACACAATTTGTGAAAGAAAATATAAATTTATGTAATAAATTATAAATGAAAAAAATACAGATGTAACAACACAATAATTCACGCGCTCAACCCACAATTACACTCACAACCATTCACAATACATGAATAAATTAAATAACAATACAAAAGGAATCACAAATGTAAAGGGATCTCTTGGATTATACACAGATCCAAGAATCCTTTACGAAAGTTAAATAAATGCAAGTATGATTTACGAAAAAAATAAACACAAACGACAAACTATCTATCGCACGATGGATTGCGATAACTAGCACGATCATATACTTGTATTCAATCAAGTTGCTAGCTTTTATTGATATCTATGTGATCACTTGAAATATTATTGCGATCTGACATAAACATGCAAATACAACAATGTATTAAATTATATCACAATTTCAATACACCTATGTGTCTCCCCTGTATAACCGCACGATTCAGCAACAGTTGAATCGTCTCCCAGTTTCCCCGAGAACCGAGGGTTGACCAATACTATTATCGGACGTTTCCCTACACGGATCCACCACAGTTATACGTTCAGACAGCATACAACATCTACCAGAACCAACGGTTCCTCACTACCCTAGATGTCGACCCGGACGTTTTACAACTCTAAGACAGCCCCGACACTCGGACTTCTAGCTTTCCGGATATTTACATGTTACACAGATGTTGACGAACAGACAGTTCGACACACAGACAGATACTTCAATTCCGTTTGCACAAATTAACGGCACAATCACATTCAGATATTTATACAGAGATGTTCCAGAACAAACAATAGATGTCCCACAACAAATCAAACGATTTCAAAGACGTTTATCAAAAGATGGTATCAGATGTGTTAACAGCTACGGTATCAACGATGTTATTAGCAGCTACGGTATCAACGATGTTATTAGCAGCTACGGTACCAGAAACAATGTAACAACTATGTTAGCAGCTACGGTATCAGAGACGGTATCAACGATGTTATTAGATGCGCTATCAGTGATGAACTTCTACGGTATCAACGACGGAATCAGCTGGAATCAGACTGAATCAAACGGTGACAGCTATTGTCAGATGTTATCAGATCTACGGAATCAACGATGTTATTAGATCTCCGGAATCAGACTGAATCAGACTGAATTAGACTGAATCAAACGGTGACAGCTATTGTCAGATGTTATCAGATCTACGGAATCAACGATGTTATTAGATCTCCGGAATCAGCTATAATAAACAAAACCAGACTAATAATAGTTGTCTCAAAATTAATCTAAGCCGTAGATTACGATATTGTATTTAAAGTCTAAAAGTGACTAGTAATTCCAAATATTCCACGTTTAATTGCAATAAAAGCATCATTATACGAAATGATAATCTGAATAAAATTCACAATAAAACGAAATGTAAATTTAACACTCACCCCTTTGGCTGGAGACTTGCAAGACGAGGTTATCTATCCTTCGATTAGATATTTTAGTTCCCGTAAAAAAATTATGATAAATCCTAAGCCTTATATACTCTCAATAGGTGAACATAAATCACATCGAGCTTGCCGCGCCCCACGTAAAACGAGTATTTCGGATTTCATGTAAATTACAAATTGGCACTTGCAAATCGTTACACGCCACTTAATCACCCCAGGTAATGCGTGTACGACGAAATCAAGAAAAATGGTGAGTTTCGTTTGCAATTGAAGAACAACAAAAATCAGTTCAAATTTTCGCCTAATTCTGTGACAACGAACAACTGCATTCAATATGATTCAATAAGTTTTACAAATACATTTCATTTGGCCCATTACGAACAAATGCATTCCCATTGACTCCGTATGTTGCACAAATGCATTTCAAATGACTTAATACGTGGTACAAATGCATTTCACATGATTTAGTAGGTACAAACGCATTCCATATGACTCAATGTGCTGTATAAATGCTGTACAAATCCCATATGACATAATGAGTTGTACAAATGCATTTCATATAATTCAGTACGTACAAACGGATTCCATATGACTCAATGGGCTGTATAAATTATGTACGAATTCCATGAGTTAATGCGTTGTACAAAAGCACTCCATTTGATTTATAACGTACAAATGCATCCGTTATGACTCAGTATGGTGTACAAATGCATTCCATATAACTCAGTACATTGCACAACTGCATTCATTTTGACTTAATACATTGGACTAATATGACTTAGTAGGTTGTACAAACACTCCATATTACTTAATACTTTGTACAAATGAACTCCTTAATGTTCAATACGTTGTACAAAAGCACACAATATGGCAAAATATGTTGTAGAAATGCATTTCATATGACTAAATACGTTGTACATATGCATTCTGTATGACGCAGTACATTGCACAACTGCATTCAATTTGAATCACACAAATATAGATAAAGATGATACGGAAAACAGTTTTAATGTCGGTCATTAATGAAAATGGATCACTTGTGAATAGGATCGATACCAAACAAATGAAAACATGTTTGGTTCATTGACTTGCCAAGTGTCAATGTATGCAATGTAACTGCAAGCAATAAGAGACATTTTTTCTCAATAAAAGCATCCACTTTCATACACAATGTTGTATAATGGGTTTGTATATCATTTGAACAGTTTCCGATCAATTGGAGGCAAGTCGCAGACTAACAGCAAATACTAAATCCACTGTGTAAAGGGAGCTCAAATTGCTGATTTCACAGGGCTGAAACTTCGGGAATCTAAATCTGTCAAAACAATATATTGAATTTCTATTGAGGTTCAGTGGAATAGTTTCGTAACTGAGATACGTGTAACGGCCCTCTGGATGCGTGCATTATTAGTTTACTATACTTTCTGTTTTCATGTTTTCAGTCCTAACAGGTTGAAACTTAAGAGGAACCAGAGTATCATCAATTAACATTAGACTCTAACTCATGACTCAAGGTCTATATTGGGAATTCCAATTAATAGTTGACTCTAACTCATGACTCAATGTCTATATTGGGAATTCCAATTAATATTTGACTCTAACTCATGACTCAAGGTCTATATTGGGAATTCCAATTAACATTTGACTCTAACTCATGACTCAATGTCTATATTGGGAATTCCAACTAATATTTGGATCTTATTCGCAACTCATTGTCTAGTGGTAATTCCAATTAATATTTAGCTCTTATAATTATTCGTGCCTCAGAGTGTAGAGTGGGAATTCAAATTAACATTTAGCTATTATTCACTACTCAGGGTCTGGATTTTAAATTTTTTCAAATTAATTCCCACTTATTCATGACTCAGTGCCTTGCATAGATTTGGAATTCTAATTAATATTACTCATGCCTGTCTAAATTAGGAATTCTAATTAACGTGCTACTCTAAATCATGACTCAAGGTCTAAATTGGGAATTCCAATTAACATTTAGCTCTTATTCATGACTCAATGTCTATATTTGGAATTCCAATTAACATTTAGCTCATGTCCATGACTCAATGTCTGTATTGGGAATTCCAATTAACATTTAGCTCTTATCCATGACTAAATGTCTACATTGGGAATTCCAATTAACATTTAGCTCTTATCCATGACTAAATGTCTACATTGAGAATTCCAATTAACATTTAGCTCTTATCCATGACTCAATGTCTACATTGGGAATTCCAATTAACATTTAGCTCTTATCCATGACTCAGGGTCTATAATGGGAATTCCAATTAACATTTAACTCTTATTCATGGCTCAGGATCTAGTGTGGGAATACCAATAAACATATGCGGCCCGGAGTGGCCAAGTGGCCTAAAGCGCTGTCCGTTACGGATCACTGCCATTTCACGTCTGTCTGTATGGGTTCGAGTTTAAGATACGGTTTATGTAGTTATGTGAGAAAGCTTGTCAGTATCTTCTCGTGGATCAGTGGTTCTTTCCTGGGTTTTTCCAGGTTATTCCTCCACATGTAATACTGGCCGCCATGTATAATATTGTTCTGCAAAAATGGCGTTAAACCAGAAAAAAACCCAACAAAAACAAATCAATAAATATTTAGCTCTTATTCAAAACACTTAGGGTCTATATATGAATTTCAGTTAACATGTGACTCCTATTTATGACTCAGGGTATAGATGCCGATTTTTATCTAGCGTTATGCTGCTTGAATATTATGCCCATAACATGTTTTTGCAATAACTGTTTAGAAACATATATCGTTTCCACGACAAAGTAGCGCTGAAACACGTGATCATCAAATCCAAGCGATGTGTCCTTAATAATGTAGTAAATAATCGTTGACACATCAAAATAAATGAAATGTCACAAGGTTAATGGAGAACAAAAATCATGTAAACAAAGGAATTGACATTTCAACAAGGAGTTCGTGTTTTTATAAGCTAGGTGATGTTATAGCAAACTTTTCATATTGATAAACTAGGAAAATTAAAAAAAAAATGCATCCTAAAATATGGTTTCGCGTTGCATGAAATGCTTTTGTGGTCTCTCCTTTCACTGCGCATTATATAAGAATAGGTTTTCCAGAGGGCCCCCCATTACTCAGTGCTGTACAAACAACTCATTATAAATTAATTAACAGCGGGTATTGTTTCTGTGAAACAAGGAATTTGAGGGCTGTTGGGACAATGTATTTACTGCAAGAAACAGTATTAGGATCGATTCAGAGCATGTGTTTCGGTTTATTTGAGTACATATAACAACCAATGATATTGCCAATGCATGACAAGGGTATTCTGATTTTTAATCCGTGTCAACGTTCCATATTAACGTGACAATATTGCTAAGGCAAATTTAAAAAAAGATATCATCGAATATAATGACGTGTCAGCTAATGACATACTCCGATTGCATGGTGTTTGTTTTCACTTTTCAATCGTTGGAGTGTAAATACGTTATTGATTCCTGTACTCGAGTCCCGGGGTCGTCCAGCGTTGAAGTGTAATTACCCCATTCAGTCCTGTTCTCCGTAACGTTTTGAAATGTAAACTATTTCGTCATGTCTTCACTTAAGTTTTGGGTTATCAATTAATGAAGTGTAAATACGTCATTTCGTCATGTCCTGGCTAGATTGTTGGGTTATCAATTAATGAAGTGTAAATACGTCATTTCTTCATGTCCTGACTAGAGTGTGGGGTTGTCAATCAATGAAGTGTAAATACGTCATTTCGTCATGTCCTGACTAGAGTGTGGGGTTGTCAATCAATGAAGTGTAAATACGTCATTTCGTCATGTCCTGACTAGATTTTTGGGTAGTCAATTTATGAAGTGTAAATACGTCATTTCTTCATGTCCTGACTAGCGTTTTTGGTTGTCCATCATTTATAAGTGAATAATTGTTCTCGCCTTGTAAGTAATAATGTTTTGCGGTGTGCAACGTATAAATGTGTAGGCATTGCGTCCTGTAGTCGGTAGACTTCAATGCTGTCCATCGTTGAAGTGTAAATTAGCTATTTCGACCAGGTAATTAATTACGCCTTTGGGTGTCCATCGTTAAAATGTAAATAAGCTATTTCGTTCTAGAATCAATATAATTTTGTTTTGTCTTTCGTGAAAGTGTAAATGAGCTATTTCGCCCTGTAATCAATATAAGTTTTGGGTGTCCATAGTTAAAATCTAATGAAGCTATTTCATCTCTTCCCTTAAACAATAAAGCTTTGGTTTTTCCATCATTTAAATGTAAATACGTCATTTCGTCGTGCGATCAATAGCGTTAAGGGTTGTATATCATTTAAGGTTAAATACGCAATTTCGTCCTGTAAGCAATGATTTGTTCCCCAAAGTAATTTATAGTGTGCTGAAAATTTGGCAACGAAACAAGATACTAACGTTTGTCCAAGATAATTCAAATTAAATATTCCCCATATTTCATTATTAGGGTTAAAATTTATAAATTATACGTATGTGAAAATACCAACTATAGTGTTTGTATCTAATTTTATCGAAATCACAGGCATGTTTAATTCAAAAGTATTTGGACTAATTAGATTATGTTTGTTTTAAAAAACAAATTTACTTTTGAAAATGTGAATGAAATAAACACTTCATTTTTGTCCATGCTTTTGTGGCAAAGGTATTTAAAAAATCTAAAATCTAATGTTAATCAACTACAGTATTAGCTGAACTACCGTTTGGTGACTGTTTCTATAACATTAGATGAACAATCTTCCGACGACTGTTTAATAACAATAGCTGAATTACCATCTGATGACTGTTTAATAACAATAGCTGAATTACCATCTGATGACTGTTTAATAACAATAGCTGAATTACCATCTGATGACTGTTTCTATAACGTTAGCTGAACTATCTCTGACGACTGTTTTCATACCACTATCTGAATTATCTTCCGATGATGTTATTCATCTAAGCAGTAAAGGAACCTCTCAACTACTGAGAAATATTAATATGTGTGCCCCCATTTTCAGACACTATAATGAAGAGTACTGTCTCTACTGTGGAGAAACTGGGCACATGACACAAGTATGCCGTCAAAGCAAACAGATTGAGTGGTTCACATGCCAAAAATATGGACACAAACAAAGTCTCTGTACAGCATTGTATTATACATACTAGGAAGCTGGCAACAACAAATCTAAATGTACCAAGTGACACTCTTGTCTCTAACTATTCACTGCACACTATTGTAAATACAAAAGCTAACAGATTTTCAGGGTCTGCATGTGGCTTTGAAAATGCTAATATATATGACCATTAAAATACAAAAATAGGATGTCATAATGATAACGTAGTACGGAGACAATCTCACTGTGTGCTCCACTGCATGATAACATACATATAATCGATATGAAACTAAATTCAAAAGGTTTTAACATAGGTCACCTAAATGTACAAGGTGTATTGGGAAAAATAGACCAGATTAAGTTAATGTTGTTTTCTAAAGAAAATAATATACATATTTTAGGACTCAATGAAACTAAATTAAATGCTAACCACAATGATAATCTATTTCACTGTCAAGGCTGCAATAAACCATTACGCAGAGACAGAGAGACAGCGGGGGGAGGTCTTGTTGTATACATTAGAGAATGCAGAAAGGCGACTTGACTTGGAGTCACATGGAATTGAGAGTGTCTGGGTGGAAAGTTCTCAAAATAATGCAAATTCATTCCTAATTGGTTTCATTTATAGGCCATCTTCCTCCAAAGCAATCTGGAATGATGATTTTTTGAAACAAATGGAAAATGTTCTTGCACAGGATAAAAAAACATATATACTTGGTGATATAAATAAGGACCTTCTCAACACTCAAATAAGGGGCAACTGGATGGAATTTATTGAATCATTAGGCCTAGTCCAGATTGTAAATGAGCCAACAAGGGTAACAGAAAAATCAAGCACTCTTATTGATCACATTTATAACAACCTACCAGACAATGTGGCTTGTGTTAATGTACCAAATGTTGGTCTTAGTGACCACTATCCTACATTTTGACAAGAAAGGTTAAATGCCAGAGAAATAAGAAAAACACACACAAAACGATCACTTACAGATCGTTCAAATATTTTAGTGATTTTAGTGAAGAACAGTTTCTTGATGACCTATATAAAGTTCCATGGAATATGATCCAAAATTTGGATGACATAGATGAAGCTCTGAGAGTGTAGACTGACTTATTTATGGATGTAGTCTCTAAGCATGCACCACTGAAAGTACATCGAGTAAAGAATGAAATCCAACCTGATTGGCTTACTACTGAAATACTAGATGCTATGAAAACACGAGATCAATTCAAGGCTAGGGGAAACCATGCAAAATATAAAGTATGGAGAAATAAAATAACAAGTATGATTAAAATAGCTAAAAAGTCGTATTATCAGTCATTGCTTGAAAACAAAAAGAACAACACAATCTCTATTTGGAAAGTCTTCAATGAACTCACTGGAGGAACACACAACAATCAGACAAGTAAAATTAACTCACTTCTGGTAAATGACACCATACCATAGTCACTGATGAAACTGACATTGCAAATGTTTCAAATGATTTTTTCACCAGTATCTCCACAAAGTTAAAAGAACCAGTGATATAAAACAACTTTAGTGAACTGCAAAAGTTCTGCAGCAGCAAAATCTCTAAGGAAGTATGTTTCTCTATCCCACCAGTATCAAAAAACTTTGTTATAAAATATCTCAGTGAACTTGATACCAAGAAAGCTACAGGACTTGATCAGATTGGTCCAAGACTCCTTACATCTTCTGCCTCTGCTATTTTAGATAGCATAACATTCATAGTCAATTTAAGTATTGCAACCTCATCTGTCCCCAAAATATGGAAAACTGCAAAAGTAAGTCCTATATACAAATCTGGATCTAAGAATGATGCTGATAACTACAGACCAATCTCAATACTACCAAACGTGTCAAAATTGATTGAAAAACATGTCCATGACTCATTCATGTCATATTTAACCAAACACTTGCTGTTACACCCTAATCAATCAGGCTTTAGACAGAAACATTCTTGTGAGACTGCCTTGATCTCCCTAACTGATAAATGGCTTCAAGCACTTGACCAAGGTAAAATAATGGGATCTGTATTTGTAGATTTCAGGAAAGCGTTTGACATGGAGGATCATGAAATCCTTTTGAAAAAACTAAAAATTTACCAATGCGATGAAAAAAACAGTTAGATCGTTTACTTCATACTTAAGTGAGAGAACACAACATGTTTATATAAATAACGTTCTGTCCGAACCTGAAACAATTAGATATGGAGTGCCACAAGGCTCAATTCTAGGTCCATTACTATTTTTTTTTTATTAACGACCTACCACTTTTACTAAGAGACTCGATATCATCTACAGATCTCTATGCAGATGACACAACATTATGAGACATCAAAAACACAAGCTGGAAAACTTGTGCACATGCAATGGCATGGTAGTAAATACTGGTAAAACTAAAATATTACTTATCTCAACAAGGAAAAAAAGGAAAAGTCTTTATAGCAATGAACTATGTCTGACATGGAAGGATAAAAATTTGCTACTTGTTGTTTTGGTAGATAATAATCTATCATGGACTGATCATATCAAACATATCAGTAAAAAGGTAAATTCAAGTTTATGGCTTCTCAGTAGGATAAAACATTTTCTACCTGAAAGGCACAGAAAATTATTTTATAACAGTTACATACAACCGTATTTAGACTACTGTAATACAGTATGGGGTAATTCAAATGATAAAAACATAGCAAAGTTGGAAAATCTTCAGAAAAGAGCATTAGGTTAATATCAAGCCAGTAAGAAAGCAAGGAAAAATTAGCTGGTAAGTTAAAAATAGTACCTATTAAAGACCGAATATGTTTTAGAAAAGCCAAATTAATGTACAGGATATCCAATAATAGTGCTCCTGAATATTTACAATCCCTATTCCAGTATAGACTACCTGGTAATACACCCCACCTGCGATCAATATCTACAAAACAGTATAAAATTCCCAAACCAAATAAGGAATTATTCAAGAAAAGTTTCCAATACTCTCTAACTTTGCTCTGGAATAGTATTCCAGTTGAGATTAGAAATGCCCACTCTATTTCTATCTTCCAAACCCAATATATCCAGTGGCTTCTGAGATGCTGCTGAATAAAATTCCTTGTATGAGGGCCTCAAGGTAGATTAGTTCTTAGCTAATTGTGTTAACCTCTTTAAATAAAGTCATTATTATTATTATTATGACTATTATCATAGCATTAGCTAAACTATCTTCTGACGACTGTTTATATAACATTAGCTGACCTATCTCTGATGACTGTTTTCATAACATTATCTGAACTATCTTCCGATGACTGTTTCAATACGATTAGCTGATGACAATCTATGATGACTGTTTTCATAACATTATCTGAACTATCTTCCGATGACTGTTTCAATACGATTAGCTGAGCTATCTCTGATGACTGTTTTCAAAACATTATCTGAACTATCTTCCGATGACTGTTTCAATAGATTAGCTGAACTATCTCTGATGACTGTTTTCATAACATTAGCTAACTATCTTCTGACTATTGTTTTATTATACTAGCTAAACTATATTATCGGAATTTTTTTATAACACTAGCTAAACTATCTTTTGTTGACTATTTTTATAACACTAGCTATATTTTCTTAAATTGGCTGTCTCTAATGGAGACCCACGTGAACTAGTTTTCAAATATGTGCGCAAATAATGATCACTAACATCGTACCTCTATTCACGTGGGTGCTGACTCAGTCTCTATTACACTAGCTGAATTAATTATGATCTGTAGACTTATCAGAATCACAACAATAAAGTTTCAAAATACTTTTGGAGAGATGGAGCCTTTATATTTCTTCTTGCAAACAGCATGTTTGGTGCAAAATGTTTCCATGATGCCGAAAACATCTACAAGTTTGTCTTTGTGGCTGAGTGTTGTGTGTAGAAAACGGCAATAACTTTTCTTTTGCAATAAGTGTCATAGCTATTATATAGAATATAATATGAATACATATATTATGAAGGTTATGCATGTAATTTACCAATTGATGATTAGGTACGTCAAACTGGCCTAATAGTAATTTATCATCGGATGATAAGATACGTCCAACTGGCTTACTTCTACTTTATGAATCGATACGATATGTCCAAGTGGTCTATTTGGACTTTATCAATCGATGTTTATGTACGTCCAACTGGTCTTTCTGTAAATTATCAAGTGATTAATCAATACTTCCAACTGTCCTTTTGTACTTTATCAATTGATGATTAGATACGTCCATCTGGCCTATTTATAATTTACCAGTTTATGATTATATACATCCTACGGGCTTATTTGTAATTTATCAGTCGATGATTAGATACGTCCAACTGGTCTTTTTTACATTATGAATCGATATTTAGATACATCCACTTGACCTATTTCTAATTTATCAATTGATACATCCAATTTGCATTTTTCAATTTATTAAATTACGATTTGATGTGCCCAACTGGACTGTTGTGTACTTTATCAATTTAGGATTAGGTACGTTTAACTAGCATATTTTGCACTTTATCAATCTATGATTAGATACGTCTAACTGGCCTATGTGTAATTTATCAATTGATGATTAGATACGTCTCACTGGCCTATTTTATACTTTATCCTATGATGATTAGATACGTCCAGCTAGCCTGTTTGTGTTGCTCGAAAAAAATAACTATTTCTTAGTGTATGTTGTAACCGGAATGTTGTCGTAACGAGAAAGCGTTTGAGGTTTACAACCACTCAATCCAATGAAGGTTCGATGAGACAAACCGAGAATGACTGCGGATAATGACAGGGTGTTGTACAAATAGATAGATACATAAAATGACTGAATTATGTTGTCAATTTTCCAGACTCATAACTAAGAATAGTCAGAAGAATAGACTACTCAGTTGAACGGAAGCAGAATATTACTAACAGATCTCATCTTTTGGATGTTCCGGAAAGATGGCCGCCATCGCTTAACTGCTCGAGATAGGCTCTTCCGATTTTGTGCTATATTTATGATATTTGTGCTTGTTCTCTATCATCGTCTACATTATTGTGTTTCATCATGCATTGGCTGTTCCGTTTGTATGTGTAAATTCATCTCCTTGTTTTGGAAACAAGAATAATGAGAATTTTTGTCAGCTGTTTTGTCCCAATGTTAAGACGTCATTTGTTTTTTAATAAACCACCGTCACGTGACCGCTTACATTACGACGGACCCTCATTAATTGGATTAAATGACCACATCTTGGTTCCAGATACTACATTGTGCTCAAGACTAAACGAACTGGGAATACTTTCATCATTTCTTAAATGTAAACGGAAGCGAAAAAAGAAACGTTCTTTCAAAGCTGGCCGGCATAGAACAGGAAGAAGAATTCCAGTTATCTCCCTTTCGCCCGTAACGGATAAACAACTTAAAAATTCTGCCGTTAATTTTAATAACCTAGTTCAATTTCTTCTTAAATCGTCAACCTTTGTGTAAACTGTCCAGGGATACCACTACGTATTGCATTATTCAAAGCTCAATCAGTACGATCACCGGAAAAGCGCACAGAAATTGTTAATTTTATCAATGAACAGAATATTGATGTCTTCTTCCAGACATAAACATGGTTACATTCGGCAGGTGATGAATGTAAGTGTGTGGATTTAACACCCAGCGATTACTTCAACAGGTCGTTTCCCCGCAACTCTCGCGAAGGTTGAATTGCTGTAATTACAAAGAATTCCATGATCACTTAAGTCTTAAGTACAACACAACCTTCAATTTCTGCCACACATCGTTTGAACTAGTCCAAACAATGCTCACATTAGAACAAAGATCAGTCCATTTTTTCTGTCTCTACCGTCCTCCTCCTAGTAAAAAAACAAGCTGACTGAATCTATCTTTTTGGAGCAGTTTCCAAATCTTCTAGAGTATGGAAATTCGATAGGTGGCAACCGAATTATTCTTGGAGATTTCAACTTTTACCTTGACTGTCCTGGTAAACCATACACGTCAAAACTCCTAGATTCCATTCATGTTTTCAATCTTAAACAGTCAGTTAAACAACCTACCCATAAACTTGGTCACATTTTAGACTGGTTTCTTTATAGACCTGATGATAATATTCTGCAATCCATCCTTGGATCCCACGAACTTGCATCGGATCACCTCTGCATTGTATGCCATCTCGACGTATCAGTCCCTAACCCTCTACATCTATTTGCTATTAAGAGAAACCTCCGTATGATAAATAGAACTAAATTCATGCATGACATCCAAGAAAACCTAACAACTTTCTTACATCTAACAGCGGAACAACTTGATAACTGCCTGCGTTCATTGCTTGAAAAACATGCCCCAGCCACCAAATGCAGAGTATCAATAAAAAAAAGTGTTCTCCATGGTATAGCAGTGTTAGGGACCAGCTTCGCACTGCTAAAAGACATTGCCGAAAAGCAGAAAGGCTTTGGCTTTCCACCTGACTCACTATTCATAAACAAATCTACGAAACTACAAAGAAGAACTTCACAAGCATAGTCCATTTAGCCAAATCATCCACTACAGTACTAGGATCACGGAGAGTTCCAGCTGCAAAGAGCTCTTGGAGATAACTAACATCAAGGAACAAATATGCACCACTTCCAACAACCTTTTCTCCATTAGACCTACCAGACCAATTTGCAAACTTCTTCGATGACAAAGTACAAACCATTAGAGATTCGCTTGACAGCAAAACTTCAACTGATTCGTCACCATACAGTTATGATGCGGAATTTCAGCGACAACCGTTAGGAGCATTTGATCCTGTTTCTATTGATTTAGTACGGTCAGTCGTCATAAAAAGTGCATCAAAATCTTGTGAACTTGATCCAATTCCGACATCACTGCTGCTTGAGTGCTTAGACCCAATATTGCCTTCACTAACTGATGTTATTAATATCTCTCTCTCATCAGAGGAATTCCCATCATTTTTCAAAACTGTCGTCGTAAAGCCACTGCTGAAGAAACCAACACTTGACCATAACGATTTAAAGAATTACCGCCCAGTTTCTAATCTACCATTCATATGAAAAGTCTTAGAAAAGGTTTTTCTAACTCAACTTGTATCTCATTTTAATTCAAACAGTCTTTTTAGCAATGTACAGTCTGCATATCGCCGTTGCCACAGTACGGAAACTACTCTTCTGAAAGTATTTAGTGACATTCTCTCTACTTTGGATAGTGGAAAGATTACAGTCCTCACTCTCCTGGATTTATCTGCTGCATTTGACACAATAGACCATGATATATTACTTAACAGTTTCCAGCATGTATCTTTCATTCAGAATATAGCCTTACAGTGGTTTAAGTCCTACTTAGTGAACAGGACACAAATTATATATTTGTAAATGGAATTAACTCCAGCCCAGTTGACGTATGTTGTGGTGTTCCACAGGGATCTGTTGTTGGACCTGTTCTCTTCATTCTGTACACTCAGCCGCTCTCAAATGTCATAGATCATCAGCCAGTGTCGCACCAATTGTATGCTGATGACACCCAAATATACAAGTCTAGCCACCCAACTGAAGTTGATGCTACCATCCATGGAGTAGATAAGTGCATTTCTGATATGAAATCATGGATGACATGTAACAAGCTGCAGATGAATGATGATAAAACTGAGGCTATTCTGATCACAACACAAAGACTTTCCCATTCACATCCTTTACCTCAGACAATAAATATCAGCAACACCAACATTAAATTCTCACAGTCAGTACGAAACCTAGGCGTTACTCTAGACAGTACTCTCACATTGCCCCAGCATGTCATAAACATATGCAAGGCTGCATGTCTTGAATTGAGACGCATCAGTTCCATTCGTAAATATCTTTCAGTTGATGCCACTAAAAGACTTGTGTGCATTGGTACTTTCACGACTGGACTATTTTAACTCAATTTTGTCTGGTTCGTCAAAAATATTTACTCCAGAAACTTCAAAAAGTTCATAACATGGATCATCTTTAGAGTACCTCGATCAGAGCATACCTCACCACTGTTCTCTACCCTACACTGGCTATCGATTCGATACAGAGTCAAACACAAAATTTGTTCTCTGTGCTATGTTTTAATGACAGACTCCAGTCCAACATACCTATCCAGCCTCACCTATGTGCATACACCAGCTAGATCCTTGCGCTCTTCTTCTGATAATCGTATACTCATTGTTCCCAAGGTGAAAACAATGTCATATGGACAACGTTTGTTTGCACACCAGAGCCCGGCGACGTGGAATGAATTGCCCATTGAAATTAGACACAAAGACACAGTGGTCCCTTTTAAGAGTGCTCTTTAGGCTCACCTGTTTCGACTGCAGGGACAAACTTAGCGACCTAATCATGTTTTGTATCTTATATGTTTTCAGCATGTTTTATGTTTTCCAAGTTCAATGTTTTTGTCATTTGCTGCTCTGTAGTGTAGTCATATAATTATTGATGGTGTAAAACTCTTAGAGCTTCGAAAGATTAGGCGCTATACAAAGTCCTCATGATTATTATTATTATTATTAGTATTATTATTATGTTCTGACACATTCATATTAGTACCCTCCCTTTACACCACCATCCGGGCTTATTACATGTGCATGGTAACGTAGCACAGTACCAACAAGACTTTCTTACCTACCAGTCAGTAAAATTTTCGTTGAGATTTTTCTCCCCAGAGTAAACGAGACAAGAAGCCGCTCACAGAAGCAGAGGAATAGATGTATTACAATACCTAACAAAAGTCGCGGGTTGAAGTTGAAATGTTTCCGGAACCTTGCCAAGGTTTGAGCGACAACATGCACTCCAGATTTCGATAACGAGAGTGTCGGCTCCCTTATTACATGAGTTTATTTGGTGTAAGTCATATTTGGATAACGAATGCAATTCTTGATGACGGACGTAATTATTATTTTAGATCAATATGGCTGGTGATTGGACTAGTAGCATTGCGACCTATGGTACTTCCTTGTTCCATAGTCTCTAACTAACATGGGATGATTGACCGGAATTAAGTGAAATGCAATGAATGTTTCATTATTTGTCGTTATTATCAGCATAATTTCATTCAGAAATATATGTTTAAATGACAATAAAGTCGTGTAAATTTGTGCTCTGCTTTCTCAGCCTTATGATGAAGATGTATCAATTAAATGCTTATTGTTTTCCATTGTGCGATACGGATGAATATACAAGAGCGTCTGCAGATGACTTAAACCTAAAATGAACACTCAGCGTGTCTGAAAACAGCAAATTGTCATTCGATTACATAGCACATTAATACCGCGTTTAAGCTTTGTTTCACATATTTCAATGCCTGTTCAGGATACCATTTGGACATAAGGAACACACGAACGATTTACATCAAATGAACATAATCCACAGCCGAAACGGGTTGCAGAGATTTCCCCTTTTGTGAAGAGTTAATTGTGTTATCTGTTACTGCTGTGGTAATCCACATCACACAATAAGACATTTTCTGATAATTTATGGTGTTGGTGGGTTCAATAAAACGAGTATACAGTATGTTTAAAGAGATGGTAACAGTAAAATGAGTATACAGTATGTTTAAAGAGATGATAACAGTAAAACGAGTATACAGTATGTTTAGAGAGATGATAACAGTAAAACGAGTATACAGTATGTTTAAAGAGATGATAACAGTAAAACGAGTATATAGTATGTTTAAAGAGATGATAACATCACGATTCTTACAAATGCAAGCTATTGGTCGCAGGGTTATATAATAGTTTCAATCAAAAACAAAGTTAAAATACTGGGTAAAATAAATTTAGAAGTATTCCGTTTCTTGCCAAATTATAGCTCACAATTTTAAACATATCTTTTGTCTAGATCTGTTGCACTGTTAACATTAGTAACGCGTTACACGCCATGAAAGCATGAAATCGATGTGTCACCGGCTTTCAACGTCCAAGATGTTAGAATCAGTTAACGTTTTTTAACGAAGATATTATGATCATCGACTACGCTTTCATCAAATTTGTAATAATATAGACTAAACCTACAGCTGTTATAACATTTTATCAGTAAGGATGCTATTGCAGTTAATTACAGTTCTTAACTCAATACAAGATACACAACCTATTTGTACTGATCAAACATCAAACTGTATGTATACATACATTCTGTTGAAGCGGCATGCCCTGTCGGGTTTTAAAAATAACAAAGAAAGCAAAAAGTTGAAAACGAACAAAACAGAAAACAAAACAAACATTACAATGTATACTGATTACAGAGTAAACGTTAAAATGTATACCGATTACAGGGGAAACACTAAAATGTATACCGATTACAGGGGAAACACTAAAATGTATACCGATTACAGGGGAAACACTAAAATGTATACCGATTACAGGGGAAACACTAAAATGTATACCGATTACAGGGGAAACACTAAAATGTATACCGATTACAGGGGAAACACTAAAATGTATACCGATTACAGGACAAGCATTTAAATGTATTGAATACAGGGCAAACATTTAAATGTATACTGAATACAGGGCAAACATTTAAATGTATACTGAATACAGGACAAACATTTAAATGTATACTGAATACAAGACAAACATTTAAATGTATACTGAATACAGGACAAACATTTAAATGTATACTGAATACAGGGCAAACATTTAAATGTATACTGAATACAGGACAAGCATTTAAATGTATACTGAATACAGGACAAACATTTAAATGTATACTGAATACAGGGCAAACATTTAAATGTATACTGAATACAGGACAAACATTTAAATGTATACTGAATACAGGACAAACATTTAAATGTATACTTAATACAGGACAAACATTTAAATGTATACTGAATACAGGGCAAACATTTAAATGTATACTGAATACAGGACAAACATTTAAATGTATACTGAATACAGGACAAACATTTAAATGTATACTGAATACAGGGCAAACATTTAAATGTATACTGAATACAGGACAGACATTTAAATGTATACTAAATACAGGGCAAACATTTAAATGTATACTGAATACAGGGCAAACATTTAAATGTATACTGAATACAGGGCAAACATTTAAATGTATACTGAATATAGGGCAAACATTTAAATGTATACTGAATATAGGGCAAACATTTAAATGTATACTGAATATAGGGCAAACATTAAAATGTATAACGAATACAGGGCAAACATTAAAATGTTTACCGATTACAAGGGAAATACTAAAAAGTATACCGAGTACATGTCAAGCATTTAAATGTATAGTGAATACAGGACAATCATTTAAATGTATACTAAATACAGGGCAAACATTTAAATGTATACTGAATATAGGGCAAACATTTAAATGTATAACGAATACAGGGCAAACATTTAAATGTATACTGAATATAGGGCAAACATTTAAATGTATACTGAATATAGGGCAAACATTAAAATGTATAACGAATACAGGGCAAACATTAAAATGTTTACCGATTACAGGGGAAATACTAAAATGTATACCGAGTACATGTCAAACATTTAAATGTATACTGAATACAGGACAAACATTTAAATGTATACTGAATACAGGACAAACATTTAAATGTATACTGAATACAGGACAAACATTTAAATGTATACTTAATACAGGGCAAACATTTAAATGCATACTGAATACAGGGCAAACATTTAAATGCATACTGAATACAGGACAAACATTTAAATGTATACTGAATACAGGACAAACATTTAAATGTATACTGAATACAGGGCAAACATTTAAATGTATACTGAATACAGGACAAACATTTAAATGTATACTAAATACAGGGCAAACATTTAAATGTATACTGAATACAGGGCAAACATTTAAATGTATACTGAATACAGGGCAAACATTTAAATGTATACTGAATATAGGGCAAACATTTAAATGTATAACGAATACAGGGCAAACATTTAAATGTATACTGAATATAGGGCAAACATTTAAATGTATACTGAATATAGGGCAAACATTAAAATGTATAACGAATACAGGGCAAACATTAAAATGTTTACCGATTACAGGGGAAATACTAAAATGTATACCGAGTACATGTCAAGCATTTAAATGTATACGGAATACAGGACAAACATTTAAATGTATACTAAATACAGGGCAAACATTTAAATGTATACTGAATACAGGGGAAATACTAAAATGTATACCGAGTACATGTCAAGCATTTAAATGTATACGGAATACAGGGCAAACATTTAAATGTATAAAGAATACAGGGCAAACATTTAGTTGTATACTGAATACAGTGCAAAAAATTAAAATGCATATTGCAAGCTCTGGTTATAGTATTTTGATTTGAGCAGTTTACCATGGTTGATATCATTTCCTTTTGGTCGGCGTACTTTTGAAATAAACGATATTGTAATGTATGTACGTATTTGATTTTAGTGAAACATTAACATTTATATTCGAGATATCAAGTATATTTAGGTACAATATATTGACAGTAAGCGTTTCTACTTAATCGCTTAGTCAGTTTTTGAAAGCTTTATATTCTTTCCATGTTTATTATTTTAGTAATAAGATATATCCCATTTTAGTTGTGCTCTGTTTTCAAATTTAACACAGCTCGGAATCGCTCAATCCATGTTAGAAAATGTTGTGTGGTTTGTGTCAGTAAACTTACTTCACTGTTATTTCATTATCAAATATTCGTTCAATAATGAAATTAAGTTCTGACTTCAAAGGCACCGTTTTCAAGCATGAACAGATGAAGCCTTACTGAATAGAATATAGAAAATGCATTAAATTACCTAATTTCGACATACATTTTTCGTGCTTATTCTTGAAATTAGACTAATTTCTTGATTTAAATACATTTGCTAATTTCAGGTTTAAAATACTGTATATTTAACTTCGCATGATCTCGTTTCGACCAAAATGTCATTGTTGTACACAAAGTAAACAAGAGCAACCGGATTTCACTTTAGTATTACTCACCTATAGATCATATTTTATATCTATCATTGCACATCCATTCTTCAAAAATACAACGGTTGCGTATCAGTCAAACTGACGGAGGTAAAGTCGAAATAGTGTTAATATTATATTGATTTATACATCCAATTTGGTCTGCATATTTATTTCTCCTGTGTTTAAATTGTGACACTTACAGAACCGATGTTAGCGTATACGCAAAGGTAAACAAAACAGTTTATTGCTACGTCGATATCTACCACATTCAGACCAATGTGCCTAACATCTATCCTGGATATGTATTGGTTCTATGTTGACAAACATGCATTAGTCGACATAACTGTAGGAAATATGGCCACAGGGACCAATTTGTCACTGATATGATTAATTTGGCAAACCAATTGGATTAACAAAATCAGTAGAATAAAGTGTTACAGAGTTTAGTTTATGATGGAACAGGAATTCCTTTCAAGTCATAACACGAAAGTTTAGATAAATGGTATGGCTTCTTTTCTGTTTAATAATAATAATAATAATAATAATAATAATAATAATAATAATAATAATGAGGACTTTGTATAGCGCCTAATCTTTAAAAGCTCTAAGCACTTTACACCATCAATAATGATATGACTACACTACAGAACAACAAATGCCAAAAACAATGAAATTTGAAAATATAGAAACATGCTGAAAATATATAAGATACAAAAGCATGATTAGGTCGCTAAGTTTGTCCCTGAAGTCGAAACAGGTGAGTCTTGAGAGCAATCTTAAAAGGGACCACTGTGTCTTTGTGTCTAATTTCAATGGGCAATTCATTCCACGTCGCCGGGCCCTGGTATGCAAACAAACGTTGTCCATATGACTTCGTTTTCACCTTGGGAACAATGAGTATACGATTATCGCTTCTACACTTAATGCCTATTTATATATTCTTGATATAATTATTAACGATTCCCAGGTTAGCATTAACACATGCAGAAGCCAATCGTAATGTTTGCTTGATTACTAAAAATGGGACGGGTTACCTCAAATGTACCGTTCTTAATGACCCGTTGGTAAATGTATTGAAACAAGCGGTTTACAAATGTTGCCGTAGGAAATATTGTACTTGTCCTTTGCGAGCATGACTTTTAGACGCAAAATGTATTTTTTTCAGATCTAACTGGCTTCAGTATATATATATATATATATATATATATATATATATATATATATATATGTATATATATATATATATGTATATATATATATATATATGTATATATATATATATATGTATATATATATATATATATATATATATATATATATATATATATATATATATATAATATATATATATGTATATATATATATAATATATATATATATATATATATATATATATATATATATATATATATATATATATATATATATATATATATATATATCGCTATATCAAAGTTAATTAAAGAATCCTGTACTTGGCGCTGCCAGACATGTGCAGACACTTGTAGAAAGTGGTCGATATATACGTTTCTTGTTATACAATTTTGATCCAGATTTCGCGTTATATGCACTATTGACAACTTATAAAGGACGGTGAAACTGGCTTTGTTAATGAATCATTTAAATAGGATCTCACTGTACCACTTAAATTTGCAGTCTGCTGGTTTCATAACCAATCCTTTTGTTTTCAGAGCTTACATAAGTTGTTTATTTTCAATTTTAAATTACTCAATTTAGTCTTTGCAAAGTGCTCCGTACTTATGTCAACAATAATATCCGAGACATATCACCAAGTTCAGGTTATTTTAAATAACAAAGATTGAGTTAACGTGGAAATATACCCATAGTTTTTAGTTGTACTTATCCTCGGACAAGCAAACATATTATGCAGTTCACAAGGAGTACGTTTTACAACACAATTTCTCTTACAACTAAATAGCATTCTCTACAAATTTTCGTGCTTACGTATATTACTACACTTTTTGACAAAAGAACTTAAAGTAATGTGTACTGTTTAATTTGTACGCATTTCCGCTAATAACACTAACAAGAGAGATGAAAGCGATAACAAAGGCCAATTTCAGTATGCCATATAGGCTACCGTTCACAGATACCACAGAACTGAAACACTTCAAAATCACAGCTATATTGAAACAAATCAAAGCTATTCTTATAATGACCTCTGTATGTTCTGGTTTTCTTATAAGTGTCATGTTTTCTACAGCCATAGCTGCAAAACTGAATAACAACGAATATTAACAGGAATACAAACTCAGTGGTAGGCGATATGATACACAAAAAATTAAAAGTCATATCATTATTGATAAATAATCAGTTTAAAATACAAATAAATCTACTTTTCTTCCATACATTCCACTATGACACATGTAATACTATATCTTAATAAGAAAGGCAATGCATCACACTTATACAGCTTTTTCTTTTAATTTTGTCTTTTTGATGTGTCCTGGAACCGCTTTGTTGAAAACATGTAAATAAACTAACTGTGGTATGCAGCATCAATGTACACATTAACAGTAATATGCAAAGTTAACGTACAAATTAACTGTGCTGTGCAACATTAACGTACACATTAACTGTGCTGTGCACCATTAACGTACACATTAACTGTGCTGTGCACCATTAACGTACACATTAACTGTGCTGTGCACCATTAACGTACACATTAACTGTGCTGTGCACCATTAACGTACACATTAACTGTGCTGTGCACCATTAACGTACACATTAACTGTGCTGTGCACCATTAATGTACAAATTAACTGTGCTGTGCAACATTAACGTACACATTAACTATGCTGTGCACCATTAACGTACACATTAACTGTGCTGTGCAACATTAACGTACACATTAACTCTGCTGTGCACCATTAACGTACACATTAACTGTGCTGTGCAACATTAACGTACACATTAACTCTGCTGTGCACCATTAACGTACACATTAACTGTGCTGTGCACCATTAACGTACACATTAACTGTGCTGTGCACCATTAACGTACACATTAACTGTGCTGTGCACCATTAATGTACAAATTAACTGTGCTGTGCAACATTAACGTACACATTAACTATGCTGTGCACCATTAACGTACACATTAACTGTGCTGTGCAACATTAACGTACACATTAACTCTGCTGTGCACCATTAACGTACACATTAACTGTGCTGTGCAACATTAACGTACACATTAACTCTGCTGTGCACCATTAACGTACACATTAACTGTGCTGTGCAACATTAACGTACACATTAACTGTGCTGTGCACCATTAACGTACACATTAACTGTGCTGTGCAACATTAACGTACACATTAACTCTGCTGTGCACCATTAACGTACACATTAACTGTGCTGTGCAACATTAACGTACACATTAACTGTGCTGTGCACCATTAACGTACACATTAACTGTGCTGTGCAACATTAACGTACACATTAACTGTGCTGTGCACCATTAATGGACAAATTAACTGTGCTGTGGAACATTAACGTACACACTAACTGTGCTGTGCACCATTAACGTACACATTAACTGTGCTGTGCAACATTAACGTACACATTAACTCTGCTGTGCACCATTAACGTACACATTAACTGTGCTGTGCAACATTAACGTACACATTAACTGTGCTGTGCACCATTAACGTACACACTAACTGTGCTGTGCAACATTAACGTACACATTAACTGTGCTGTGCAACATTAACGTACACATTAACTGTGCTGTGCACCATTAACGTACACACTAACTGTGCTGTGCAACATTAACGTACAAATCAACTGTGGCATGCAACAATTACATACACATTAACTGTGCTGTGTAACGTCACTACATTTGACTGTTTTTGTTTTTATATGGTACACTTAAATATTTAAAAAAAAGAAATTAACATGGAAGCAATAAATGCTATTCAAATCACACGATAATTAGTCTACTGCTTAACCAAACATTAAACTGCTATTTATAGGAAAGTTTCCTACCCCAAAAGTATCAAAACCAAAATTCGTAAAGGTGTGAGAAAGAATAATACAAGACGCTATTTTACCTTGAAGTAATCCAAGAATTACAATGAAAGCAAATTGCCGCATCTTTTTGTCAACACAGCTCATAAACAGTGAATATATCCATTATTTTCCTCCATCGATTTTG
The DNA here is from genome assembly GCA_029339505.1 of Unio delphinus. NCBI lineage: Eukaryota > Metazoa > Mollusca > Bivalvia > Unionida > Unionidae > Unio > Unio delphinus. The sequence goes on from JAQISU010000231.1 coordinate 1,518,635, forward strand.
AAATTCCCCTAAAGTTTTGCACATATCCAACCAAGTCGACACTTTCTACCAAAACGTTTTCTCATGCCGCTTATTTACGTTGTGAATTGTTAGTATCTGTTACAGCATCTATAACTGTGATTTATGTATCGCTGAATAATTTATACTTAAAAAAGTATCCATTACAGATAAAACCACGGAATTTGCGCTACCTGGATTTCACGGGATGTCTTTAATGACCAAAATAATGTATACGTTTTCTGAGTCTAAAGTTAGTTGCGTCTCTCCGTAGAACATACAATCATTTGTTTCACCAGGTGTTAATCTTCGAGTTATCTGGTATTCTGTACTACAAGCGATGGCAGTGTGTTACATGCTCCGTGACAAGCCAGAAGTGAGAACTGCAATGCAATCAATCAAACATCGGGTTTTCAATAATCCAATATGATTCACGTTGGCTCACATCGCAAAAGAACACAAATGGCGCATCTGCTGCAAAAGTTAGGGATACTTGATATGGAATGTCAGGGGAACGTATGGAACGAATTTCCCTTTGAAATTAGACACAAAGACACAGTGGTCCTATTTAAGGGTGTTCTCAAAACTCACCTTTCTCGACTGAAGGAACACACATATAGACCTAATAATGTTTTGTATCGTATATGTTTTATGTTTTCCAATTTCGTGGTTTTTGTTATTTTTTTTTCTGTAGTGTAGTCATATCATTATATATGTTGAAAAGCGCTTTGAACTGCTAAAGATTAGGCGCTATACAAAGTCCTCATTATTATTATTAATACATTTTAATTAATACATATATCCTTGTATCGATTCTAATACATTGTACTTAATACCTAGATCCTTGTATTGATGGCTAATACATTATAGAATATACCTACATCATTGTAAGTATGGCTATTACATTATAATTTATACCTCGATCATTGTATGGATGGCTATATAGCTGGTATGGTGTATTTCATGTTAAATATCAAGTACAAAATATATTATTAACGGTGAGATGTTTAAATAAGTATACTAGATAATTTGTTTAAATGAGTATAAGCGAGGACATGTTTAAATGAATATAAAAAAATATGGTTCAATAAGTATAAGATAGAATATATTTAAATCAGTATACGAGAGTAGATGTTTAAATGAATATAAGAGAGAATATGTTTAAAGTATAAGAGATTATGTGTAAATAAGTATATGAGTAAACATGAGTATATAAGAGAATATATTGATATGAGTATATGATTTAATATGTTAAATGAGTATAAGATTCTATGTTTATATAAATAAATGCGTTTAATTCATTTACAGCGATTATTTTTATTTTAGAAAATGACGTATTTGCGTTACGAATATTATACTATATCCGTAAAGCATTTGGAAATAAATTGCCGATAACTAATCTGTCAACAAATGGATTACACACAGTAGGTAACTGATATTGTGTCACTTAATACATTCGTCAACTGAAAAAATATCTCCAATCCATCTGACGGTGTATAATACCAATATATTCTTCCATAAACTATACTAGTCCAACACCTGCCAATGGTAGAGAGGTAAATCAGGTAAATTTATCACCTAATTCCCTTAAACAGGTTGCGGCATATTTGTCTTGCATCCTATTGTTTTGTCTTGAATACTAATTACTTAAAAAGCAAATTATAAACGAAAACAAGGAGATCAGCAAACACTGGATAACCGATTGAATAAATGATTGATTTACTGATTGATTATTTAACTGATTGATTGATTGATTGATTGTGGTTATTCGGGATAACAGCACTCTAATCGTATTTAGCGCGAATGAGAATGTTGTATGTTATTTATAGTAGATAAAAGGTTCGTAATCGATCAGCTATAATAACATTAAATAATTAAAAGGAAAACGATGACATGGTGAAAGTAATATGTGAAGTTTCCCAATCAACGCGGAATTAATTTAAATGGTGTGTGTCAATCAATAGTTGTATATTTGTGTATGTGTACGTAGGATGAATGCCAATACATATGTTAGGATAAAAATACTGTTAGACATTGCACAGAAGTATCTAAGGATCGATGTTTACTTCTTTCAGAAATTTTAAAACGCAAGATAGGTTTATTGTATGAAAAATTTCCTTCATGTGTTGAAAATTGTAGTAACGTTAGTTGGAAATCTAAGTACTTTATCATAAAGTGATTCAAAATGAAATGTTCATTACAAGAAAAGCACTCAGTTGGGTCTCCGCCTTTTAATATACACGAGTGGGTTATTAAGCTTGACATATTCTAATTCTTTTAATGATTACCTCGCGCCTATGGATGGTTCTGTAAAAAGGAATCAGTCGTCTTGTGTTGGTTCGATCGTTTGGAATTTTTCACGGCATCATTCCACGCGGCATGTACGTACTGAATCATTTTGACACACAGTTTTAAATCAAAATATGGTATTTTAAAATCAGATCGTTCTTATGATAAAGCAATTGTAGCAGCGCGATATGCCTTTTCAAAACCTTTAATACGAATATTACTGGGTAACAAACATTATATTCTAATGTGGAAGGTATACAGCCGGTTTTGCTTTTTATTGTGCAGTGACTGAAATACTGATAGTGAAGCGGAAAAGATAGTGTAGTTTCAAATACGTTTGCTTTCGATATATGTCAGGGCAGGTAATATTGAGAAGTCGATGCATTTTTTGCAAAGCTAACGTCTGTTTTGTGATTTTCGCGAACGAAGTCTGCAGCAATCTCTTTTCCTCCTTTGACCCGTCAGTATAATTTTTTTTAGAGTTATTAAATTCGGCGAATAGTTCATGATAATAGTTGTGGAAGATGGGCGGGTTTGTCTAAAAAAAATCCATCGTGTTGGTCAAATTGTATTTTAGTTATGTAGGCAGCAAGGTAGGTCTGTAGAAAGTAGATGTTTCGGGTATAAGCAATGTCAGTGTTTATATTGTCAAGGCAGAGAGATATTATAATGCCAAGGTAGGTACCGCATTTAGTCTATTTTGATATCTTGTTTTGTATTCGAATTGGAATACAGCCGAAAATGCAGCGCTCAAAGGGTTTGATCTTAATGACAGGGAATATTTGTATAGAATCATTCTTCACAATGTGATAAAGGTGGATCGTTTGCTTCAGTCAAACGGCTTTCACATGGGGATGTCATTCATGCTCACAAAAAAAGTCCTATTGCTTCTGGTTCTGAGTATTGAAACCATTGACATAGACCCGATTTTGAATTTTGTTTATATTGTGTTATAGTTGTCTATCCTATTAGTAAATCATCAGCATATATGAATCCACAACAGGAGCCAAAAACTTAAAATGCTATTAAATTTGATGGTACAGATAAAAGGCTGCTCTGAAGTGTAGCCATCTCTTGTTCGTACATAAAGGGTGGAACCAACTGATACGTTGAATTCTCTGCAAGAGTAAAATTTTGTTATAAAATAGGATAGAGGGACTTTTAGACGCAGATAGTGAGGGTCTTTCTTTATTCCGTACTTTTTATCGCATGGGACTGATCTAAATCTAAATAGACTACTAATAAAAGGCCCTGCTTCATAAAGTATCGCGAATAAAAGTTTCTAGTCTAACCAGATGGTTCTTCGTACTATGGCCATATCGACATTCACTTTGCAAAATAAATACTTAATGATTGGTATCAAGGTACCAAACAAGCCGAGCATTGACCATTTCGTTCCATTGTTTCACATATACAGGCCGTGACAGTAATCGTACGGTAGTTGGTAGAATCGTGCTATACTCATCCGCTTTGGGAATTAGTATTACTGTTGATTCTTTCCATATGCTTGGTACATTACCAGTTGTCCATTAATCATCGAAGAACTGCAAGAGAGTGAGTAATGATGGTTCTGATAGAGTAATCAAATACTGGTAAGGTGTTCGTCAGGTCCAACGGATGGATCATAGGTCTTAGTCAAAGCTTCCATTAGCTCCAAAAGTAAAAATGGTTGGTTATACCTTTCTGAAGTGTAAGATGTAAATTCAAATGCTATCTTGTCTTCTTGGCTTTTTAATCTACGAAATTCTGCTAAATAATGAAAATTACTATGACGAATCTTTAGAGACAATATCATGAAGTATAATCCCTATGTTTTGCTTGGAATTGAAGCTTTTCTTTTTAATTTACGATGTCGGAAAGAATTCTGATTTTCCTGAACATTTATTTTGCAATAATGTCGTATAAATTTATTGATGGAGGAATGAGAGTTTAAGGTAGAAACATATTTTTCCAAGATGTTCTTGTACATTTTTAATTGTGCGGCGAGCTTTCGCTCTAAATAGCCGGTACTTTTGTAGCGTCAATATTCCTTAAGGCGACAGTGAATTGGTCACTTATGTGAAGGTCATCCAATCATAATCCAAAAGCTTGGAATTAGAGCAAATTGTCAGGTCGATGCAAATATGTCGGTGATTTGGTGCTATACATTTAACTAATGTGTCTAGAAATGAAATTTTCTGCCTTTTTGTCTCTGTCATTTCTGTAGCTTGATCTCCATAAAATGTTATTCGCTTTGAAATACCCAAGTAGAAAAAATGGGATGGGCAGCCGTTGGATGAAAATGTGTAAATCATTTGGCAGTATGTTGATGTTTGGTGGTATATGAATCGTATCAAATGTAATTACCCAATGTTGAATGACGCTAACAGCAATAACTTGTACATTTGTGTTGAAAGGAAAATATTATGAGGGGGCCTGCTGTTCTTAACAAATGAAGTTCCTCCTGATGCCCTGCCAACATGTTTAGAGTATGTGTTAAAAGGAGTAATTTTTAAGTTTGATGTTTTCCATATCATTAAAAATGTTCCCGGCAGACACAGCACTGCGGAATCGTGTTTCCCTTAAAAGCAGAAGAATAACATTGTTGTTAAGTCCCTTACCGTTCTATTGGATAATGGTGTTCTACAGGATGGAGTAAAAGCGGGAATTGTGTTGTAATGAGGTTAAATCATTCACGGGTTAAATATATGTACTGATGTATCAGGAGGAAAAACAGGATTAAATGTTTAGTTTCTTTGGTTTAGAAACACATTGAGTACGCGGATCGTATTTTTCGGCATCTTGGCTATCGAATTTGAAAAGTCAATTGAGCAGTTGCGAAAGGTCATCAGATCAACATTTCAAAGGTCACCTTTTACTGCCTATTCGTGTGTTGTCTCTTTAATGTTGAAATTGTCTGTCTGGATATTGTGGCCTTTTTGCGGCTTGCATTGTGGGACATTTGAAGATTTTGCTGTATCAGGTAGTATATCTGGTTTGGGCTGTTTGTGCATTCTTGGTTGCCATTGGATTCGTCTTTACAACAGTTGAGAAGATTTGACTATATATGATTGTTTAAGATTCTAACATCTTCATCGCCTCTGGAAAGGGTATATTTCAGGTGTATTCTACGCTTGGAATGTTCTACGCCAGTTTCCGGGTTTAGTAATACTTTGACATATCATGGTGATCTTGACACATTCTACTCAACGATGTGTTTTTCTTTGTATCTGTGTGATACGTTTTCTTCCCACATTATTATAGGATATGTATCATTGTAAAACTATGTATTTAAATGCGTTGCAAAGCCAGAATTCCAAATATTCAACTTTGAAACGGCATGATGAAATATCTCACGTATAATGTAGCAAAAGAAAAGTTTATTTCGATTGCATAGCAAATATTTTTCAGAATCACAGTTTATAAGATTAAACTCACTCTTTAGCAAAACACTCTCCACCCCACACCACCCCACCCTTCATAAATACGCTCTCATTATAATGGTATGATCCTATACGTGATGTAAAAATGCGGTTAAACTGGGTTAACCTAATCTGTCTTATTATATATATATATATATATAAATATATATATATATAAATATATATATATATATATATATATATATATATATATATATATATATATATATATATATATATATATAAACTGTTTTATTTGTCACAAAATAAGAAGCATGACACAATGTAGCATTCGTCTCAACATCTTATATTTACTTCAATTTCTGACATTTATTTAGCTATTAAACTTTTTCATCATGAGAAGAACACCTTTTAATAATATAATCTAAACGCCTGTTTTTCTATGTAATCCTACTATTGATAAATTAATATGTATTAATAAATTAATTAGATCATGTAAATACTTACCAGTATATGAATATATACATGCAGTTGTAATCTCTCTCTCTCTCTCTCTCTCTCTCTCTCTCTCTCTCTCTCTCTCTCTCTCTCTCTCTCTCTCTCATTGATGTTACTTCGCTACAGATGCGTCTATCGTTGTGTGCTTGTCACTATGCTGTGCAGTCAATCAGAAAACGGATAGATTCAATGGAGTAGGCTTGTCAATATCATAAGCAGTCAATCAGAAACAACTGTTATACATTCAATGGAGTAGGCTTGTCAGGTTCATAAGCAGTCAATCAGAAAACTGTTATACATATATGGAGTGTGCTTTTGATTGATGTTCATATGCAAGCAATCAGAAAACTGTGATGCATTCAATGAAGTTGGCCTGTCAAGCTCACATGCCGTCAATCTGAAAACTTGGTTAGGCTTGTCATCTTCATATACAGTCAATCCGACCACTGATACATTCCATGGAGTAGACTTCTCAAGTTCATATGCAGTCGATCAGAAACCTTTGATACATTCGATGGAGTAGGCTTTTTAGTTTCAAATGCAATCAAAACACTTTTATACATTCAATATAGTAGGCTTGTCCATTTCATATGCATTCAGAAAACTGATACATTCGATGGAGTAGGCTTGTTAGTTTCATTTGCTGTCTGACAAATGTGATACATTCAATGGTGTAGGCTTGTCAAATTCATCTGCAATCAGAAAACTTTGATGCATTCAATATAGAAGGCTTGTCCATTTCATATGCGTTCAGAAAACTGTGATACATTCAGTGAAGTAGGTTTGTCAATTTCATATCCAGTCAATCAGAAAAATGACATATTCCGTGACAAACATCCATGAGAAGGAAATCTTGCTGTGCGTCGTGAAAAGAGTGTTTAAACGAACGTTCGTTCATACAGTCGACACATTCTGTGTTTGTATTCCTTTCCTGTTTTAATATGACTACAACTATCATGGGTGTCTGCAGTAACATATAGGGTAAAAAGCGATAATAACGTAGCGGAAGAGTTTGAGACAATAGGAAATAAAATCAAAATCAATTGCATTGTTGTAAACATATTTTTTTTGCCATAATATGGAACAATGTGATTGGGCACAAGTTCTAATCGCTTACAAAATGTCCTTATTCTACAAAAAACAAGTTTGCAACATATTTCACCACGACTAATGATGAAAATTGATTGGATAAAAGAAAAGTATGAAGAAAAAGTCAAAAGGAAAACAATGACAGCATTATAGATTTGACGCAATTTTGGACATCGTTCGACAGCGGTTATATATTTACATACATTTTGTATAATTTGTTTTTTCATTTACATCGATCTTATAAATATTAAATCAAAATAAATTTATTAATACATTGTTATATGCTAACAGGTTCACGAAATGCACAAAACTGCGGAAGATTGATAGATAATATTTGCATGATATTTTAGAAGCAACGAACCATAGCGAATGAAATAAATAAACATTGTAACACATCTTATTATAGGTTGCTTTATGGTTCTATTATAAACGCCGTCATGAATAGAGGATACGATACTCGTCGTATTTTTTGCCTCAGACACACGAGTTGAAATGCCTGTTAGTATAGTCATCTAAGCCTATTTTATACATACCAAAATGTCAACAAAATAGCGTGTATGAAAACAGTACTTATGTCAAGAACAGTTGTTCAGTCAAAATAGCATGTTTTCTGGAATATTGTGATAAAAACATTCCAATCAGTTTTAAACCGTGTCTGTTAGAAAGCATCTTCAGTTAAGATTAGCCATTGTATAATAAACCTTTGTCTTAATGAACATTCTGAACATGCGTATAAGCCAGAAGCTTTGACACTATTTGGTCAAATAAGGCAATATTCAACTTGCCAATCGTACAATTGTCTGCTGCTTCAAAAAGGCAACGTTCGACTTGCCAATCGCATAGTTGTCTACTGATCCGTCAGGACAGGAAATGTTAGACTTGCCAATCGCATAACTTTCTACTGATCCGTCAAAACAGACAACGTTAGACGTGCCAATCGCATACCTGTTTACTGAACCGTAAAAACAGGAAATGTTAGACTTGTCAGTCTTCATTATTGTAACGTTGTCGAGCCGACCCTTTGAGACTAGGTAGGGTTTTAAAGAAATAACAAACACGTTCGGTTAAATAAAACTTATATTAAAAAATCAACATGATATATATTGATATATATATATATATATATATATATATAATGAGCACACAATACACAAATGAATCTACTACCCTACTAAATGTCTGTAGTCATCCACTACTGTACTATATATATCTGTAGTCATCCACTACTGTACTATATGTCTGTATCCAATATACAAAAGGTAGCATTTCATTGACTATAGACACGATATTCGTATCTCACACAAAATAGTCAATAAATCAAATCATAGGGTTCAATTGACTATAAACACGCTATTCGTGTCACACACAAAATAGTCAAACAAAACAGCATTCAATTGACTAAACACGCTATTCGCGTTTCACACAAAATAGTCAATAAAACAAAACATAGCATTTCAACTGACTAAACACGCTATTCGTGTTTCACACAAAATAGTCAATAAAACAAAACATAGCATTCAATTGACTAAACACGCTATTCGTGTTTCACACAAAATAGTCAATGAATCAAAACATAGGGTTCAATTGACTATAAACACGCTATTCGTGTCTTACATAAGATAGTCAATAAAACAAAACTACGGACGTTAACACGGCACTTCCTTTTGGTGCGACAGTAGTTCATGTTTGTCCGTCTCCACTCCACCGGTTAACATTGGACTGGAATACTCATCTATTCACTCGTTGACCGGCGAGCTGAATACAAAAATGGACAGTTTTCCAAATAATAAAACGAATTAACGCAATACATACTAAAACGAACGTACTATTACGAAACTGAACATTTAACTGAAACATTAACCAAAAAGAATGCTATGTTTTGTTTTATTGACTATTTTGAGTGAAACACGAATAGTATGTTTAGTCAGTTGAAATGCTATGTTTTGTTTTATTGACTATTTTGTGTGAAACACGAATACCGAGAAATTCTTTTCTCTTGGAAGTAATTTCCTGCTGGCGTAGGCGACTGGGAGCTTGATTCCATCTTGTTCCTGTAATAAAACCGCTCCTAGTCCCAACTCTGAAGCATCGGTTCTCAAAATGAATGTTTTGTTTAGTTCGGGCAACTTAAGTACGGGGGCTTCTGTTAGCAATTTTTTTAAAGTGTTAAAAGCCCTTTCTTGATTATCTCCCCATTGAACTTTATTTGGCTGCCTCTTTTTGGTTCGGTCCGTTAAAGGACTGGCTATGGCTGCAAAGTTAGGGATGAATTTTCGATAATACCCTGCCAGCCCGATAAATGACCTAACTTGCTTTTTTCACGTGGGTGGCAATGAATCACTGATTGCTGCAATTTTCTTGGGGTCGGGTCTCAACTCGTTCACCCTCCCAACTACGTGTCCCAAACACTCTAAGCTCCTATACCCCACGTTGCATTTAGTAGGTTTTACAGTCAACTTAGCTTTACGTAATCGATCTAGAACTTTAGCAATATTTCGTAGATGCTCTTCCCACGTATCACTAAATATAAAGATGTCGTCAATGTAGGTTTCCACATGCTGCAGTCCCTGCATCACTTTCCGCATTAGTCTTACAGCGCAAGCCCCGGCGTTTACCAATCCGAACGGTAAAACACGAAATTGGTACAATCCACTTCCGGTGGCGAACGCAGTCATTTCTTTTGTTTCCTCCGACAAGGGTATCTGCCAATATCCCATTGTCAGATCCAGTCTCGTGACATATTTGTGCCCAGCCATACGAACGAAAATACTTTCAATGTCCGGTATGGGTTCGGCATCAAATACCGTACGCGCGTTCAATTGGCGGAAGTCGATGCAGAATCTGTTTGTGCCGTCACTCTTTTTCACTAGAACGACAGGTGATGCGTACGGTGAGCACGACTTCTCTATCACTCCTAATTTAAGCATTTCTCCAACTTCCTTTTCGATGATATCTTTGGATGCATGAGGCATTGGGTACCCCTTGACTCGAAATGGTTCATGCGATGTAAGTTTAATCCTATGCTCTAGCACATCTGTCTTACCAGGTTTGTTCGAGAACACGTCGGGATAGTCATTGACGAGATCCTGAGCCTGCTTTTTCTGTTTCTCAGTCAGATCGGGACTCCTATTGAATACCGTCTTTCCCATGTCGCACTCCTGTAACCCACTCAAATTAAGACCTGGAACTGACTCTTGTTCCTCATCCTCCTCAATGATGGCTACCCCGACCACATTTAAAATTCCTTGGTCTGGCTTTGCATTTGTCCGATCGTAGTAACGTTTCAATAAATTAGCATGAAACATACGGGACTTTCCACCTACATCGATGGTATAATCCATGCCTCCCTTTGCATCTATGATGGTATATGGACCTTTCCACTGTAACATTAATTTGTTCCTCTCTTTTGGCAGGAGAACCAAAACTCTGTCACCCTTTTTAAATTTTCTATCACGCGCTTTTGAATCATAGTAGCGAGCCGCGCGGCTACTAGCTTGCCTTAACGTTTCATGGGCTATTGCACAAGTCTCTCTCAACTTGTCCTTCAAACCACATTCGTACTGGTATGTCGTTCGAATCACGTCATCTGTTTCGTCATCTGACCATAATTGTCTTAGAATTTTCATTGGCCCTCGCACCGTTCTCCCGTATAAAAGTTCAAATGGTGAAAACCCTAGACTATCTTGAGGAACCTCTCGATATGCAAATAATACTGCATGGAGATATCTATCCAAATCGTTCGGACGCTCTGCACACATCCGTCGCAACATTTGTTTGAGTGTTCCATTGAACTTCTTAACCAGCCCGTTGCACATTGGGTGATATGGAGTTGTCCATAGTTGTCTGATTGATAGAAGCCTACTAACTTCTGCCATGAGTTCTGACGTGAACTGTGACCCACAGTTTGTCAGAATCTCCTCCGGAATCCCTAATCTACTAAACATCTCTACTAGGGCTTCGGTTACTCGTTCAGTTTCGATGGATGGTAGAGCGACGGCTTCCGGATACCTGGTTGCATAATCAACCATAGTCAAGATGTACCTGTTCTTGCGGTCTGTAAGAGGTGATAATGAACCAACAATATCTATCGCCACGCGTTTGAATGGAGTTTCAATTAAAGGCATTTTACCGATAGGTACGCGTTTCACTTTCCCTTTGTACTGCGTTTTCTGACAAATGTCGCATGATCTGCAATACCTAGTTACATCACTGTGAGCCCCTGGCCAATGAAATTCTGCACATACACGGTCTTTAGTTTTTGTAGAACCCAGGTGACCCCCCATCGTCGACTCGTGTGCTAACTTCAACACATGCGGTCTAAAGTTCCGAGGCACTACTACCTGTGTAAACCGTCGGCCTTCACGAGTAGTATGCTCCATATGCAAGACATTTTTGAGATATTTGAACCTGTAGCTACCGCCACCTTTACATTTCATGACTTCCCCTGAAGCGGCTTTATTTCTAATTATTGACAACGACTCGTCTTCATTTTGCTCTTCAATTAGTGCCCTTTTATCTATCATCGGTACGGCATCTGGTACTTTTAGTTTTGGCAAAGGCTTCTTACTCTTAGATATGTGACCTAGTTTCAGCAGCCATGGAAGTTGAAACATCGGCCCCTGCTTTGCCTGGCACAACAAAATTCGCTACCCCTTCTATATTACCTAGAATCAGATCATACAGCGGTCGCTTTACACAACATCCTGTCACTGTGCCTGTCAAATAAGGTGTTTCGATATGTATGCATGCAGTCGGCACTTGTACTGCGGTATTATCCATCAATCTGACAGATAATGTTTCCCCATGGTATTGATCCGGCCTTACCAGACTTTGCTTAACAACTACTGTATTACATCCCGTATCTCTAAGTACTAAGGCTCTAAACCCATTCACTAATCCCTCACACTGTGTTGATACGTTTGATGCATTTTGATTGGAACCACTCTTATTGCTCTCTACACAAGTTGAAGAGCCTACCATATACGATACCCCTACCGCCTTTGGTAAATCCTTTTTACGCTTCGGACATGCACTAGACATGACCCCATTCTCCGCAACTGAAACATTGTTTTCTCTGTCTATCTTGACTTCTAGGTCCCCTCTGATCTAACCTAACTAATTCACCCTTTTGGTTTTGTGGTAAACCCCTCCCAAAATTAGTTTTATCTGAATTGACCTGCTTACTTTCCTTAGGACCCCTCGTGTCCCGGACTATCACGTTCATAACCCCTCCGTGCGCATCAGCGAATATATCTGCTTGTTTAGCCATCTCGCTTGACTTATTAATGCTTTTCTTTTTTAAGTATTGGAATAGTTCTTTGCTACATACTGCAAGCAATTGATCTCTGACAAGAGAATCACATACTGCTTCGTAAGTTTTTGCGACTCCCCCGCAAGCTAACCAACGGAATAGGTAATTAGATATCCGGTATACGAATTGATCAAAGTTTTCTCCCTTTTCTGGCTTACTAGATCGGAATTTTTCCCTGAAACCCTTTTCAGTAAGTTCAAACCTTTTCAGTAATGCATCTTTTAACAAATCGTAATAAGATAGCAGCAGAGAGGGTGAGCCGGACAACATTTTTAGACAAGTTTTCACTGAAATCACGCTTAAAAACAATGAAACCAATGACATCAGGCCCCAATGTGTGTGTGAATCTGATATCGTTTCATGGATTAGGATCAAATCAAAAAACAACATTTTCAATGAAATCAGGTCCAAAAAAAATCAATGAAATTAATGAAATCCTCCATCGATTTTTTGGGAAAAGGGGACTACAACGTCGTTGTCACTTACCCTCTGCTGCTGCTAGAACTTTCAGTTGGGGTTAACCGAATATTTGATCCAGTCCGATACGATATCGTGTTCGAGGGTCATGTAAATTTATTGTTACAAATCCGTGTGGGGCAGACTGAGCATGACTAAAGAAATTTCTAAATTGATTGAAGTCCATATCAGAACACCATGTCTGCCAAATATTTCGTAGCGTATGTGTATCAACGCCGTTGAATACAGCAAGCATATTACAGTTATCTCTAATCACTTTTGGAATCTGAGTGTAGCGTTGAGTGACATAAATCACATCAGTGTTTTTATGCCTGCCTCGGGAAAATATTCTAGCAGGATTTTTTTGATTATCTAACATGACATCGTCGTATACAACTAAATTGTTGATACTTCCATCGAGGTCATTCACGGATGGCGCCTCGTCAATATCGGTTATAAATTCAATAACATCCTTGCCGGCAATCTCTGAAGCGTTTTCATTAAAATCATTTAGCACTTCATAGCATCGTTGATCATCTACGCTAGGGGCAATTAAATACAACTTATCCCACTTCATCCATCTCATTATTAAATTGAGCAACAATTGCGTTTTACCGGATCCAGATGGCCCGATTATAATTGCGCGGATAGAGTTTGGTAGCGCTGCATGATGCTTCACTGGTTCTCTTGTTTTAGTCGCTGAAAAATCAATTATATTCATATCTCTATACATAAATTATGGATCTATATTGCGTGAAGTGTAAGGCGCGTACTGGCACAGATGACTTGACGACGATTACAACTAAAAATAACCGATCAGCGCTTTCTGGTAAATGCGTACAATGTAGTACAAAGAAATTTAGATTTGTTTCTAAACCCAAGGAACCCAAGGAACCTTTAAAAAAAAACGAGGAGGTGATATCGCTGCCAAATTAGCAAAACTCCCTGGAACCCCATGGGCGAAATACCCCGGAGAAAAACACCTTCCAGGGTATAGTTATTGTGGACCGGGAACAAGACTTGATATCAGACTCAATGATCAAAATCAGCCCCGACCCGGTGAGGAACCAATAAACGCTATTGATAAGGCCTGTCACCTTCATGATGTTGCTTATAAAAGCAGCAATTTGCAACACAGGCATCTAGCAGATGTGAAATTAATTCATGCGTTGAATTCTATCACTGATAAATCCTTCAAAGAAAAATTGGCTTCATTTTTGATAAAATCGGCAATGAAAAGTAAATTGATGTTAGGTGCTGGTAATTAATAGCAACATGGAATCTATTTATTATTCCCCAAGAGGATACTGGAAGGGTAACGCTGCAATCAGTAAACTCGCTAGCGCCGCAAAAGTGAAAAAAACCACTGCGGCTCATTGGTTATCCAAACAGGCACTATGGCAAATTTATCTACCACCGCCTAAACAAATTCAATTCTCGCATTTTGATGTGACCTTTCCTAATGAAGTTCATCAGGCTGATATATTATTTCTGCCACATGATCGTGGTTACAAATATGCGTTAACTGTAGTTGATATTGCAAGTCGATACAAAGAAGCAGAACCGTTAAAAACAAAATCGGCCACTGAAGTGGCTTCTGCATTTGAAAGGATTTATCGAAGGAGTCTTCTACACTGGCCAAATCTATTGCAGGTTGATCCTGGCAAGGAATTTCAGGGTGCAGTGTTATCTACAATGAAATATCACAATGTCGCTATCAGACGAGGGCATACTGCACTGCATCGTGATCAGGCCATTGTAGAACGGTTTAATAAAACCCTTGCTGAGCGGTTATTTGGATATCAATATGCAAAAGAATTCATCCAAGAAAAAAGATCCCGTGAAAGGGTTAAAAGGTTACCAGCTGTGATTACCGCACTGAATAACGAGATTACTAGAACCATCAACATGAAACCTATCAACGCGATTAAAAAGAAGTCGATACCTGAAAAACCACAAAAGGATTTTAGCGTTTCCCAACCAATTCTTGGTAGTAGTGTCATTGTGAGGTACTTATACGAACCAGGAGAGCTTGAAGGGGGTAGAAAAAGGGCTACTGATCCTATTTGGAGCGTCACTACGCATAAGATATCTAGTATAACACGATCTACGGGTAGACCTCCAATCTATAAACTGGATTCAACTGCCCCTCAACGGGGTTTTACTAGACAACAATTACAAGTGATACCCGAGGATACTCAATTGCCACCCCATGGTCTTAACTAGCGCCCTTGCGTCTATTGCACTCAAGACAAGTCAACATCACATTATTTCTGACATGACCGAGATTGTTATTTTTTCTGTCTACGGTGAATTGGCGAGGATCCTTATCCGAATACTGCCAACGCATTATACAATTGCAACTCGCGCAGTGATTATTTTGTTGTTTCTTCAAAGTGATTATTAATTCAGCATCAATATCAAATTCTCGTTGTTTTTTTTTGTCTTGTTGTTTGTAACCGGAGAGTTTTTTTATCAATAATATCATCTATTGTGGTGTCATTATCATCGCCAATGATTTCATCATCGCCTGACTCTGTCAGGACAATTCTTCGAAGTTGATTTATTTTTCGTACTCTGGATACTGAAAGATAGACTAAATTCGACCATTCTATGCGATTATCTACCATCCAAACAATTGTATCCGATATAGTCAATCCCTGTGAAGAGTGTATTGTTGCTGCATAACCTAGCGTCCATGGGGATTTATTAGCACGCAATGCATCTTCAACAACATTGATATCAACCAGCACAATATCATTTAATACGAGAATCTTCTTTTCACTCTGTCCTGGAATATCAACTTCGATGTTCTGTTTTCGTGTATCCGATGGCCTATAACAGAGGGGCACTGGAAGCGTTGCAAATTTTTGTTTATGCAATTCAAATAACTTCATCTGAAGTGTGTCCCTGACTATTTTTCTACTTGCAATGATAAAATCGTTTGGTCTTCACATTTCCCAGAAATCATTCATTGGAGTTTCCGAAATTATTTCACGGGTTATTTCACACTGGATTCTATCCGGTTGTAATCTAATTAGTTTCTTCAATTCTTTTAATTCATTATCAAGTGATCTATGATCAGTATCAATTTCTTCATAATAGTCTACAAAACCCTTTAGCCATTCATGGGGGGATGCACCGACAAATGGTGGTGGTTGCCCGTGATCACCGCACATGACGACTTTTGTATTCTTCAATAACAACCACTCAAGAAATATTTTTAAGACATCTTCGGATACTGTGTCTATTTCATCCCAAATGATAATTTCAGGAATAAATTTCTCTCCCATGCGCTCAGGAGTCCATTTATCTCCCTTCCATCGGAAAAAGCTGTGATAAGTGCAGGCATTTACCCCTCTCTGTATCATTTCTCTTGCAAGTCTATGAGTTGGTGTTAGCACAATCATTTTTGTGAAATCCGTAGGATTTTTCCCACGAAATAACTCAATTGCCCGGGTTGTTTTTCCTGACCCGCCACAACCGTTTAAATAAACTGTTTTATACAGGCATATTGGATCAGAAATCGGTGGTGCATTAGAAAATTCTGAACACTGATTGCTTTCTAAGCAATTATTTTAAATGGTAACATCTGCTGATTGAATATAATCATGAATCATTTCTTTCTTAATTCTCCATGTTCCCCATTTCTCGTTGCCAGTAGCCTTAAAATCAGCCATTTTGCTATTTATGTAAAATGAGTCAGTAGCAACTCTAACTGCGGTGGTAGGAAATCTATTGATCATTGAAAACAGATTAATAGAAGCATAACCGAGCATAGAAGCTCTTAAGTGTGTGTACTGCGGATGGTATCCATCATTGTAGGTAACAATTGTACCCAATTTGGTTCCATCGGACATAAATGCGTCCTTACGATTGACATATAAGCCCTTATTCGTTAAATCCGTGATTACAAAATCGTATTCAGCATTGTCTATAATCAATCGTGAAGAATATTTCGTATTATCATCTTTGCCACCTTGGGTAAATTTACCGATTATTCTTCGTCCAAGATTTTTTGCTTCATTGTTTCTGATTTCAAATAACTGTTGGGACCAATCCATGATTTGTTGTTCATTAAAATCAGGAAACAGTTTTCGCTCTTCGCTAATTATTTTTTCTAGATCAGGTTGTGGTAACCAGACTGATTTCTGTGCTCGATAGGATATAATTGCTTCACTGACAATTAATGATTTTAACATCTTACAATCAAGCATATACCGTAATAACACTATTGGCATCCAGTGTTTTTCAGACATGTGTTTACCAATCCAAAGATAACTACACGGATGAAGTCCTTCAGCCATTTCAAATGATACTACACAAGCGAATCCGGTTAAATCAAAATCAGGAAGTGGTCCATTAATAGCAACACGGGTCATTTCGTGTGTAGGGTGTCCAAATCGTTTGAAATATTTCTCGCATTCTCCATACCCAAGAAAACTTCCTGGATAACACGCAATCATATCAACGGAAATAACGGTATCAGCGGTGTATTTTGTGTTCCATAATCCGCCGTGGCTGTATTCAAGACAGGACAATTTGACATCTGATAAGAACTCACTTCGTGTTGGTTTCCACGCGTTTTTCTTTCTAGCAAAATGTGCTTCAATGGATGGTACTGTGAAACAGTTTGCTAATAATTGATCGTCTTCTTCTCCGTCCCCAGAAAACTCACTAGCTAGTTGTTTCATTTGATTCTGCAGCTCTTCAGTACGGTATAATTCTCCGTTAGGCCTTACAAACTGATCAAATTTGCATTCTTCGTCTGAATTACTATGAAATAGCCACACTGACACAGGATCGTTTTTACTCAAATGGTAAATAGCATCAAATAATTTCTGCTCTGAAAAAAAACTCTTCGGTTCCAAACAGAGTTTGGGATAGATATTTTACGGTTCTATCCCGTGGGAATATTGTTACTGCAGATGACCACGCGTGTTCATTATGATCAATAATTTGAATGGGGGTTCCTTTTTTTGATTGATATTTCGGTTCTTTTAATACTTCACCGGTGATTGTCCTTACCGATATTGGAAATCTCAATGATGTTTCTAATTTGGTTATATCCTGAATTGTTGCCCCATGCTCTTTTACCGTGAACTCCCACTCGGTTATTTTTTTTCGTCTTAGATCAGTGAGTTTATTTCCCCGGGACGCATTAGTGAAGTGTTCTATTATTCGTTCTGCTACACAATTGAGGCCTGTCGAATATTTCATGGGTGCTAGTTTTGAAATATCAGGTTTTTCATTGAGCGGATAGATCCCGTAAACAACTGCTGTGACAGGATAAGATCTTTCGTAGTAGGGTTTATCAATTCCAGTCAAAATTCCCGGTTTGGAATCCTGATTCACGGTGACAGTTTTTTTGCCCCTGAGAATGGGTTCAAATTTATCCCTAATAATCCATTTGCCATCCTCACGGATAATGAATTTGATTCGGAAAAAATGACTTTTTTCCCCAACATTTGAGATTATCACTGCTGCTTTTTCATCATTCATGGTAGCGTCAACAACACCATCAATTCGAAATGTTGACCAACAATAAGATGCTCCATCACGCTTGAATTCATTAAAACAGTCTCTGATGGGTTTATCAAGAATTTTATTCTTGGGTGTATTAGAAACTATATCAAGATTGAATTGAGCATCCTTCCATGGTGATCTCATGTTTCCGTCTCTTGGACGTTTGTTACGTTTTTTGGGTCTATCGCGATTAAATCTAGGATTAATTTTCAATAATCTCTTAAACTCCTTCATATTTCCGTCAATTGGACGTTTGTTACGTTTTTTGGGTTTATCGATATTAAATTTAGGGTTAATTTTTAATAATCTCTTAAACTCTTTCATGTTTCCGTCTCTTGGACGTTTGTTACGTTTGTTTCCGTCTATTGGACGTTTTTTGGGTCTATCGCGATTAAATCTAGGATTGATTTTCAATAATCTCTTAAACTCTTTCATGTTTCCGTCTACTATACATTTTTTTGGTCTATCGAGATTAAATCTAGGATTGATTTTCAATAATCTCTTGAACTCTCTATCGGTATTGAATTTAGCATTTTTCGAAGTCAATCTCTTGAACTCCTTCATGCTATATATAAAACAGGCGTCTAAATGAAAGATTTATGTATAATCAATCACTGTAAAATGGGTCAGTCATTGAATTAGACAAATAGTGTAGTATATAATGACCCAAGAATTCAGACTACACCCAGTGATTAAAAATTACGAAGCATCCAGTGATGGTGTTGTAAGACACTGTAGACTGAAGAACCCAATTGGGTGGGATAATGGTATGGGGTATTTGGTGTTTAATGTTGGAAGGAAGACATTTCGCAATCATCGTTTCGTATTTGAATGTTTTAATGGATTGATCAAAGATGGTTTTGTTATTGATCACATTGATTCTAATCCAAGGAACAATTCTTTATCCAATCTGCAAGCTATCACACAGAGTGAGAATTCCAAACGAGGAAGGACTGACACTTGTTCAAAAGCGAGACCAGTGAAATCTTTGAATACAATAACTAACGAAGAGAAAATATTTCAATCATTATATGAAGCCGGTAAGTATTTCAATATTTGTAGAACTTCAGTACGATTCGTTGCAGAGGGGATAACCAAGACAGCTATTTCAAAAAAGAACGGACAAAAAGTTCAATTTAGTTATGTCTAATGCGTCATAATTTCCAATTAGAGATATGTCATTCTTATAGAATAATGAATTCTGAAAACATGAATAGCATCATAGTTGAAATAGCAAAATTGAAAAATCAGGATATCAAACTATCAGATGGGTTAAATCCTGATCAAATTGTGTCTGATTTTCAGGATATAGAATACGGGGTTAGCACTAACAAATATATGCTACCCAAGAAGTATGCACTCATCAAAAGAATTCAGAATTCTATTAAAGACTCTCTTTCATTTTCCAGTGACATCAGTGTGTTCGTTCCGTTGTATACTATCGTAGAGTGAATACGAAAAGAATTGGGGTACGAATACGAATTGAAAAAAGAAGTCAACTCTAAAATTAGAAACCTACGAGCATTAATTCAGGAAAATTGATTACCCGACCATTGATTGCCTGACCATTTATCATTCCGACCCTCATTTTTTTTAGCCGACCCTCAAAGGGTATGTCAAAAATCGATGGACGATATGTCAGATTGATCAAAATAGAATGGAGCAACTCACAGTATTATTTATTTTATATACAATTATGTGACTTGCTCCATCATTGATAGAGCCGTTAAAACAATCAAATAGCACTTCCATGACCGTATCAAAAATCATCCGACATGTCAAAAAAGTGGAGAAACTGTCAGTATTATTTATTTTATATACAATTATGACACTTTCTCCATCACTGATAGAAGGTGTCTCACGATGAAATAACACTTCCATGACCGTATCAAAAATCATCTGACATGTCAAGTGTTTTGCAATTGAAAAATGGTTTCTGATTTCAAAAAATGGTCAATGAGGCATTAACAACCCGATTGGCTCGTGAACGATTAGATGCAATTAAGAGATTTGTACCAATTCGTGACTCTGTAAGAAATAAACTGCAACAACGACAGAGTTTACAAACTGATTTTGCTCTGGGGTCTGAAGAGTTGTTTAAACCAGTAACCACAGCAACGAAAGGGGTAGAGCGTGCTATACTGGGAGATGGTCCCGAGACGGGAAAATCTGTTATTGGTGAACTCGACAAAATAGCAGCGAAAACTGAACAAACAAAACAAATGGAATCAAAGAGAACAGTAGATGATTTACGCGTGAGATTTAACGAGGAAGGGTTAGCAGCAATTGATAAGACTGACCCAACAAAAATTCCTGAACTTGTTGTTACGTCTTATGAAAACAGAAAAAAATGGTTGAAACCAGAACATCATAAGTTTGTTAAGAATTTCACTCATTGGGCTGATATATTTTATAAAATCAAAACTAAAAAAAGTCAAATTAAGACAGATAGTGCATCATACATCGAATATATCGATGCGGTGGATCACGTGTATAATCAATACGAAGAGTTTAAACAACCAAAATTGCAAAAGCGGCGACAGCAGCCTGCAAAGAAAATATCTTTCTCTCCTAAAAAACAACAACTACCACCTGATGATGATGATGATGATGATTATTTACAAGAAACGAATTTAGAAAAACTAGATGAAGCAGCTGGTTATAGCGGAAGTGGACTGCAAAATCCAAGGATTGGAAACACTTGTCCTGATAGTGTTATCAATGATATATCACGATTAAATGTTCTTGTAGGAGGGTTCCGAGCTGGAAATAACTCTCCAGAAATAATTAATGAAGCAGCTGATATCTGTAGACGGTTATTTGCCGGCGGTATCATGGATATCAAAACATATCGAGATTTCATTGACGAGTTAGCAAATGGGTATCATAGTGATTAAATAACAATTGAAAACACTATTGTTTTTATAATAATGATCATACATTACAATCATGATAAACCAACCCTCGTCTATGTAGTTAATTCACGGTTTCCAGTTTATAAAGCATACTATGGAGATGGCCTCGGCAATACCATTTTAGGATTCTTTTCAAGAATCAATGAAAGCCATTGATGTTATTCGTGATAAGGGTATTAGTACTGTTGGAGATCTTGCCGGGAAAGCGTTTTCAACTGCGAAGGATAAAATAACATCATTAGTAAAATCACGAAAAAAGAATCCGTTACCGTCTACAGAAGAAATGCCTGCAAGTGTTAGTAAAATTATAAATAACGCAGTAGATGAAAAACTAGCGTCGATGGTAAATCAAGGGGACCAAAGCAATATTGCAAACATGATAGCAGGAAGTGGCTTTAAAAAACTACGACGATGAAAATGGAAAAATCGTTTACGATTCCACTATTTAGACTCTGATAAATAGAATAAAATGTTCAAAAGGTCACCTGATCCAGCATTTGATATAGATGCCCCAGTCCCCAAGAATGATTCTGTACGCGATTATCAATATTACGCCTATCATGCCATAAACTCAAATAGTCGAGCAAGAATTGATCTTCAAGTCCATGATACCAGTAAATACTTTTTACCCTGTGAAGCGTTTATTGAAGTAGAAGGAGAAATTGTAACAGCTGCTGATACTACTGCTGTACCAGCACCGTATCCAGCTGGTACTCAAGTCGGTTTTGTCAATAATGGTATTATGGCGCTATTTGAGAGTGCTAGATATCTCATTGATGGAAAAGAAATTGAGTCCATAGATCGTGATGTTGATGTGGCTACAACAATAATCGGGTTAGCGAGATATTCTGATGATTATACAAGATCAGCAGGACCCTCTATGATGTTTGCAAAAGATGGTAAGAATACCGCTGGTGGAAATCAATTTGTTGTAAGACGACCAAAAAAAACGTGATAATAGTGATTCTGATGTCGAGAATATGATTATAAACAACGACGTTAATTTCAATCTAGGAGCCGCAACACGAAACGCAATGTTGCAAGGAGAGCGTAAATCATTTTCATGCGCGATTCCACTGCATCACATATTTGGATTCTGTAGAAACGTCAGAAAAGTTCTACGGGGCGAAGCATACAGTATCGCTTGTACGAAAAAGTGATGATAATGATGCAATTTGGAGGATTCCAGCAAATGCTGCAGCCGCCAATGCTGATGCCGGTAGAGTCGATTTAACAAAAATATCATTGTGGATGCCAGTGTTGACTCCAGCAATCACCGCAGAAGAACGATTACTATCATTTATGGATCAAGGAGGAAAGTCGTTGTTGAGTTGGCTAACCGTGAGTACAGATGTGAAGCAATCAAATATCAACGGGTTATTCACTTGGAACCTAGCATCAAATCAAGGCGTTTCTGCGCCACGTCATATATTCGTAGCGTTACAGGATACCACACGAGTTGGCAATCAACTCTCCAGTCATATGATATTTGATCAATTAGGTGTGAAAGACGTCTCACTGAGAATAAACGGCCAGCAGGAACCATCCGAGGATATACAACTTAATTACACAGAAAATCATATTGCACGAGTTTATCATCGTCTGTTGTCATTTATGGCACGCGATCAAAATGTGGATACTGGTTTGCAAATATCACAATATGATTTTAAAAATCTGTATCCGATCTATTACTTCTCACTAGAACATCTCGATTTGACAAGACAGTCAGTTGTTGATATACACTTTAGAGCTAATGTGACTCGTGGTGTTTTTGCTGATTATAGAGCGGTTGCTGTCATTCTCAGTGATAAATCAATGCTACTCGAAGGTGTTGGTGGAAGAATGAGAGTGGTAGATGCCCCAGTAGAAAATCTTTGAACGATTTTTCTCGATTTTTCATTGAATTAGAATCAATCTATTATGTATAATGTCATATAGTGTTATTAGTGTTGCGTTAACTCCTGGTCAAATCAAAAAATTGCAATCAGAATCGGCTAAAAAATGTGGAACCACAATCACGTTGAAACCTAATCAAATGACTGGTGGTGCAAATAAACTATCGCTGACAACTCGTCAGGTGAAACATTTCAATGATGCTTTCAAGGATAAAAAAGGGGTTCAGATTACTCTTTCTGCGGCTGCTATTAAAAATATGATAAAATCAGGTGGTATATTTCCATTGTTAGCTGCAATACCAGCATTGATTTCAGCAGCAGCCCCAGCGGTGGCTAAAGCAGCGGCGTTAGGAGCCGTTGGTACTGCAGCAGGAATGGCGTTGAAAAAGGCAGCTGGACAAGGATATAAAAAAAAGGGACGATCCGTTCACGGATTGGGTCTAAGACTACCAGGAACCCCGTATTCGTGGTACAGCGGAAAGGGTCTAAGGCTACCAGGGACCCCGTATTCATGGTACAGCGGGAGATCCGTTCACGGATCAGGCCTGAGACTACCAGGAACGGTTTATTAATTGAGGAACCTATGGTTCCCAAATCTTCGATGGTTCCCATGTCCAATTTTGATTTAATGGATGCGGCTAAAAAACTAGTGATTAAAAATTTCAGAGGTGTTTTTATGAAAGATCAATTACCACATCAACCAAACAAAACTGAAACAGGTATTATTAATCTCGATAACAGCACCGGACCTGGAACTCACTGGGTTGCATACGCTATTGATCCACGTGGGATTGTCTATTTTGATTCATATGGATTAGCCCCACCAAAAGAATTTATGCGTTACATAAAACAATTTCCAATGAAGACTTGGTATTCTACGCTACCAACACAACAAATCAATGACCCACCAATATGCGGCAGTGAAGTATTAAATGTCCTTGACGCTATTTCAGCATCTAGAAAATCACCTCATATTGTCGTAAATGACTACACCAGCAATCGCGTTTTAGAGAGAGAGAGTTTTACAATAACATGATTGATATTTGGGGGAGATCTTTGAAACCCAAACCCGATGGCACTGCAACCCCTGATTCTATCAAGGATATAACAAAAAAAATTAAAGATGAAATAGCTGAGACGTTGAATTTAGAAAGTGTTGAACCCAATGAAATAGTTGTATTTCAAGATCGCCAGGGTAAATTGAAATCTAGTAATATTTCTCTGGATGATATTTTAGTTAAACAACAAAACGCAATCGAGAACACCGTTGCGCTATTTTCCGATCAGGGTAAATTGAAAACCAGTAATATCTCTCTGGATGATATTTTAGTTAAACAACAAAACGCAATCGAGAACACCGTTGCGCTATTTTCCGATCAGGGTAAACT
The DNA here is from genome assembly GCA_029339505.1 of Unio delphinus. Taxonomy (NCBI): domain Eukaryota; kingdom Metazoa; phylum Mollusca; class Bivalvia; order Unionida; family Unionidae; genus Unio; species Unio delphinus. The sequence goes on from JAQISU010000231.1 coordinate 1,543,361, forward strand.
CAAACCGGGTGTACTCGTTTCGACGATTACAGATCGATTAAAAATTCTCAACGATGAGTTAAACAATTCTGTGGTTGTACTAACAACACTTGAATCTAGAATTGAAGAACACATAAAACACTTTACCGCATTTCGTAGAAATATCATTGATAAATTTATTGGAACTACATTCGATAAAATTGAACTAAAACTCCCTGATATTAAAAAATCCATCGATGAGACGAAAAACTTCATCGAAGCCGTCAAAGGCGATTTTTCGAGGATGATAACAGTTATTGAAAAAGCAAATTCCTCATGAGAAAACTAACAACATAGTATATACAATCCAACACGGATCATTTGAGTGGTCACCTACAAACAACAAATTAGATATCACTGCAACCGTTAAGGGTATTTATCGATTAACACTAGTAACACCATTGTCTCAATTTAATATTTCATCGTCCAGTTCATCTGGGGTCAATAATACGATTTCAACGATCATCGACAAGGGTACAAATGAAAAGTTCACTATAACATCTACTGATGAAACTTTGGCTAGGGTTTCAACAACATGGTAAGTGGAATTCGTAGCGGATTTAAGTAAATAAATTGAAAGGATTTCACAATTGAAAACGCTAGCGTTGTTAAAATAAAAAATGATTTCATCATCGCAATATCGCTATGATCAGGTCAGAGAATATCAAACTAGACTCAAAACCCTGTCTGAGGAGTATGCAATGAAAATTAAAAAATATCGCAGGAGAGTTACCGCAATTGATGTTACTGTGTATTCAGTGAGTGGTGTAATCACCGGAGCCGGTATTATACTGTCTTCAGTGACAATGATGGCTCCGATAGCTGTTCCAATTTGCATTTCTGCGGCAACAACAATCGCTGGAATTATTTCAATAATCACAAAAAAAATATCCTCATGCAGCCAACGGAAACTACAAGACTACATAATTCAATTTCATGTTGTGTCCACTGCATACTCGCAATTATCCTCATTGATATCGTCATCGCTCGATGATACAATTATATCAGAGAGTGAGTTTTCAGCGATGGTAGATATATATGATTCTGCGATGTCAAAATTAGAAATACAAAAACATGAGTATAATAACAATGACAACACAGATGGAATTACTTCAACAAATAGTGGAGGACACAAACCCAGTACAAACAAGCATGATCTCAATAACCTCAACGAATCCAGAATTCAGTGTGAATTTCCCCTCTCCGGTCCCAGTGAAGGAGATAGCGCTAGCAAAATTACGAGTATACCACAGTTGGCCAAATATTAGGTCAAAATCATTTGGTGGTCAACAACCGAATAATTCCTTGGTATTTGCAAATAAGAATAAACCCGACGGTACCCCAGACTGGAACGTTGTTTCCATACCAACCGGATCATATCAAATTGAACAAATCAATGATGAATTCGCGCGTAGAATAAAATCGATTACTGGAGTAGAGTCAAAAATAGCTATAACAGTTCATGTGCCGACACTATCATCTGCCATTGAAATAAGCACAGAAGGATACGTCGTAGATATCTATCAGAGTTCTATTAGAACCGTACTAGGATGGCCTGAATTACCACCCGGGGGAAAAACCGTTGATTTACCAGAACCAAAAAAAACCGATTATATCACAGACAGGATAAAATCTGATAATCCAATAAAAAGCTATAGATATTATGATAAGTCGTATTTTTTCATTAGAGTAGAATATGATGAAAAAATACGACTTATTCATCATCTTGCTAACCGGGATAAAATCACTGAAAATTTCACAGCTTTCAATAACGATATTTCGTTGTTGTTTATATCCCTTAGATCCGGCACTCTCACCCGAGATGAATTTATCAGTGTCGTAGAAACATGTAACAAAATCATCAATGACATGGAAACATTTCATTCACAAATTATTCAAGAGGCATTAGGTGACAGTAGTCCTAAAACAAGAGATTTATTTGCAATAGACTATAAGATCCGCATAGGAGATATTCCAACATTCAAACTACCAGGATATAATCTCTTAGAACTACAAAAATCTCTCGATGATGCCATCGATGAAGGTTTCAAAAAAATCCATGATACGTGGAAAAAAACACCATCACAACCACAAACAACTATCCTGACACACAATAATGACCCAGATGGTGGTGGCAGGCATATTGCTCCGTTCAATGTGAATATTTCAACGGTGATTGCGCTCAATTTAGTATGTGATGTGATCGAAGGAAGCTATCAAATAAATTTAGAACGATCAAATCAAGCTCAGCAGGGATATATTTTGTATTCATTTGATCCAACAGCTCCTCCAGGGTTTTTAATAATTGAGTCCCCGGTGAATCCAGTCTATATGCGATGTCATAATAATTCATTAACCAGAATTAATTTCAAACTCACTGACCAGTCTAATAATCTGATTGATTTACAAGAGGAGGTTTTACAAATTAGTCTATTTGTGAAATCTTAGGATTTTCGTCGTAGTGATTTACATGACCCTCGAACACGATATCGTATCGGACTGGATCAAATATTCGGTTAACCCCAACTGAAAGTTCTAGCAGCAGCAGAGGGTAAGTGACAACGACGTTGTAGTCCCCTTTTCCCAAAAAATCGATGGAGGATTTCATTAATTTCATTGATTTTTTTTGGACCTGATTTCATTGAAAATGTTTTTTGATTTGATCCTAATCCATGAAACGATATCAGATTCACACACACATTGGGGCCTGATGTCATTGGTTTCATTGTTTTTAAGCGTGATTTCAGTGAAAACTTGTCTAAAAATGTTGTCCGGCTCACCCTCTCTGCTGCTAAGATGCCTCTGCACTTGGTATCTTTGAGTAAACTTCTAAAGCCCTACCTTTCAATAAAGTGCTAAGGTGTAATGCCCAATCTTCTTTTCGGAGATTTTGCGCAGTAGCATATCTTTCAAATCTCAACAGGTAACTATCTAAGTCATCTTTATATTCTTCAAATGCTGGGAGTTGTGGTTTTTTGAATTTACTCGACTGAAATACCTTATCGTTCTCTAGTCTAGACCTTTCTAACTCCAGCTTTTCCCTTTCGATACGCGCGTTTAGTTCTAGTTTTTCGCGTTCTGCCTCCTGTTCACGTTGAAACCTTTCCTTTTCGATGCGTGCGTTTAGTTCTAGTTTTTCTCTTTCAAAAACCATTCTCGTTTCTTCTGCTTGCTTTTCTAATTCTATCCTTTCCTTTTCTGCCTGTTTTTCTAGTTCTATCTTTCCTTTCTAATTCCTTCTCCTTTAATCTTTGGTCCCTCTCCCTAGCCTGTTCCTCACGAACGAAATTTCTAAGGGACTCCCCCTCATAACCGAATTGCTTACCAAGCTCTAACAATTCACTAATGGACGACATGATATTAGATAAACGTTCGCTTCAAATGAGCGTCACTAAATTAACCTGTTTATCTAAGGGAAGATCAAATTCAGTTTCGTTTACAATGAAATGTAAAATAGTATTTCTCAAAACACTCCCGTCTCAAAGGCTTTCCCCGACACTTGTTGGATTTGAAAACTTCAAACAATCCAAAAGTTTTCTCGGATAGGAAGTACAATCCCACCGCTGCCAACAAAATTGTAACGTTGTCGAGCCGACCCTTTGAGACTAGGTAGGGTTTTAAAGAAATAACAAACACGTTCGGTTAAATAAAACTTATATTAAAAAATCAACATGATATATATTGATATATATATATATATATATATTGATATATATATATATATATATATATATATATATATATATATATATATATATATATATATATATATATAATGAGCACACAATACACAAATGAATCTACTACCCTACTAAATGTCTGTAGTCATCCACTACTGTACTATATATATCTGTAGTCATCCACTACTGTACTATATGTCTGTATCCAATATACAAAAGGTAGCATTTCATTGACTATAGACACGATATTCGTATCTCACACAAAATAGTCAATAAATCAAATCATAGGGTTCAATTGACTATAAACACGCTATTCGTGTCACACACAAAATAGTCAAACAAAACAGCATTCAATTGACTAAACACGCTATTCGCGTTTCACACAAAATAGTCAATAAAACAAAACATAGCATTTCAACTGACTAAACACGCTATTCGTGTTTCACACAAAATAGTCAATAAAACAAAACATAGCATTCAATTGACTAAACACGCTATTCGTGTTTCACACAAAATAGTCAATGAATCAAAACATAGGGTTCAATTGACTATAAACACGCTATTCGTGTCTTACATAAGATAGTCAATAAAACAAAACTACGGACGTTAACACGGCACTTCCTTTTGGTGCGACAGTAGTTCATGTTTGTCCGTCTCCACTCCACCGGTTAACATTGGACTGGAATACTCATCTATTCACTCGTTGACCGGCGAGCTGAATATAAAAATGGACAGTTTTCCAAATAATAAAACGAATTAACGCAATACATAATAAAACGAACGTGCTATTACGAAACTGAACATTTAACTGAAACATTAACCAAAAGGAACGCATTTGACTTACCCAACTTTTGGGCTCTAATTCCCGACAAATGAAATGTTTAGAGGTCTGCTCTAATATCCACTGCGTCTTAAAATGACACTGCACTATACCTATATAGTAGTATGCCGTACATGTAAAAAGTGATTCGCGCGAAACCTTCATTTTACGCGCGGCACGTGCGACTCGCTGTTCAGGACAATTCACTTAGAGGAGTATGGTGTACCCTCTATGCCATATCGGGTATTTCGTAACAATTACAGTCATTTGTTATGTCAAGACAGGCAAAACTGGGTTCATCAATCTAACATATAGTCAAGTTCTTTGTCAAAACAGGCAATGCTTGGCTTGTCAATATTCATTCTAGTCAATTGCTTTGCTCAGACAGGTATTGCAGTGTTCGTCAATTCACAGTATAGTAAATTGTTCTGTCGGAAATGTTAACGTTTGTCAGTCCTCATGTTGGTCATCTGTTCTGTCACAATGGACAATGCTAGGCTTGTCAATCCTCATCATAGTCAATTGTTTTGTTAAGACAGACAATGTTAGGCTTGACAATACTCATCATAGTCAATTCCACTGTCAAGACTAGCAATGATAAGATCATCAACCCTCAGTATAGTCAATTGTTCTCTCAAAACAGGCAACAGTAGACTTCAGTACGCCAATTTCGCTGTTACAACAAGCAATGCTAGAATCATCAACCATCAAAGTAGCCAATTGTTCTGTTAAGACTGGCAAAACTAGACGTGTCAATCCTCTTTACGCTTGGTTGTTCGGTCTAAACGAGCACTGCTTGGCTTGGCGTATTTCATTATGGTCAAATGTGTTATTAAGAAACGCAACGCCAGACTCATCTAAGCTACTGTCATGGTAGGTAAATCTAGACTCCAAAGTCCTAGTTATAGTCAATAGTTCCATCAAAGTGGGCAATGCTATGCTTGTCAATCCTCACCAGAGTCAATTTATTATGTGTAGACAGGCAATGATAATCAAGTCAATGCTCATTTTAATCAAGAAAGACACTGGAAGGTTAATTATAGTCGATTGTTCTATCAAAACAGGCCACGATATGCTTGTTAATCCACATTATGGTCCATAGTCTGTTCCGACAGGCAACGCATGGCTCATTATAGTCTAATGAAGAGTTAAGACAGTCAATATTAGACTCTTGAATCCCCATACTGGTCATTTGTTCTGTTGCAACTGGCAATCCTAGGCTCAACAATCCTTATATTTGTTCTGTTGCAACTGGCAATTATAGGCTCAACAATCCTTATCAGTCAATTGTTAGATGTAGACAGGCAAAGCTACGCTTGTAAATGCTCAGATATGTAATGATGTTCTCGACTATTCTCATGAAAGGGTAGTGTACGGTCATGACAGTTATTTTTCCATTTTCTATTAATTACATGTACCGCTACTCTTCATCAGCTACGTGGTCATTTTTTATGTCAAAACCGGCAATGCTAGGTTTGTCAATTCTCATTATAATCAATTGCCTTTTCACGATAATCAATGTTGGGCTCGTTAATATTCATTATATTTAAGTGTTCAGTCCGGACAAGAAATGCTAAACTCGTGATTCCACATTAAGGCAAATTGTTATGTCATTACAGGCAATTCTTGACCCTTTAGTCAATTGTTCTTTTACGACAGGTAAAACTAAACTTGTCAGCCCTCAGTATGGTCAATTTTACCAACAAATAATGCAATGTTAGGCTCGTAAATCCGCATTATACACAGATTTTCTGTCAAGACAGGCAATGTTAGGCTCGTAAATCCGCATTATACACAGATTTTCTGTCAAGACAGGCAATGTTAGGCTCGTAAATCCGCATTATACACAGATTTTCTGTCAAGATAGGCAATGTTAGGCTCGTAAATCCGCATTATACACAGATTTTCTGTCAAGACAGGCAATGTTAGGCTCGTAAATCCGCATTTCAGTCAATTGTTATGTCATGATACGCAATGCAAGACTTACCAATCATCATTATAGTCAATGTTTTGAAAAAGAAATTAAATTCCAGAAACGCATGCGAGGTTGTATTCAACTGTTCTTTGTATTCCACTGTTCTAGACAAGTCAACTTTCATCCGATACAACTGGTGATATATTACACTTATTTTCAGAATTCGACAAAAAGTGTTCTTTTGTTTTTCATTTGTATAACGTACTAAACGTATGGTCTTAAATTGTTGCAAATACTGTATTAAATAAACGTAATTAATTTATCGCAATGTGGGCTTAATCGTCTTATGCAACCTCTACCACAAACACGAAAGCTATTGGGCATTTAACTGGATTCCTGCACAGTTATGAAAGCAGTCAACTTTTGGGTACTTACCATCCTATACATTAAAGTTATGAAAACATACAGCTATTGGGTATTTGACGTGCTATCAATTACAGTTATGAAAGCATACAAATATTGGGTACTTGATGTGCTATCAATTACAGTTATGAAAACTAAGAACTATTGAGTACTTATCGTGCTTTCCATTACAGCTATGAAAACATACAACTATTTGTACTTAATGTGATATCCATTACAGTTATAAAAGCATACAACTATTTGTACTTAATGTGATATCCATTACAGTTATAAAAGCATACAACTATTTGTACTTAATGTGCTATCCATTGCAGCTATTAAAACATATAACTATTTGTACTTAGCGTGCTTTCATTACAGTTATTAAAGCATACAACTATTTGTACTTAATGTGATATCCATTACAGTTATAAAAGCATACAACTATTTGTACTTAATGTGCTATCCATTGCAGCTATTAAAACATATAACTATTTGTACTTAGCGTGCTTTCATTACAGTTATTAAAGCATACAACTATTTGTACTTAATGTGATATCCATTACAGTTATAAAAGCATACAACTATTTGTACTTAATGTGCTATCCATTACAGTTATAAAAGCATACAACTATTTGTACTTAATGTGCTATCCATTGCAGCTATTAAAACATATAACTATTTGTACTTAGCGTGCTTTCATTACAGTTATAAAAGCATACAACTATTTGTACTTAATGTGCTATCCATTACAGTTATAAAAGCATACAACTATTTGTACTTAATGTGATATCCATTACAGTTATAAAAGCATACAACTATTTGTACTTAATGTGCTATCCATTACAGTTATAAAAGCATACAACTATTTGTACTTAATGTGCTATCCATTGCAGCTATTAAAACATATAACTATTTGTACTTAGCGTGCTTTCATTACAGTTATTAAAGCATACAACTATTTGTACTTAATGTGATATCCATTACAGTTATAAAAGCATACAACTATTTGTACTTAATGTGCTATCCATTGCAGCTATTAAAACATATAACTATTTGTACTTAGCGTGCTTTCATTACAGTTATTAAAGCAGTCAACTATTTGTACTTAGCATGCTATTCATTACAGTTACGAAAGCATACAAATGTTTAGATACATAACGTGCTATCCAGTATAGTTATGAAAGCAGAAAAAATATATCTAATGCATATTATAAAGCATTCAATGCATCAATAGACTGTTGTCCTGAATAATGCAAAGCGTCTTTATTAAGTTGTCAGGAAATTCCTACATCAACTGTATGAATAAAGGAAACAAGCTATGAACAATAACTTTCACTATTGATTAGTATAATGTTATTAAAATGACAAATAAGCACGTGTCAAATGCCTTTAGTGATTTTGAAAGCTCATTAAATCTAAATAAATTCCTGTAGCTAATTCATTGATCTGACGAGGTGAACCCGATCTTTTTCTATAGAAGATGGATTTTACGTGCGACCAACGATCCGATTAAGAAGTAGTATTTCCAATGCTACATCAGTTTTCTGGTATACAGATACGAACCCTTTAGAGGATATTGACAAAAACTATAAAATATTAAATACATTATCTTTATCTCCTTTACTTAATTTCTACTTTCCTTATACAAATGCTCCACTTACGGAAAACCATGACGGTCGGTTGAGACTTTTGAGCTTAACTTTAAAACGCAAACCCAGGTAAATACACGCGTGTCTGTATTTTCTTTCTTCACTACTCTTTCTACCCTCAAATGACTGGAAGTATACCTATATATAATGGAAATTTCAGATATTTTGAAGACAATTCAAGTTTAATGCACATTGAAGAGGAGTAAACTGGGTCATCTTTTTCTTCATATGGTAATTATGCGGTCAGACCCGATACGTACATAATTAGTATCGCCTCTATGTTGGTTATATCGCTAATATAAATCGGTATCGATATAAGTTGTCATTTTTTAGATATCATTACGCTGAATTCAAATGTTCTTGTCATTATCAGTCATATCCTAGTTGTATCAGTCCATACATATATTGATAAGCATGGCTACCTTGTATTTAATCAACACATAAGCATATTAATAAGCATGGCTACTCTGTAATTTATCCACACATCATTCTATTGATAAATATGGTTACCTTGTAATTTATCGACACATTAGCCTGTCGATCAACATGGTTACCTTGTAATAAATTGACATAACTCCTATCGATAAACATGGTTACCTTATAATTTATCGACACAACACCTATTGATAAATATTGTTACCTTGTGATTCATCGACATATTAGTCTATCGATAAACATGGTTTTCTTGTAATAAATCGACACATCTCCTATCGATAAACATGGTTACCTTATAATTTATCGACACAACACCTATTGATAAATATGGTTACCTTGTAATTCATCGACATATTAGTCTATCGATAAACATGGTTACCTTGTAATAAATCGACACAACTCCTATCGATAAACATAGTTACCTTATAATTTATCGACTCAAAGTCTATAAACAAGCATGGTTACTTTGTAGTTTATAGACTCAAGCCTATATATCAACCGGGTTACCTTGTAATTTATTGATGCATCAATATATTGATAAACAGGATTACCTTGTAATTTATCGACACATCCGTCGATTGACAAACAGGGGTTACCTTGTAATTTATAGACAAATCAGCCTATAAATAAGCATGGTTACACTCTAGCATATCAACATATAAAGATTGTGATAAATGTGGTTATATTGTAATAATCAACACATTCATTTTTTTTCATTTCCTTCATAATCTTTCTGGTCGTAGGGCGCCACTGATGATTCATAAAACACTCTTTCTCAATTTGCTCTTTTTTCAGCTGCACTTGGAGACCTTGCAAAGATCGTGCCTGTCCACTCTTTCTTACCACCTCTTCGTCTCTCTGGCTTGTTTTCACTATCATCTTTCTGTGCAATGTAGCACTGTCTTTGACCATCTAAGTTTGCTTTGTCTTTATGGTGAAGAGGAGATCTTTATTTGGTCCAACTACACCTTGCATTTTATTAGACATATGGTCTAAGTATATGATTCGCAGGTTATTTCGTTATCATATCATCTTTAAGCATGAATTCTTATCTCTACTTGGGTTGATAGGGTCCATGTCTCATATGTATACAGGAATATAGACACGACGAGTAAGCGCATAAGATTAATGTTTGCACCAAGTGTAATGATGTTAAATTAAAAAAATGACCTACAGCCTAGCCGGTACAGCTATTTGCTATGTAATCCTTGAAAGAACACCAGGGTCTTAATCTTCTTTAGGTGTTAAAACAACCATATACTTAAGTATGTTCCTGTAGACATTCCAATCACTCTTATTTTTGTTTTGAATGTCACTCTGATCGATTGTTATTAGCTTGATCCTTTCAGCGCTGGTCTCCATCATATTTTAGTGATGCATTGTCAAGACGGTTCACAGTAAGGTTTCCAGTTCTTGTTCATCTCCTGCTACGCCATCAATACAAGGAGCAAATTGTAGGTTGGTGATTGTTCAGCATTTAAGACTGACCCTGCCCTGATGGTCTTCCAAGGCATCAAACAAGACCCTTTTTCAGGCAGATGTTGAAAAGAGTCGGTGAGTAAGGCGATGATTTCTAAAATTGTGGGTCTGAACCAATCTCCAATGCTGCCTCTAACAATAACTGCGTTATCCGCTCAGTCATTCATATTTTCTATAGTATCAACAAATTAGCCGATTGATGAGCATGGCTACACATAAGCCGATTCAATAACACGGTTACATTATAACATATTAAGAAAGAAACCTTTTGATAGCCATGTTTGCACATACACATATTGTACATATGTTTGCATTTGTATAAATTGACGAATAAGTTTATTGATACACATGGCAACATTGCAACTTATAATTATATATCCCGATTGAAAAGCATGGCTATGTTGTAAACGTGCCAAAGTATAAACCTATTGAAGAAACATGGTCACACTCTAACTTATCGTTGAGAAAGCCTTTTGAAAAACATTGTTACTTATCAAGATATAAGTTGATTGATAATCATGACTCTAAAGTAACTTTCTGATACACTAGCTTATTGATGAACATGGTAACAGTATACCATATCGAAACGTAAGTCTATTGATAAACATGGTAACAGTATACCATATCAATACTTAAGTCTGTTGATACATATGGTCACACTGTATCATACTGAGACATATGTCTTTTGATAAATGGGGTTATGTTGTAACGTATCCCTAGATAATCCAGTTAAAAGTTGTGGTTACATTTTGTCGTGAAAAGATATGATCATATTGCAAGAAACGTGTTTGCTGTCTGAGGGTATTGAAGGTTTCATAAATTACATATTTGTGGTGAATACGACTCCTTGACATTATGAATACATGTTGTACAGTCACTTTTTTACTAGTTTGCATGGATACCCAACATAATTATGAAGCTAACATGAGCATGATCCGATATAAGAAGGCATAGTCACAAGGCTGGGCATTAAAGTTGGAATATATGGAGAGATTAAGATCGGGTTTGATGTAGAGGATATAAATGTATTCGTTAATTGCTGGATGTATACTTGTATAATAGTAAATAAAGGAATGCGAAGAATAACTAGATGAGTTACTGGTAACACAGGGAATATCATAGGTGAAAACTAACGCTTTCTTGATTTTAACGATGTCAGAAGTGGGATCTTAAGAACGTAACCATGGTCAATACTGGGAAAATCAAAAAGCAATAGGAACATACGAGACTGTAATAATTCATGCTTTGACAAAATGGAACTGAACTACTCAACCTTAATACCTCCAAATATGTATTGAAGAAAGAAAACCACAAAGAGTTTAAACGGTGAAGCAACGCCTTTGATGAGGATAAATGATAAACTTGTGGAATAATCCTTGATAGCTAGAGATGCTGCCGGGCCGCAGAATTATTTGATTATTTAATCTTTAATTATTTGATTATTTAATCTTTAATTATTTGATTATTTAATCTTTAATTATTTGACGAAGAAGAGCAATTATTTAATGATGCACATATAAAAGTATGGAAGGAAAGAATGAGTACAGAAGATTAAACACGAACTTATTTATGTGAATTATTTCAAAGTAAACACATGCATAGTCTCAGAGTTTAAGATTACGTAAATACAATACAATCATCTGGCTCGTCAGACACATTGGGTCCAGAACGAAAATGACAATCTGTTAATGAAACACTTCATTCAAGAACATAAGCTTCGACTAAGAAGATTTATTATAAGTTATCCCGAATCCTTTGAAACAAGTTTTCATAATAGCAAAAGGTGGGGAGTGTAATGAAAATCTTAACGAACCACATTCGGTAGAGACATTTAATCATGCTAACACAACCGCAAGACGTTTCAATAAATTGTGAGTTGCCATGGGATCGGTCAGTGCCTTATGTTGCACAGTGGGGAATTAATTGTTGATTGACTGTTGAATGATATTGTATATTAGCAAATACGTGAATAGTGTCTACCACAACACTATGAAACAGATGTCCTCGTTGAGCTATGTAATGTCATTCGGACCAAAATGTATTATTTTTGTCCGACCACCAGAAAGAATGGGACCGGTTCATTCCGTTGTCTTGTTTGCAAGTTATAGCATATAGGGGTCATTACAAGACTCACCTCTCTCAATGCTGTATTATCAGGATGCCCGTCTGTCTACCGGCGTTGTATTGTCGCAAGGGTCTATTAAAATCACCATGATAGTGATACAGAAATTGAAGATAATTTTGAAGAACCAAAAGACCCAGACATTGTGAAATACTTGAAACACACAAACATATACACTTATGTATATATACAATGTTACGTATATTTAATTTAAGTAATTTATTTTTTGTTTTAATTGCTTGTTTCAGATTCAAATTTGACATATTAAGTTTAAATTTCATTCATTGAGAGGTATTTTTTTTTAAAAAGTGGGATGACCTGTACTCTACAATTAAACACCAGATGTTGACCTTATTTCTGACCTTGCTTCATAGTTTGTAAACAAGCTTTTAAAATGATTGGTTAATTCCAAAGACATTATGGAGCTTTGTTGTAAACATCTTTCTATTTTTAGTTCTTGAGAGTTAAACTAACTGATTCTCATAAGATCATGTGCCCCTTCCTTGTTTACGTAAAAACAGGTATATAAATTATGTTTTGGAGCGAACTATTTAGTTGAAACTGGGCTGTTAGAACACTAAATTGTGTTGTTTTGAGTCATTTTAAATTACCTTGTACTAGAAATTATTTCAATTCGTTTAGATCAAGAGGATTTATTTTGTTATTTATCTGGAAAACATTTTTGCTCATTGAATTTCATAAGACCAGAACTGACTTCATCACGTGACGTCGTCTTCCATCTTGGATGCTTCACTAAGATTCGAACTGGGAGTTATTAGGACATTTTGTTACCAGGACTTTTGCAATTTCACTAGTGGATTATATTTTAAATTATGTTTGGATTAACTTTGGAATTGATTCTTAAAACCGCAAGTTTATTTTCTTTTCTGGAAAATATTTGTGCTCAATAAATTGTTTATTCAGTTTTTACAAGCTTGTTATTTTCACTCTTTCTATGTTACTGTTTATTAAAGCCTAAGCACGTAACATATATATATATATATATATATATATATATATATATATATATATATATATATATATATATATATATATATATATATGCACTCTGTTATGTCAGGCGTGCTAGTCGCAGGCCACTCGGTTCGTAGAGAACTGAGTGAAATTGCAGATAATGTTTGCATCCACTGACGTGGGTACATATGTCGTGCCAACAGCCCAGGGATAATTGATAATTGATCCGATTACACAGATTCGTACGACTGACTGCTGGTGAGCCATGAACTGAAACTGACCTTGATTGACCCGTTTTTGCATGGGGAACAACACGATTACTGCGTGGGGAACATAGTACGGTTACTACATGGGGAACAATATTATGAGTCACGATTGCTATTACAGTGATCGTGAATGTGAATATGCTTTGTGATTGATTGATTTAATTACAAATATTACACATTGGAACATTTGTTAGTAGCTGATTGGTTATTTGTTTATTGACTAAATACGTCTGTACCTTGTTTTACTGATTGTACAAATATTTAATTCATCATTGATTAGCAAACTGTCGTAATTAGTCTTATGTATTTACATAGAAATTTGTGTATTAAAAGAATACCAAAAACAAAGAGGTATATTTTTTGGAACATTGCCTAAACACAGTCCTCGTCTCTAAAGGGGATAAGTCAAGATGTATCAATTTGCCCCAGACCAATGATCGTTGGGAAACTAATGATGGACACAGAGTCCCAGATCCAAATGAATTATGAAGCATTTGAAATTAGAAGGCAGGGTTAAAAACAACTTGGCAGAGGTATTCGGATATAGAGGAGCTTACGACTAGGTTGGAGCCTTGAAATATAAGAAGATTCGTTCATTTGTAAATGCGTAGATGTGTACTAGTAAATAACGAATTAGAACAAATAATCTTTGAGGTAATTTTACCACGGGGAATATACATCAGTGAATATAGAGGCCTTTTTGACAAAATTATATCATATTATTAACCGGCTTGAAGCAGTTATTTATTTTTCTGTGCCGTTTTTTATGACACAAGTGCTTGTTGTCTGCTTTCGTCTATGGTCTCCGTCTAGGTTGGAGTGTTCATCATGTATTGGCTGTTCAGTTCACATGTGTTTCTTCATTTTCTTGTTTTTGAAACGAGAACATTCAGACTTTTCTCAGCTGTCTTGCACCACTGCTATAACGTCCTATGTTATTGAAAAATCGCCATCATGTCATCGCCAGTCAACCCGTCTGTGCTATGATGGACCCTCATTAATGACTTTAAATGAACACTACTTCGCTGTCCACACTCCATTGTGTTCTAGACTAAACAACCTGGGACTACATTAAACATTAGTTCAATGAAAACGGAAGCGAAAAAAAAATGTTGTTTCAAAGCTGCCCGGCGTAGAACAGTAAGACAAATTCCAGTTATCTCCTTTTTGCCCATTACGGCTCAACAATTTAACAATTTGGCTTATAATTTAGATAAAGTGATTGAAATCCCTATTAAATCGACAACCTTTTGCGTCAAGATATACTACTGCGTATTACATTATTCAATGCCCAATCAGTATAACCACCGTAAAAAAGAGCACATAAATAGTTAGTTTTATCAACGAGCAAAATATTTATCATTGCAAAAAACTCCGTGATCAAACGTCGTAACTACACCACAACCGTCAATTTCGACCACACATCTTTTGAACTAGTCCAAACCACACTAACATTGCAACAAAGGTTAGTTCATTTTCTGCCTCTACTGCCCTCCTCTTAGTAGAAAATATCTGACTGAATTTATCTTTTTGGAGCAGTTTCCGAATCTCCTTGAGTATGGCTATCATATATGTGGCAGCCTCATTATTCTTGGAGATTTCAACTTTCACTTTGACTGTCCTTGAAACTAATGCACATCAGAACTCCTAGATTCCATTAATGTTTTCAACCTAAAACAATCAGTTAAACACCTCAACCATAAGCATGGTCACATTGTAAACTGGATTCCTCATAATCCCGATGATAATATTATACGGTCTTCCATTGTGTCCCACGAACGTGCATCAGATCTCCTCTGCGTTATAAGCCATCTTGACGTATAATTATCTAACCCTGCACCTTTATTTGCTAGAAGAAACCTCTTTATGATAACTAGAACCAAACTAATGCATTTCATCCAAGCGAACCTAAGAATATGCTTACCTCCGACAGCAGAACAACTCAATAACCGACCATGTACATTTGTATTGAACAATATGCCCAGCCATCAAGCACAGAGTATCAATTCAAAACTTCTGTCCGTGGAATAGCTAAAGAAGTTCGCCGTAAGGCATCGAGGTTTTCACTTTTATCCGGATTAACTATTCATAAGCAAATCTATGAATCCGCTACGAAGAACGTCGAAAACAAAGTCCATGCAGCAAAATCAGTCTGCACAAGTACAATGATCACGGCAATTTCCAGTTGCAAAGAGCTTTCTGAGATTACTAACAGGCTAATGTCAAGGAACAAATGTACACCACATCCAACTACCTTCTCTCCAGACGACCATTTGGACCTATTTGCCAATTTCCTCCGTGACAAAGTGCAAACCATTAGAGATAATCTTGACAACACATCTTCAATTAAATCATGGTAAACATACAGTTGCGATACAGAATTTCAGCGGCAAACGTTGGCAGTATTTGAACCCATCTCAATGGATTTAGTACGGACAATAATGATGAAGAGTTCACCAAAGTCACGTGAACATGATCCAATTGTACAATCACTAATGCTTGACGGCTTAGATCCAATACTGCCTTATCTAACTGATGTTAGTATTACCTCTCTCTAATCAGGGAAATTACAATCATTTTAAAAACCTGCCATTGCAATGCCTCTGCTGAAGCAACCGATACTCGACCATAGCGATTTCAAGAACTAGCGCCCAGTTTCTAATCTCTAATTCATATCAAAGATTTTTGAAAACTTTGTTTTAAAAGAGCTTGTATTTCATCTGAGTTCAAAGAATTTTTTTCTAGCAATGTAAAGTTTAAATATCGCATTTGACAAAGTACTGAAACTACTTTTTGAAAGGTAGTTAATGATATTCTCTCTGCTTTGATGGCGGAATGATTACAGTCCTCGACCTTCTTGATTTGTCTGGAGCATGTTACACAATATACCATGATATATTACTGAACTGTCTCCAGCACGTATTTAGCATTTATGTAACAGCCTTACTGTGGTTCAAGTCTATCTTAGTCAATAGTACACAAATTGTATCTACAAATGGAATACACTCCAGCCCAGTTGATCTATGGTGTGGTGTTCCACAGGAGTCGGTTCAGGCACATTTTCTTTACATTATAAACACTCCGCCGCTCTCAAGTTTTATAGATCATCACCGACTATCTCACCAATTGTACGCTGATAATACCAAAATATATACATCTAGTCACCCGACTGACGTTGTTGCTACCATTCTAGGTGCAGAGAGGTGCATTTATGATATCAAATCAATGATGACCTGTAACAAGCTGCAGAAGAATGATGATAAAACAACTGAGGCCAATCTGATCACAACAAAAGGACGATCTCATTCACATCCTTTACATCAAGCAATAAATAACAGCAAAACCAACATTAAATTCACAGCCAGTAAGAAACCTAGTTATTACTGTAGACAGTACTCTCACACTGCACCAACATGGCATAAACAAATGCATCTGATCCATTCGCAAATATCTTTCAGTTGATGACACTAAAACACTTGTGTGTTCATTAGTACTTACAAGAATGGACTATTGTAATTCAAATCTGCCAGGTTCGTCTCAATATCAACTCCAGAAACTTGAAGAACTTCCAGCCGCTGCTGCTAGAATCATCCTTCGAATACCACGATCTGAGCACACGTCCCGCTGCTCTGTAGCCTACACTGGATATTCATTCGATTCAGAATCAAACACAACATTTTGTATCTGTGTTACGTTTCACTAACGGACTCCAGTCCAACATACCTATCTGGCCTCACGCATGTGTACACAACAGCAAGATATTTACGTTCCTCTTCTGACAATGGTACACTCGTTATTTCCATTCTGAAAACGAAGTCATATCGACCACATTCTTCTGCATACCATGACCCTGCAATGTGGAGCGAATTGCCCACTGAACGTGGACACAACAACACAGTCATCCCATTCAAGAGTGCTCCTAAAACGCACCTTTTTCGACTTAAGAACAAATTTAAAGACATAAAAATGTTTCCTATCTTAGATAGTTTCAATATGTTCTATGTTTATGATTTCATTGTGTTTGTTTTTTGTTTGTAATCATGTCATTATATATTGTTTTGAATGTTACAGGTGTTTTCTAATGTTCTGAAGCGCTTAGAGCTTTTAAAGATTAGGCGCTATACAAAGTCCTTGTTATTATTATTATTATTATTATTATTATTATTATTATTATTATTATTATTATTACCTTAATTATTATTATATTAAAACAATTTGTGTGTTTGCAGAATGAGACGCCATGTGCAATATTCAGATTGAGCATGATATGTATGTCATTTAGAAAATCACGTATGGCATGATCTTGGACCTTACCACCATTACTCCAAATGTTAAGACATGTATGATAAGTTAAAACAATTATTAAAAAAACAACATGAATAAATGTTTTATTCAAAGGCTTAAACTTAAAAATAATATTGCAAACATATTTAATTTCCGCGTTAATTTGCCTGTATGGTAAGCTTTTGTCCTTTATCAAGCGATGGTAGTTGTCTTTCCCAAGCTGACCTTTCTGCTTGACAAATAAATATTATTCCTCTACAGTGTATTACTCGCATGGTGCCAGTCTGAACACCGGCTCTGTAAATTTCAGTCCATCATGAACTATTCATATGTCATCCAACATGGCAGTTATCTTTGCACAATACAAACAGAGCGATTCAACGATATTGATTTATATATAATTTGTTTCAAACACGATAACGCCAACTGTTTTTAATATATGCCTCATGAGATATTTGATGCGTTATGAATGCAGCGGTGTCATATGAATCTAATTTGTGCTGCGTATTCATAATACATCTCGATTTTACTTCTCCGTTCAGATAAGTACATGTATTGGATGATTTTATATATTATTTCCTAAAGCATATAAATGCCAATAAATATTTTGTAACGAGACTAGTTTTTACCTTCATTTCAATTTTTTTTAAAATTAATATTGTCATACTCAGTTCTATTTTAACTGAATACTTGCAACATACCTTTTATGATCTCATTATAAGTGAAGTGTCTTCTTTATGGATTGACTATGATCAGTAATAATTAGTAAAATAAATGTGTTCACAATATAATCGCTGCAGTGTATATACTTCACTGTTCCTAATACAAGTTTCTCAGCAATCAACCGCATTGCTGGCAGATACTACTTACATAATTTACAATGTCGCTGGTGATAAGTTGTATTATCCCCAAGATTAAAGTTTCGTAAATCTTGAACACTTATTGTAAGGTCTAACTGACTGTTTATTGAGTTTTCGTATAAAACTGGAGACATATCGTACTTCACAAATATACGTGTTGTACAAAATGTTATTGTGTCAAATGGTGTTAACGAATAATAAATACAAATTCTAGTATATGTGAACAAAACACAGATACATTTTAGAAGGTAAGATATGTGTCACTAATAAAACACAGACAAAATAAAGAAGATAAGATGTGTAACTGTAAAAATATAGACAATACCAGGGAGACAGTGCGTGTATCTGTAACAAACCACAGACACAAGAAGATATGATGTGTACTGTAAGAACAGACAACACCAAGGAGACAGTGCGTGTATCTGTAACAAACCACAGACACAAGAAGATATGATGTGTACTGTAAGAACAGACAACACCAAGGAGACAGTGCATGTATCTGTAACAAACCACAGACACAAGAAGATATAATGTGTACTGTAAGCACAGACAACACCAAGGAGACAGTGCGTGTATCTGTAACAAACCACAGACACAAGAAGATATGATGTGTACTGTAAGCACAGACAACACCAAGGAGACAGTGCGTGTATCTGTAACAAACCACAGACACAAGAAAATATGATGTGTACTGTAAGCACAGACAACACCAAGGATATGATGTGTACTGTAAATACATATAGAAATCCAAGGAGACAGCACGTGTATCTGTAACAAAACACATACACAAATCATGAAAGTAC
Organism: Unio delphinus; assembly: GCA_029339505.1. NCBI lineage: Eukaryota > Metazoa > Mollusca > Bivalvia > Unionida > Unionidae > Unio > Unio delphinus. The sequence goes on from JAQISU010000231.1 coordinate 1,563,072, forward strand.
AATGTGTAGACGAAATAACGGCAATAACCGACTGCATTACTATGTCTTCAGAAAACATAGAAAAACTACAAGTAGGAATGAATTTGAAAAAGTAATTGCATATTAGCCGTTTTAGAGAATTTGATGTAAAGGAAGTCGTTTGAAATTTTGTAAGAAAATATTAGTGTAAAGGCGGGAAATCTTTAGAATAAGTTGCACATAAATACTATGGATGACACTTGCAGGACTGGAAGGTAGAATAAGCCATCTGCCATTTATTGTCGCGTGGTATTATATTAAAATAATCTAAACAAAGTACTTCAGAATTATTTTTCAGGAAGAATTATTAACAATATATATAATGTAGAGGACATTTTTTCTCAAGGATACATAATGATAAAGATATATAAGAAACTTACTATGTCGGTCGTTTTCTTAAGGAAAAAGAATGCAAAAGAATAATAACACAACTAATGTGGATGGCATTTTCACAAGGATACCGCATGCCACGAGACAGAAGAAAGCTGTTGTGGAGTCCATTTTCACAAGGTAGCTGCATGACAAAAAAATACAAAGAAGCTAACACGGAGGACATTTTCACAGGAATACTGCAATAAAAGAAGTAATAAAAGTAACATGGATGTCATCATCTCATAAGATACCCTTATGACACAGAATATTATGGATAGTGGACAGTTTAGTGTTAACAAACCTACAAACAAATAGAAAAGACAAAAGTAAAATAGAACGACTTATACTAGTAGAATAAGTATACTTCATAGCAACTCATTTATTAAAAGCAAATCTACATCTTTGCATTAAATTATCTTAGAATCATGGAAGGGTTCAAAGAATGACTAATGAAACTAGTTATACCATATTTCGTTTAGTGGAGCTCTCTAACTTTCGTGTTGTATACACATGCGACGGAAAACGGTGTTTATAACAAAAATGAAAAGTTTACGTTAGTTTCTGAAACAGCGAATGTGCTTTTTAATATTTTTTAATTTACTAGACGGTTATGCAATGCTTGAGGTCAGCATATCTCTTTTGATTTTTATTTCTTTCAAGTATTTATCTTTAACTGATTTGGATTATTCTTCCCTAGTATTGTATCCAGTTTTACATTTCATATCAGAGACCATGGGAGAACGTATCAGTGGTGATACAACTTCGTTACAAAATCTAATGTAATAAATATTGGTCGATATAGATAAATACATGCATAAGTATATGCTGCAGAAATGTCAGATGTGGAACAACGAATGTCGGAAAAACAGCAAATGAAAACCTCTCGTTCCCGTATAAATCTTTGCGTACAGGTTCTTTAGCGTATTGATAAAACATTAAATATTACGATTAAAGAATGAGGATCTAAATTAAATTTATAAATATGTGTTTAATGCCAGCGTTCTGATTTATTGGCAGTTAAGCAAAATTACTATAATACCAGTGTGTGGATTTATAGGATTCAAATGCAGTTAACCAGATGTGTCTAGTTACTAGTACAAGAGTGTGGGTTTATAGGCAAGCGAACAATATGTATCGAATACCAGAGTGCCTATTTGTTACGGCAAATATTACGCTCTAACCGCTCCGGAGGCCTAGTGGTTAGAGTGTCCGCCGCGGACGCGCAGGCTGTTGTTTTGATCCCCAGCCCAGTCATACCAAGAACTTACAAAAATGGTAGTAACAACTGCCTCGCTTGGCGCTCAGCATTAAGAGGTTAGTGTTAGGTCTGGTTGGCCTGGTGTCAGGATAATGTGACTGGGTGGGATATCATGATACATGTCCGAGGCATGATGCCCCAGTGCTAGATGATCATAATAAACTGCCTCACTGCAGACATCGTATGAAAAGTGTTAAAGCAAAGTTAAAATTCCTAATCAAACAAATAAACAAACAAACGGTAAATATTCGATAACTTATTTTATGATGATATAAACAAACAAACGGTAAATATTCGATAACTTATTTTATGATGATATAAACAAACAAACGGTAAATATTCGATAACTTATTTTATGATGATATAAACAAACAAACGGTAAATATTCGATAACTTATTTTATGATGATATAAACAAACAAACGGTAAATATTCGATAACTTATTTTATGATGATATAAACAAACAAACGGTAAATATTCGATAACTTATTTTATGATGATATAAACAAACAAACGGTAAATATTCGATAACTTATTTTATGATGATATAAACAAACAAACGGTAAATATTCGATAACTTATTTTATGATGATATAAACAAACAAACGGTAAATATTCGATAACTTATTTTATGATGATATAAACAAACAAACGGTAAATATTCGATAACTTATTTTATGATGATATAAACAAACAAACGGTAAATATTCGATAACTTATTTTATGATGATATAAACAAACAAACGGTAAATATTCGATAACTTATTTTATGATGATATAAACAAACAAACGGTAAATATTCGATAACTTATTTTATGATGATATAAACAAACAAACGGTAAATATTCGATAACTTATTTTATGATGATATAAACAAACAAACGGTAAATATTCGATAACTTATTTTATGATGATATAAACAAACAAACGGTAAATATTCGATAACTTATTTTATGATGATATAAACAAACAAACGGTAAATATTCGATAACTTATTTTATGATGATATAAACAAACAAACGGTAAATATTCGATAACTTATTTTATGATGATATAAACAAACAAACGGTAAATATTCGATAACTTATTTTATGATGATATAAACAAACAAACGGTAAATATTCGATAACTTATTTTATGATGATATAAACAAACAAACGGTAAATATTCGATAACTTATTTTATGATGATATAAACAAACAAACGGTAAATATTCGATAACTTATTTTATGATGATATAAACAAACAAACGGTAAATATTCGATAACTTATTTTATGATGATATAAACAAACAATATTTGTATTCACGTAAAATTGACGTACAAAATGAGCAACTTGAGCAGGCCTTTAAATTGTTACAATGATGTCTACTTTTTGCAGAGACGTATTATTATGATTCCAAAAAAAGACTGTTGGTACATCCCAATTACAAAGACATGGTCTTAAAGAAATTAATATACATGAGCAATATACTACTATATTGAGAAATGAATCGTAAATAATAATAAACTTGGACGAAAACCAAGTCCTAATGATTACAGTTCTGAAGATACTTTAAACTTATTCCAGAATAAACCCAACGTTGGCGGCGTTGATGTGTCTCTAATGACATGTGTTGTGGAATCATACTATTACATTCCAAGAATATATTCTTATTTTAATTTCTGTATATATCCAAGTCTCTATTTCCAAGAATGGTATTTCTGAGCACTTTGTTGGTTCAGAGAATATTAACTGCAATTCAATAAATTAAAGAAATATAATCCAGCCAAAATGAAATACTGGACACAGTAATATTTAAACTTATTCAATTCAGATGTTAAGTACAAAATGGAATTAAGCATTGCATATAATAAATAACAAAAGGTGCAAACATTTGCAAACTAAATATACATAACAACTTATTGATTATTGTATATTATGTATTTATTATGTTTATTGTTCTAGGGTGCACAACTTTGAGATTCTGAAAGTAAGCTCAGTTTTTTTTAATATTGGGGTTGATCGTAATTATTATCAAGGCTATTTCTTCTTTGTTAACGGCTGTATTGATTTGATATTGAACTCATACATGTATACTCTCTATTTATTTGATTATGTTTAACAACCCTTCTACGTTATAACGACTATACTGCCAGACAGACCATAATGGGAAAAAAAATCTTGGATTTATCTATCGTTAATTAAAATATAGGATTTACCCTACCTTAATTAAAATCTATTATTTACCTATCTTTACGTAAATGTGTGGATAAGAAAACGAAGTTAAATAGCATTTAGTTCTGATAAATGGTATTGTGTCGCTGAACAGAATTAGTAATTAAAAAATGTTTTTATTAACCTACAAACAAAGAGGCCAAATGACAGTGTCTTCTAGTGTTATTGTATTATAACTTCTAAGTAACCTCAGAATAAACATGTCATTGAAAAAATGGTTTATGAATCTTGCATTCATGACAATTATACAAGATCTGTAATTTATTCCGGCGAACTATAATACCGATGAGAGTCCGACCATCGTGTCCTAGTCGTTCTATATCTTCACTTGTTGGATGGATCCTTACAAAATATATAAATCATTTATTTAAGCTATTTTTAAAACAAAATGGGAATGCAACAAAAACAGTTATTAATGATCATGGAATCATTATAGCACATATGAAGGCCTACAAATGTAAGCATGTAAGTAATTACTCGCATTTATCATGCAGACGTCTTCCAAACGTTTGACAGGAAATCAAGTTAAAATTATAGTATATATATATATATATATATATATATATATATATATATATATATATATATATATATATATATATATATATATATATATATATATAAAACTGATTAATCGTAGACCCAACCATGCAGTCCAACTATTTGTTTTGGTGGGGGGAGGGAGGGTTAAATATGAAAGAATTAAATATGATATATGGAATAATGACATATATATGCACTATTACTATTGAATACCACACTATTAGACAGAGTTGTTAACCAAGTTCTAAGTGTAAATGATATGCACTATTACTATTGAATGCCACATTATTAGACAGAGTTGTTAACCAAATTCTAAGTGTAAATGATATGCACTATTACTATTGAATACCACACTATTAGACAGAGTTGTTAACCAAATTCTAAGTGTAAATGATGCGTCCCACCCAGGCTATACAACACAGATCGTATTAATTCAGCCTTCGTTCTGTTTACTCAGATCTCAAATGCAGTCACGCTCTCAACCAATGATACTAACTGAGTAAGCAATTATAACAATGACACGATGTGTTCATATCGTCTTTGTGTCTTCTACTACTGAAATTTTACGAAACGCCAAACCATTTATAGAAGTGTATTAATTTGTATTGTTTTATTTTGCATCTTTTGCTTTATGCTTGTCACTTTCATATGCAGTCAGTCAAAAAATGACACTTCCAATTATTGGCAATCAGGATAAAGGCCAATGCATTACTTGGCATCAATATAACATTGCAAACGTTCATGGAACAAATAGAACAAACAGAGCAAAGTTGCACGTTATTCGTATAGATCGAATATTATTACAGATTACGCACATCATTCAGACAGTAATGTTACAAATAATGCGTGATATTCATGACAAGCCTAGAATAACGAGTAGCTTCTGGATGAAATTTGAAGTAATCATTTATGTTTATTCGAGGAAAAATCGAACATCCCATCAAGGCAAAATGACACTGTGCAGTAGGTGTCGGTATTGATTTTGTCACAACACTAATTACAAGAAAAGACCTGTATAATAATCATAACGTTGGAAATGCGTATGTAAAGTCAGTGGTCAAATCACAGTCTAGTTCAAGAAAGAGAATATCAAACCATCCTATTTTGAAATAGATTGACTCATATATGCAGTCCGTTTTGTTGATCATATTTAATTGTGATCTGGCAAAACACCAACGTCAACAACAAGAAGAGCAACTACTACTTTTACTACTACTACTACTATTACTACTAACAATAATAATAATAATGATAATAATAATATTATCAATAATAATAATAATAATAATAATAATAATAATAATTTCTTCTTTATCAGAGCATAAAGTTATTAAGACAGTTCAATGATAGTTTTGTAATTTACCAAGACATATACTTCATTTAAGCAACGTTGTTTCGATGCACATTTATATTGCTCGTAGTATTGAATGTGACAATGCAAGCAAATGCTTATAATCGTCAATACTTATCTATACATATTCAGAACATAACATGTGAATGAACTCCTTACATCCTGAGTCCTCTACAAAATGTAGTTCTACGCATTGTGTGGTTGTTTACAATCACCTTTGCATATTGATAAGTTGATTGTTTCCTTTTTTAAGTTTCTATGTTTCTTCAGAGTGGTTAAATAAATATCATACACACTTATGATTTAAACATGAACGATATTTTAATAATGAAATTAGAGCACTAAAACCACTTGTTTACCTACGCCATTGACGTTAACGCTAGGTCATTAACTTAGAGGATAATGGAACTTAATGTGGAAAAAAAAATCTCAGCAAGATGACGAACCAACAATAAGTAAATAATTTATTTTAATATATTTAGAGTTGATCAAAGTCATTATTTCGATTTAGTAAGGGTATAAGCGACCATAAATTATGTATGTCTGTCTGTTTCTCCGCATCTCTCTGTCTCTGTCTCTCTCTCTCTCTCTCTCTCTCTCTCTCGAAAGATCGAAGATAGTTCCTTCTGCGACCACCCTCTGGTGTATCATTTCTACTTAGTGCTTAATATGTACTGCTGATATCAACTAATTTGAAGCGGATAATCAGTTTATGTACTGCTACTCTCTGGATACATCTCCTTCGATTATACATATAGCCAACACATGTAGTTTCAAAATGTTTAGTAGGCATGTCATTTTATTTTACAGAATCGCTTAAACAAACAATAAAGTAGCTGTTCGTTTTGGATGATTGTTTTAGAGTCACAACCCTGTTATTTTAACACTAATGTCGTAAACAACTAACTTGATAAACAGCTCCGGTGCTTGGGAGTTTGCCTTAGCTCATAAGGGCCTAATCTTTATTATATAATAGTATACAGTTGTGATAATAAAATTACATGTACTCAATCTCAACAGGTTTTAGTAGAAAATTACTTTTACTAAAATGTCTGTCCTAATATATATATATATATATATATATATATATATATATATATATATATATATATATGGAGGGATGGACGAATGGATGGATGATAGATAGATAGATAGATAGATAGATAGATAGATAGATAGATAGATAGATAGATAGATAGATAGATAGATAGATAGATAGATAGATAGATAAATAGATAGATAGATAGATGATTGGATGGATGGATGGATGGATTGATATATAGTATAACAAAGAATAGCTCTTAAAACAGTGTTAAAATAATTGCCCCGAAGGACCGTTATCAAGGACTATCTATTCCTTATCACATTGTTTTAAAAACTGTTTTTTTTTTAATACTGTCCCAGAGGCAATTGCGTCTTACGCTACAACAAAGGCTATCCTTTGTTATACTGTCCCAGATACAATTCCTGGTTACGCCACCTCAAGGGTGCTTCGTGTTTGTACTGCTTATATTATATAGTGACTCAATCTTGTGGCGTGAATCATTGTATTCAATCACCTCAATCTACACCCCACTACACCCATATCCACACGCCTTAATGCATGCTTTGCAATCAGTAAGTATTAAAGTCACCAGTGGTAAGTACTAAATAATGTTACTTCGTAATAGCAGGTACAAAAAATCCTCCATAGTGATCTGATTGTTTTCGTTGCAAATTGTGGCCTATTGAAGGGATGAAATACTAGGTTGATGAAGTTCACTGAGATTTCTTCAGTCTGTAACCCATTACATATCCAATGTGTCAAACCTTATTTTGTAGGTTCATAAATGTGCAGGCCGACCAGAAATGCAGTACGTGAAACGTACATTCAACATGCAAAATTTACATCTGGTACTTTTACAATCTTGTTCAAGTCTGACATTAACAGAAACAAAACTAAGTACGTGGATTCAAATGAGAATTGGATACTAGGGCCAAATGCATTTAGATTACAGTAATGCCAAACTTGCATGGGTAATTCGATACATTTCTCTGTTAAATACAAAGCATTCATAATTTCTGCTAACGACGTTTCTAACTCAGTCACATGCCACACAAATATAAGTACTTGCCAACTAGATTGTTATAACGCATTACCTTTCAACGGAACAAAACACTGAATTTGACTCACTTGTGGTTATACATGTTGTACTCAATAAATAATAGTCCACTGATACATTAGAAACTAGATAATTCCATATAATGCATTTCGATACCTATTCATCTATGATTATATCATTTTTAAATTGTAGCTAATACAACCAAAGGATGCAGTCCAATACAACGGGAACGCTGAAGTCAAATATAACTGAACGCTGAAGTTTAATTTTTTGCATTTGTAAAGAATTAAACCAATACTCTAATAAATATTTCATACCTATTTTAGCATTTTCCCATATCAATCTAATCGATACTTACTGCATGCATACTTTGTATTTCACCATATCGATATATTCGATGCTTATTACTGCATGCCTAATGTAGCATTTCATCATCATATCGATCTAATCAATGCTTAATAAAAGCCTAATTTAGCATTTCACCTTATCTGATAGTTGTTATTTTTATTGTATTGCATTAGCATGTATTTTTCAATGTGAGGTTACGTAAGAAAGTTAGCAATGTATTTGACTAAATTTTCCAATAGCCAATAGCCATACAACTCTTATTTTAGCTTGATACAAAGATTGCCCATTCATATTTCACTTTACTTTCGAATCAATTCTAAATGTTTGACTTAGTATTGCATAAAACGTCTTTGACAGCATTGGTCTTTGAAAGTTTCAGATTGATGGGGAAAAACGATAACATTGTAAATAGAATTATTTAATTCCAATTTACTTGACTCTAATCGTTCGATTTGTATTTCTCTGCAGTAAACTGTTTAAACTATGCATGACATAAGACGAATAATGTAACACTCGATTAGGATTTCCTTGTCTTAGAGCCAGTCCCGGCAGAGACTCTGCTAATGATGTGAAAACTAAAAGCAAATACTTGACAGGAGTTGGGCTTTAAGCGTTGTCTTTGACAATTCCTAATCGCTTGCAAATAAAATTGCCAATCACGGTTTGTTGAGATGGCCTACACATTTCATCTTAATTAGCTGTTCCAAATCAAACGAAATGCAATCAAAATCTCAAGGCAAAAAGGGTTCTTTGATTTAAATCGATTATGTTTTCATATGTGAAACAAAAATATATGGCCGCCGTTTAAATATATTTTTTAACGGATCCATTATTCGTTTGATTATGCCATGTAGTTTAGTAGAGTCGGGACAATGTCATTTATAGATTCAAGGCATTATTCCAAGCTAGCTTGACAAGTCTTTTAATTCTGTGCATCGTCCCTATGACCTTTACAGAACACTGAAGTATCTGGGGGATATACAAACAGTAGCATTTCACACAAGATAGACGATCTTTCATTAATTCATACTCAAATAAAAAGTCAACAATTGGTATGCTTGCCACCGGTACTGGTCCTGCTTTTCCAGAAGATATAAAGCTCATAAACAGGACATAAAGAATTTACATATTTGTGGCAACAGTTTGCTGTTCCCATATGTAGACATATAGTACGCATTAGCAGGTTATGAAATTTAGCAATTGGAACAATAAATAAAGAACAAAATACTAGCAAGTCTTAAAAATAATATAACAGTAAATTGAATATTAAACTTTAAAGAGCATACATTAAAAAAAAACAACCACAAAGTCAATGTGGACTATGTTTGAAGGATAGTAGTTACAAACAGAATTCACAAACTGGAAAAACTTAGAAGAAATAATTAAAATAACTTTAAAACGAGCAAAGTACATGTGTATGCTGCTCGGCCGTCAGACCAGACTAGTTCTAAGAATCAAGGATAGGATAGTACTTCTATGACACACATAGGCATACTCGTATCTGTTGCACAGATAAGCGAAATGTTTATACCTTATTCTAAGATGGAAATTAAACACGGTGACCATGCATGACGAAAACTCAACGCCAGCTATGAAATATACTAAAAAAAAGTGTCACAGAATTAGGCGAAAATTTAGTTTATTTTCTATTTGATTTACAAACTAATCTCACCATTTTCTTTGTTTCGTCGTACATGCATTACCTGGGGTGAATAAGTGGTTTTCTCCAAGGTAAGCGGCGTGTAACGATTTGCATGTGCCTGATTTTTATTTACATGAAATCCGGAACATTAGTTTTACGTGGTGCACGGTAATCTTGCTGTGATTTATGCTCACCTATTTGAGGGTATATAAGGCAGAATATTTATGATCAATTTTACGGGACCTAAAGTATCTAATCACAGGATAGATAAGCTCGTCTTTCAATCTCCAGCCTAAGGGGTGAGTGTTAAATTTATATTTCGTTTTATTGTGAATTTTATTCAGTTTATCATTTCATATAATGATGCCTTTATTGCAATGCAGATTTTAAACGTGGAATATTTGGAATTACTAGGCACTATTAGACTTTAAATGCATTAGCGTAATCTAAGGTTTAGATTATTTTTTTGAGACAACTATTATTAGTCTGGTTTCTTTATTGTAGCTGATAGCGCATCTAATAACATCGTTGATAACGCATCTGATAACGCATCTGAAAACATATCTGATAGCATCTCTGATAACGCATCTGAAAACATCTCTGATAACGTCGGCTGATAACATCTCTAATATCGTAGCTGAAATTGTTGCTGATTTATTGTGCAATCGAATTGAAGTATCTGACTGTCTGTCTGTCGAACTGTCTGTTCGTCTACATCTGTCGTGACGTGTAAATATCCGGAAATCTAGAAGTCCGAGTGTCAGAGCTGTCTAAAGTTGTAAACATCCGGGGCGACATCTAGGGTATTGAGGAACGTTGGTTCTAGTAGATGTTGTATGCTGTCTGTACGTATAACTGTGGTGGATCCGTGAATGACAAACGGTCGATAAAAGTATTGGTCAACCTTAGGTCTTCGGGGAAACTGAGCGGCGATTCAACTGTTAGTGAATCGTACGGTTATACAGGGTCGAGACACATATGTGTGTTGCAATTGTAGTACAATTGAATACATTGTTGTATTTACATGGTTATTTCAGATCACAATAGTATTTCAAGGGATTGCATGAATCTCAATAAAAGCTAGCAACTTGATTAAATACATGTATATGTTCGTGCTAGGTGTCGCAATCCATACGTGCTATAGTATAGTTTGATTTGTCATCATAATTTATACTTGCGGTAATATAACTTTCGTAAAGGTTCCTTGGATCTGTGTATAGTCCAAGAGATCCCTTTATATCTGAGTTTTATTTTGTATTGATATTTCATTTATTCATGTATTGTGAATGGTTGTGGGTTTAATTGTGGGTTGAGCGCATGAGTTATTGTGTTGATACATCATTATTTTTCATTAATAATTTATTTCATAAATTTATATTTTCTTTCACATATTGTGTTTGTGTTGTTCATTTAATCCACCATCCTCTCGGTAATAATTCTGTTACAAAAAGAATCCCGTTAAAGTTTTTTCGTTGAGGTAATGAAAAGAAATATGTCTTGAGAATGGTGTAACTTGGTAATATACAAGAATGTAAATAATAATAATAATAATAATAATATTAATAATAATACTAGTAATGATAATAATAACAACAATACTACTACTTCTACTACTACTACTACTACTACTAATAATAATAATAATAATAATAAATAACAATGATGATAATGATAATAATAATAATTATAATGATAATAATGCTATTAATAATAATGATACTACTACTACTACTACTAATAATAATAATAATGACAATGATAATACTAATATTAATAATAATGATAGACTACTACTACTGCTGCTGCTGATACTACTACTACTACTACTACTATTAATAATAATTCATTTAAAGGGTTAGGGAATAAATGCATGGGTAAATATTATCACCTGAATTGCATACGGGTAATACAGTAATAATGCCTGATCGGAGTTTCTATTACATTGAATTGAAAACATTGGACTTATTCATTGAAGCCAATTTCAGAATGAGTTTCCAATTAAACATTCTAGTAATTATCATTATTCAACTCCGAATTCGACACAGTCGGTTATATCTCGAGATATTTGGAGTGACTCAACTGAATCCCTGATGAGTGGCTGTCAATTACCTCTTTTGGTATTATTTCTAATACCGAAAAAATATAGAAAATTACAATTTAAATAGCTCTAAGCCCCCAGTCAGCAACATAAAACGTGAATTCAATATTTCCCGTGACAATTTCTCAATCTCAACTATTTCAAACAATAAAAATCGATGACTTATAACAAGCTGGCCAAATAACATCACGCAAAATTAAATGTCTTTAGGGATTGCATTTCCCTTCTTATTTTTGACTCAGTTACTCATCTGCCACTTCTCATGTCGTCCTGTACCCTTGCTAATGTGTTATCCTGGTACTTCCGGTTCTCCTGAGTTACGTCCTACTTCCGGCACTGCACCTACACCCCAAACATCTGATGTCCCAATGTACTTTTCATTTCTTGTGCTTAGAAATTGGTCCCAAACAAAGTTAAAATAGTAAACGTATTTTATACATTTGTGATAAGTATAAATCAAAGAATAAGCATCCATCCAAGTACAATATAAACATTTTAAAAAAGACAAAGTCAACAAAAAATGTTCAAAGCGTCTGATATCCCATTCTTTTAAACGGTGCACAGTATCTGTTTGAGCTGGCCAACACAACAAAGCCAGTATTTACGTTGAAGCTCTACATCACAGTTAAACATTACATTGTTGTGAAATTTTTCTGAAAATAAGATTACAGGAAACAGAATTACATATATTTACTGTAACGTATTTGTGACCGTATATTTGCAGTATTTGATCTATAACATTAGATTGTACAGAAGGCGTAAACATATTTCTATTTTTAGTCGAACTTGCATCTCATATTTACCTCGTAAATATGATGTGATTGGATAAGATTCTCTCCGTCGGAGAGACCGATTTATGTTTACATTCTTCTGTGAACAAAATTGAGTGTATTTACCTCAGTAAGTTCACACTTAAACAAAGCCTATATACAGGGTGGATTGAATGATACATATATACCGCCCCTCCATCCCCACTCCCACCCACAATATCATCTGAGCCATAGTTGTACTTGCTGTTATTATTCTTGTCTTAAGGGTTTGCCGTTTTACATGTTATGATATGTTATACATGATATAACAAATCCATGTGAGAGTAATTTGGCAATATTGAAACAGACGCGGCCATTTCTCCCTAATTCTCTTTTCTAGAAAGCGGGAATAAAAACGAGAGAGAGAGAGAGAGAGAGAGAGAGAGAGAGAGAGAGAGAGAGATTACAATTGCATCTATATAATCATATACTGGTAAGAATTTACATCATCTAATCAATTTATCAATAAATTATGTTATTCGATACAGCTTAGAAGTATCATAATGCACTTTTATTACAATCAATCAATCCACTATACATAAGTTACTATTTGTGAAAGTAGTACAAAGTTATGTTACTTTAAGAAACCTTTTGTTCACAATCCAGCCTAGAATTGCACGATACTACTTCTCTCCTTCTAAGTAACAAACAAGGCGTTAAATAATCATAACAGTAGAAATGGTTGGCACGTTTTACGATGGTTTTGTTATTGAATGTGGATCATAAGGTTATCAAAATTTGAGTTCTGAAATCATCGGTTTTCCCAACATTTTGAGTGGCACAGATCTTTTATGTGTGGACTTCGTCCAAATTGAGGTAGGTGTGGTAGTCCTGCGGATGCATTTGCAAATTGTATTAGCCTTTTAGTATTTCAAATACACGGATTTATTATCTTGAACTAATCACTTGTAGGAATTTAAGTAAGATGGAATAGGGTCTGCAGTCTGGCCAACGTTTTTTTAAATATTTATAAAAGCAGGTAGTCGCGATGTAACTTGTTTTGTTTTGAGGGCAAAAAGATAAAGGAAAGTCAAGGCATACCATTGATTTACCGAGAAAACGTATATTCCAGTATCTCAGCTAAACTGACTCAAAAGAAAAGGTGCTACATTTGCTATACGTACTTTGCATTTATTGAATGGGATTATGCGTCCTTTGGTGATTTGTTCGTCGTTTCATTTAGAATCCGCTAAATTGCTAAATTGCAAAATTGCATCCTTCGCTTTCAAGGCTGTTACACGGTACTATATACTGCACGAAGATCATTTCAACCACCTAAATCATGTACAATTTGAAAACACCTAAATCATGTACAATTTGAAAACATGAAAAATGTTTTGAATTGTTAGCTGTCTAAATAATACAGAACGGTTTCGTCTCGGTATGGTATTTAGAATGTAAAGGAAGGAAACGTCATTCATAGTGCTTCCTGATTTGTCGTCAAGGTTCTGCATTTTTTCTCTTTAATGTTTTACTTTACACCCTTTAAACTAGATTATGTAAACGAATATCTTTAATTCCGAAAAACTTTATGCCCATGCATGGCAAATGCTAACATGTTAACTATTTTGACAAAGGCAAGCTCCCAACTGCATCACACAAAATTCTTTTGAATTAATTATCGTGATAACCACGAACTGCTCTGTTTATGGTATAGCCGAAATGTAATAACACGTGCCCCAAAGTGCAATAAGTCTTTAGTTACTTTATCCCTTCTGAAAGAACAGTGGTAGAGAATAAATGAGGGAAGCAGTGAGTTTCTAGGCAACGTACCCTGGTTTTACTTCTCATGGCAGATGGTTTCCAAAGTTATCAATATGTCTTTATAACTTCATGTTACTATATGCTCCCATCATGAACTCTTTGTACAAAGTTTGCAAATTTAGAAAAGTTAACTTTTTGCAAGAATTGTATATTTTATAGCTACAAGGGAAAGTAATTATTTTTTTGGAAATATGTTACCTTATGCTAAATATGTTTCTAAAGATGAGGCCAATAGTCTCATCTGCAACACTTGGACTGAGAAAAATAAGTGTTATGCCAGGTTATCGAAATAATGTATTTCATTTGCCTCTGCGACTAATGCCTATGGTTTAACTTTATCTAATATTGTCAGAACAATGCATATGATTTATTTTTATATTTTTTTTTATCGGAATAATGCATATGATTTATCTTAATATGACTTTTTAATATTATTTCATCGGATTAGTAAACATAAGATCCACCTTTATGATTGTATCGAACTAATGCAAATTATTTGTTTTAATATTTTTTTATCGGACTAATACATATGATCTGCTTTCTTGATTGTATCGGATAATGCATATGATTGAGTTTTATGTGATTTACTTTTATATTTTATTTTATCGGTTTATTTCACATGATCTGCCTTTTCTTGATTGTATCGGACTAATTCATATGCTTTATCTGTATAATATTTTCTCTGACTAATATATAACATATGATGTATCTCTATTTGATTTGATCGATCTAATGCATAGGATTTGCCTTTGTATGATTGTATAGGACTAATAAATATTATTTATCTTTAAGGGATTTTATCAGACTAATGCGAAAGATTTATTTTACTCTGAATACCTACAACCTAATATGTGTAAGTAGATACACCACAAACAGTAACATCATTTGTGAGTAGATACATAAAAAACTGCCCCATAATTTTTAAGAAGGTACATTAAAAGGGCGCCATGATGTGTAAGTAGACAAATTAAAAACGCTAAGTAGATACATAGACAAATGGCTCCAGTTTCTGTAAAGAGATACACAGATACACATACATTGTATGTCATTATAACCACACGTTTGTTTACGAATTTTATAACGGACCGATTCCAAATGATTTGATTACTAACCACATCAGCAACATTAGAACTGACAATCGTCTAGAAAATTTCGAACTTGTTACGTCAAAAGAAAATATAGCAGGTGGACGAGGCGGTGGCATTAATATCAAATGTACTGCTAAACCTATCATCTATTTAAATATAGAAACAAACCAGGAGATAAACGTTAAACCAATATCAGGTGTTTCTCTAAATTATAAAGTAAATCCAGCAACAGTTAAAATAGCTGCTGGTTGTGTTTTAAATATAGTAAGAGCACAATAACTTTTTGACAGAATAGCCTTCCGGTAGGATAATAATTAAACCTCTTGTAAGATTTTTGTAAGGTCACTTGGACTAAGGCAGCTATGGCACCATAATAGTATAGCTTTTCATAAATAAACAACATTACTAACAATATCTTCTAGTCATTTCATTTTTATGCTCCCGTAAGCAGAAATTTGTAATTATTTCCTTTATGTAATATTAGCGATACAGAAATATCTCTTTTATCAGGGTCAGACAAGTTTAACATGATTCAAGATATTAGCTTTTTCGCAATATATTATTGTCTACATTATTATATTAACTAAATTGAATAACATTAAATTATAATATGAATCTATTCGATAGACTACCAAATTTATAGAATACACCGTAAGAAAATATATTATCTTCATTTTTAAATTTATGTCTACGGTACATAATTTTTGTTTGCGTATAATAAACATTTGGGACAGCATGTTGTTGTCATTTTGTATTGCGTCGTTTGGTGAGATTTTGAACGTTTTGTGTTATCGTAAATATCGACAATTTGCTGAAGATCATCGATGCATCTGTTTGTGTTTTTCATTGATAGATGTTTATGGACTTTTGCCCTCGTTTCCGGTAACATGTTTGTAATATTATTGAGATCGAAAAACTGCTCAAACATTTTATTAAAAGCTTTACCTCTCTGATCAGTACATATTGTATTTGGTTTCCTCTCGGTTTCAAGAATAATCTCCTTTATTGGACCTATTAACGATGTTCCAGTTTTATCTGCGACTGGTACACTAAAAGTGTATTTACCAAACACGTCAATCACGTTTAAAAATATTGTAACGTAAACAGCTACAACGTTAAACTGAGCAAGATTTGACATACAATAATAATAACAATGTGGACTTTGTATAGCGCCTAATCTGTAAAAGCTTTAAGCGCTTTACACCATCTATAATGATATGACTACACTAAAGAAACACAAATGACAAAAAAAATGAAATTGGAAAACGTTAAAACATCCTGAAAATATATAAGATACAAAACATTATTTGGTTGTTTGTTCATGCAGTCGAAAAAGGCGAGTTTTCAGAGCACTCTTAAACTGTGTCTTTGTATCTAATTTCAATGGGAAATGCGTTCCACATCGCCGGGCCCTGGTATGCAAAAGAACTTTGTCCACATGACTTCGTTTTCACAGTGGGAACAATGAGTATACGATTGTCAGAAGAAGAGCGTAATTATCTTGTTGGTGTATACACATTGGTGAAGCCAAAAAAGGTATGTTGGACTGGAGTCTGTAAGTGAAACATAGCACAGAGAACAGATTTTGTGTTTGATTCCGTATCGAATTGATAGCCAGTGTAGGGTACAGAGCAGTGGTGAGGTGTGTTCTGATCGAAAGATGATCCAATTGGCTATGTTTTGTACTTTTTGAAGTTTCTGGACTAAATATTTTGACAAACCAGACAGAATTCAGTTACACTAGTCCAGTCGGGAAAGTACTAATGAACACACAAGTGTTTTAGTGGCATCAACTGAAAGGTATTTACGAATGGAACTGATGCTTCTCAGTTCAAGATATGCAGCCTTGCATATGTTCATGACATGTTGGTGCAATGTGAGAGTACTGTCTGGAGTAACACCAAGGTGTCGTACTGACAGTGAGAATTTAATGATGGTGCTGCTGCTATTTATTGTCTGAGGTAAAGGATGTGAATGAGAACGTCTTTGTGTTGTTATCAGACAAGCCTGAGTTTTATCATCATTCATTCATGCAACTTGTTACATGTCATCCATGATTTCACATCAGAAATGCACCTCTCTATTCCATGGATGGTAACATCAACTTCAATTGGGTGTCTAGACTTGTAATTTTGGGTGTCATCAGCGTACAATTGGTGAGACACTGGGTGATGATCTATGACACCTGAGAGCGGCTGAGTGTATAGAATGAAGACAACAGGTTCAAGAACAGACACCTATCTATTAGATACATCGCCAAAATATCCTCAGCAGCTTTTGCTACAGCTTTACGTAGCAGAAACGTTCGTTTTCAGGCCGATGAAGTTCAGTTGCAAGTTCAACTTGAAGAGAATCTTTACTGAGCCCGAATTTATATTTTGTTCCAAATAAGCCCTGAACAAACTTTCGGTTCATTCCTTCTCGCCGCCCAGTTGGTTTTATATCGTATAATCGTGTAACATTGTCCTATCATACTCATGTTTATCTTGTTCATGATCGTGATAACAAATATCAAGCAGCATTGATATTGAATAAAATCGATTATAATGATCTTGTCCGGGTAGTTTATTATAATTTTCGTCGAGTTGTTGATCCTCCGAATTTTACAGACTAGTATGTTCATGTCCTGGCAATGTCCAAACGCCATTTGGTTTTGGCATTTTGCCAAATATTTTATGTACGTCAATGCCATCTCCGTTCATTTATCTTTGACCGCTGGTATTGCAGTAGCAATTTTATATTGTTCTAAACAAAGATCTTTATTGTAGTTGCAGTCGTATTTAAGCGACAAGAACCATTGTATCACCAGACGTTGTCATGAGTTTAATTGTATCTATTAATGAACATAAAACTGGGTGTTGCTTTAAGAACTACGCTTTTTCTACCACTTTCGCGCAGATAGCTTTTATGATCATTAAGTTGTTATAGATATTCGCTTTTTTCTGACCAGTCATGTGAGATAATTGGAGTTCCACGTTTGAGACAGCATGCTGTTGTCATTTGTACTTGACTATCATTCAAATTTAATTGCCAGCATATCATTAGCAATCGATCATTGTTTTTCTAAACGCCAAACAATTTTTAAAAAGCAAGTGTTGTCCAAAGCGAGCGCTTCACGTTTGGACAGAAGATATTGGACAGAAGCTTAAAGCAGAGCCCGCAGTTTTAGTTTCATGAATATATACAATTCCACTCCTGAAAAATTTTGACATTGACATATATATAACACAATAATATCCGAAGATGAAGATCCATCCGGTTCTATTTGATTGGAAGAATAGTTTCTATTTTCTGTTAATATACTTTGTATGACATCACTGGGAAGCAGACCAAATCAAAGTAGTTATTATGTAAACTGCAATCCAATGGTGCCAGATCCGTCATTGTAATCTTGTAAATCAATTACGCGTGATTCGCCTACTGGCGTGTATCAAGTTCTTCCTTAGAATAAACTCCATGAATTATTTAAATTTATTTGATTTGTTAAACAGTTCAAAGTTACTTAACGCTTTTCGTATCTCCTGCCTGGAAGCATTAATCCACAACCTCCGATTCCCGCCAGATTTTGTAGTAGACTACTTACTATTCCCGCCAATAGTTGTGCGATGAATCCTCCTTTTGTTTACAGTGAATGCTTTGCGTATGCTCGTGTCTTTTTTTAATATCGAAAAAAGAACGCTTTGCGTTCGATGTTTTTTTTTCCTTCTTCTCTGTGGCATCATATTTGTTATTGCATGACATAAATATGTTTTATACACAAGATACTGCGTTTATAGTTTCACCTGATATTGTGCCTGATTCTGCTGCTACTCCTACTGTTTCTAACCCTGGCAACAGCTTTGGCGAAACTGTTTTGGCTATCATTGCAAGTACAACTTTTTACAATGTCGTTACTTGTGACGCTGACCTATTTAACACAGACGGTGTTCGTTAATCAGATTTCGCTGTTTGTTGTTTTGTTAATTTCATATGTGTGCCCGATTTCGAGATTGGAGTTTTTAAAAGTGAAACTGTACGACGCTTTGGGACTGAAGTTGCTCATTTTATACTTTCCCTTGTGCCCTGTATATTTCACTTACTATATATTTTCTTGTCATTATTATTCATGATTGCTAGACAATATTAAACTTGTACAGCCATTTTGACTTTATTTGCGTAAATTGTAAGAAGTCTATCACTAACAACAATCGCATACATGTTTAATTCTGCATGTGGAACTGCGACAAGTATCCAAGTTACTTCAATATCTGCATTTGATCCGATAGATTTTACGATGTGCCTACTAACATCAAAGTAAAATGTTGGATACAAAACTCGAAATTCTTTAATAGAGACTTGAGATCATCTATCCTAATTTTGACACTTTTGCATTGCTTTCATAAAGTACATATATGGTCAGTTACATTTATATACGGATCTGAGTTGACGTTACATTCGATTGCTCGTTCGGGTTATTGTTTGGAGATGATTGTGGAAAATATTCGTTTAACAATAGCGTTATCAATAATGTGTTATTCTGTAACTAAGTACCACGCGTTCTTGCTACTGAAACACAGCAATCAAATTTTGTGGCATTTGTTCACTAGGAGCAGCAGTAATAAGCCATGTGTGATCAGTTGTATTTGGAATTGAAGTTTGGTATATTTTGATTTTACTGAAAATAAATCTTTTTCGTGAATGCGGTAAGCTTTGACTAAAGATATATAGATTATCTAGTAGATGGTACAATTCGCGGAATCTAAAATTATTTGTTTTTTAACATTATTATGCGACATACGCTTTTCTTTTAGCATATCCATTGTTGTATCCTCTATTACGTGTACTAATGAATGTTTTAATCAAATTTAACAAAGCTACACAATCCACGTCTGCAAGTGGTAATGAATTTCCAAGGTAATTATACGCAAGCAAATGTCTGCGAGTTTCTTACAATGGCTCTAACGCTTTCTCCTGCACTATACCAAAATGTGCAGTATATTCTGTAAGACATTTCTAAGGATATTACGATATGCATCACCATTAGCACCATGTATAAGATCACCTTCTAAAATACATGCTCCTGAAGTTGGAAAACATTTCCAATGTCTTTAAACTCTATCTTATTTGTTGCAACGGATCTAGAATAATCATCGCTAAAACGAAACAATACTGTTGTAGGGTTTAACGCCATTTTTCAGCACACGATAGGCTATACATGGCGGCCAGTATTAATAATGGAGGAAGAACCCGAGAAAATCCCCAGAAATTACCACCGACCCACGAGAAGCTACTGGCAACCTTTCTCACATACCCACATTAGATGAGTCTGAGGTTCGAACCCACACAAACAGAGGTGAGATGGCAGTGATCCGTAACGGAGAGCGCTTTACACCACTCGGCCACTCGGGGCCCCATTAAACAATGTTAAGAATTGTACTTGCAACTGGCAAGTGCATTGAAATATGTTAAACAGTCTGATTGTCTAGGTTGTATGGTGCGCTTCTAAACAAGCTTAATTCGTTATTGACAAGACCAATTTCAATATTAGCTGCAATAGCAGCACCAGCCGTATCTAAGATTTCACTGTGCACTTCATGCATAGCCTTGTGTGGCAATATAAACACATCTCCATCTCTCTCGAGTATTATATATACTAACTCCAGGTTTATTTGGCTCGTTCGAATTTTCGTCGAGATATTCAACATACTCAAATTCAGTTGCTACGTCATCAGCGTCAACTTATTTGGTAAAATCAGGATACTTTTTTAACATGACATTTGTATTTGTAATCGCCACACAAAATGATGCTGCATACAAATGGCACAAAATTAAGAAAGATGAAATGTTTTAATTTTACTTACCAGCTTGCGCATAATTTGTTCACCTTTCGGATATAACACTCTCTTTGTTGTGGCTATGATCTCCTCTAAAGTATCTGACAGTGGAACAATAGTTGAAAGTACTTGTGCTATTTCGTTATACGGAGGCGATACATACGGTATTGTATCTTTAATCTTTTAAGCAAGCTTTTCTCAAGACCCCAGTATCTGCTGATTACACAGTAGCAAAAGCATTAATGCGTCAATTGCAATTTGATAATACTTTATTTTCATTTTCAATTCCCGCTATAGCTTCAAAAATCTTTGCAAATATGTTTCCAAAGACTCCCCGTACAATTTTTCTTTAATACACTTTTCTCATTTTAATTTTTATTACAAATTTTCCTACCAAATTAACTGTATTGTACAGATCTCTAGTGTAGGTGGCATGTGACAATTTTGCTATTAAGATGAAGTTGTCGCCTGAATGATATGTACGTTGCATGTTCATATTTGATATTTATGATTCAAGATTACTAGGATAATAACTAGGATACTAAGTTATTTGTCGCGGATTAGTTAGCATTAGTGATCCAGGTGGAACGTATGGTGAAAACATATTATGTCTGTCTTTCACTACAACAATAAGAACAAGGTGCGATTGAGCAATTAATCAAAGCTGTATTTACCTGTGGTTTGTTTATATCAGTATTTCTATCATAGGTTTTAGTAATGTCATAATGATAATTATAAAACACAGGTGCAAAATACTTGTTGCTAGTGAAAAGAAGATTAACACTTTTTTAGCGTGAATTGTGCGCGTAATATGTTGTAAGTCGACGTTAACTTAAAAATGTAAAAGCTGCCGCCATTTTTTGTAGTTATGTCCTTGATTGTTTTGTTCAGGTCAATAACGTTATACACACATTGTAGTATTTTAATCGACGTCGGCGTTGCTGTGCCCAGATTAAATTTAAAATCATCATTGACGTTTGTTATTACATTTCCCATCTAAAGCCATGCCGTAGCAGAAATTATTCCGATCTCAAGTTCACAAACAGGATTATGGAGTTAGGATTGACGGTAAATGGTTAACATAAAAAATTGCACTTTTTTATCGTATGTGATGACTATAGTAGTAATGTAGTTGATAACATATTTTTTTTCATTTAAATTTGTTAGGTAATAGATCGTTGTGCAAAATTTCCCATTCGCCTGATATTAATAATCCAACCTTGTAAAGATGATCTAATATATCCACGTTTTCGTTGCCGATTTCAGAACTAACATTATCTGCTTCTTTTGATGATATTAGTAGCGTTAGTCGATCAATCAATTCTACGGTCGATGTAAACACGTTTAGACCAAATTCTATAATCTTATGTTTTTACTTACGTGCTTTATCAACATTCTCATAAAACCGATAATACTTCCAATTTTACTGCTTTTTATCAACTCTTTATTCTAATTATAATTTTCAGTAACTATTTCCTTAACTTTCTAATCACATCTGCTATAATGCCTTCTCTTATACTCTCATGGTGTTTGTTAAAATCTTTTTTTGCTAAATTGTAAATTGTCATAATTGCTTCATTTCTCTCAGCTATTTCTTCATCAAATAACATCGACATATTGTCTCTTTATTTTCCAATCCATTCCATCATTCCTTCGAAATCTCAGCACTGTTGTCTTGTGTATTTATTGTAAAAATTCATGTAATCATCTATATTGAATCAAAAGGCTTATCAATATTATCACCAATATATGTTTTACATGTGTTTCTCTTTCGTCAATCTTTTAATAGCTACTTCAGCACAATATGTCTGCTTTCTAATATCCATCCCATCAAATATTTATCCAGTATCTTTTAAGTTCCTCAGCGGATAGTACAAATAGTTCTTTAGTAGATGAAAAACATTGATTCTGGTATAAATACATCAATATCATCACACCTGAGCATGGTAAGATAACGTTTAAAGTAGAAAATACAAAAACGAGAATTCCGGCTCGAAGACCCCAACATCATCGTACAGTTTATGGTGATCAAAAAGTAATTGTACATGCTTTGATGTTATTGGGGTCTTTGAACAAGAAGCCTCATATTCTGCTACAATTATAGGTCCTATAAAACGTATAAGGAGATCCAGAAGAAACAGCTCAAACATGTGTTAGTATATACATTAAAGCGGGCCCCATCAATGTTTGTTTGTTTTGTTTTTGTAGGGTTTAACGCCATTTTTCAGCACACTATTGGTTATACATGGCGGCCAGTATTATTGATGGAGGAAGAACCCGGGAAAACCCCCAGAAAGAACCACCGACCCACGAGAAGCTACTGGCAAGCTTTCTCACATAACTACATTAGCCGAATCTTAGACTCAAACTCAAGCAGACAGAGGTGAGATGGACCCCATGGTTTGCAATTAGGTACATTAATATGGAACCATCAAGTGTTAATACGAACTTTAAAAAGGCGGCATATTGTGTAAGCATATACAAGAAATACAGTCTCATCATATGTAAGTCGATACATAAAAACGGTCAATGATAGATAAATATATACTGCTTCTATATATATATATATATATATATATATATATATATATATATATATATATATATATATATATATATATATATATATTGAAGCTTTTAATTATTATCATCCCCAGCATGATACACGTGTGACATAATTATAAAATACTTATGTAATTTAAATTGCTCAGTTAAATGGTCACATAACACCAACCTTTCTTGGTTGTCTGTTGAAGAAAATACTGATTTCAGTAGTTGTGCAGCTCGCACAATACATTTTGAATTTAGACTAGTGCGGTTCGTAATGCATTTGTTGAGTGTGTTTCGACTAAATAAATTCATGCGAGAGTAAATAAGACACTCGTAGATAGTATGGTGAAATACGGTAATTTGTAAACGAAATACTCTATGACTGGATGATGGAGAAGTCTAATACACAGGAATGATCGCGTCATTGTAGATCAAAATCGCCGCTGAAGCAATTTGTTTTTGTCTTATACAGCAAATCCTATTACTCAAGATTATTGATTTCACATTTGGGATGCCACTTTCTTCCTTGTTGGCTTGTTACCTTCAGATGCAATAAATCAGGGGAATTGGCATCCTGAATTATATGGAGTCATATCATGGCAAGGCTGATCTCCGAATCTATATTAATCTGTCAGGAAACATTTATAATCCATTGAGATTCTTCCAGGATATCGCTTTCATCCACGGGAATCAGTCTCTATCCAAACTGAATCTTCTGCACCCCGTCAAATAAAAAAATATTACAAGAAAAGCACATGTGTTTTCGTTAAAATACACAAAATCTGTATTTTTGATCAGACTAATTAAATAACATATAGAAGATACTGAAGATGATAATACAATGATCTTAATGTCATCTCAGAATAGTTGGTTAGACGTATCGCTAAATTATGATACGTTATAGAGACATTACATATTAACCGTAGAATATAAATAGAAAATAGATGTTAAGGGAAACGCGTTTATAGTTATTACGTGGGAACACTCAAGACAGTTTTAGGGTTGAAAACTTGATCAACACATGAATACAGTTTTGCAGTGAGAGGCATAGAGTTATTTTGTGGGCTTCTGGACCATATACGTGA
The DNA here is from genome assembly GCA_029339505.1 of Unio delphinus. NCBI lineage: Eukaryota > Metazoa > Mollusca > Bivalvia > Unionida > Unionidae > Unio > Unio delphinus. The sequence continues at coordinate 1,588,130 of JAQISU010000231.1, forward strand.
TGACCTAGTTTATCAGATTTGTTATAATTGTTTACTTTCCATATATATATATATATATATATATATATATATATATATATATATATATATATATATATATATATATATCACGCTATGCATATGCTATTCCTTGCAGTCATGATTAACATAAGTAAGTTTTGTAATGAGATAAGGCGATCGACAGTAATTTTAGTTTCGTATAAGCTAATTTTAATATTAACGTTTATGTTTGATTTTAAATATTAGAGGGTTTGCAGCACCGTCTATGTCTTAGTTACAAGTCACGTGATTCTGTCAGGGTAAATATACGTGCCAACTGCTGCTGCAATGCTGGTGTAAGGTGATGGTCTTTCGTCGACCAAGAGACTGGTGGTAGAAGGTTCATCCAAGAAGCGCGGAAATCTCGCGACAATACAGATTTTAAATGAATATATCTTTTCTCTCATTAGTTCACACCGTTCATCTCTCTCTCTCTCTGTCTCTCTCTCTCTCTGTCTCTCTCTCTCTCTCTCTCTCTCTCTCTCTCTCTCTCTCTCTCTCTCTCTCTCTCTCTCTGCCTGTCGTCTGTCTCTCTGTCTCTGTCTCACTCTCTCTTTTGACGAGAAACGACGCGATAGAGAGTCATCGATACAGTTGACAACAATACGACCCAGTCGCCGACTCTGCAAACCTGTTGGCGGCAATGTCGACGATTCTGCGACCCAGTCACTCCAAATACCAGGACCTGTCCGAAACGAGCCAGAGATAGCGAGACTATGGATATTGTATCAGGACCTGTCCGAAACGAACCAGAGATAGCGAGACTATGGATATTGTATCAGGACCTGTCCGAAACGAGCCAGAGATAGCGAAACTATGGATATTGTAGGGAGTTTCCGCTTCAGTATTTTATCTTATTGCCTACTACTTGCTAATAATAAACCTGAGTAAAATGTGTTCCACTCCATAAATCAAATGAATCGTTTTGATAACATTGTAACATTGTAAGGCATGCTGTACTGACGTTTCCAGCATACTCTTTCAACCGCACTACCCCGTCAACGTGAAGGAAAGGTTTGCTATCAAGCAGGGATCAGAGACGGCATTTTTTTACCATACAGATTTACACCACGAGTCGATGCTGCTTACATTATTCTTGGAGTACGAATTAATGGTATGAAGTTCACGTCATCGCACGGTAAAGGGGTGTCATCGTTTTTAACTAGCTTTGTTAACACATACAACGCACGTTTCAATCAGGTTTGAAATGCGAGTGGTGTACATGAAATTCAGTTGATTGACATTTTCCAATAAATCTGATTAAGATTTTCCATTCAAATCATCTCAATTAAAATATGATTAACATTTATGTTAAAATTATCTGAAATAATTAAAATTATACCAGTTACATCAGATTGACATTTTCCATTAAAATTATCTCAATGCAAAACTCAAAGATATTTTCCTTTAAATATATCTCACTTAAAACTGATGGATATGTTCCATTAATGAAATCACCTTTAAAATCTGAAATTTCCATCACAATTATATCAATTAAAAACTGATATACATTTTTTATTCCAGTTATCACACTTTTGAGACTGCTTAACATTTTTCATTTCAGTTGCTTCAATTAAAAACTCGATGCCATTTTCTATTAAATTATCTTAATTAAAGCATACAAGGTTTATCCATATAATTAAATACAAAATTAACAACATGAATACACGTATTTTACAAAAGTTAAATGCTTCAATTATTAATACTTTTCCAAATATATACAATTATCGTTACAGTGTTATTTGTTCACTGTTAAAACTTAAGTATAATATACATTTTCACTTAAAGTCACATGTTTATTTTTCAACATAAATCGGTAAGATATGTGTCCGTCGCATAATGTCAAATAGTTATTGTAGAACATGAGTCGGTAAGATATTTTACAGTCATATAACGTCAAATCTTTATTGTTCAACATGAATCGGTATATTTATTTTACAGTCATATAACGTCAAATAGGTATTGTTCAACATGAATCGGTAAGATATTTTACCGTCATATAACGTCAAATAGGTATTGTTCAACATGAATCGGTAAGATATTTTACCGTCATATAACGTCAAATAGGTATTGTTCAACATGAATCGGTAAGATATTTTACCGTCATATAACGTCAAATCTTTATTGTTCAACATGAATCGGTATATTTATTTTACAGTCATATAACGTCAAATAGGTATTGTTCAACATGAATCGGTAAGATATTTTACCGTCATATAACGTCAAATAGGTATTGTTCAACATGAATCGGTAAGATATTTTACCGTCATATAACGTCAAATAGGTATTGTTCAACATGAATCGGTAAGATATTTTACCGTCATATAACGTCAAATAGGTATTGTTCAACGTGAATCGGTAAGATATTTTACCGTCATATAACGTCAAATAGGTATTGTTCAACGTGAATCGGTAATACATCTTACATTTAATCTCATTTAGGAGATTTAAAGAGAAAATCACTGTCTTTTCGTGATTTTTTTTTTGATGAGAGTCAAATTATATTTTGATATACTGTCCAAATGAGAATAAATGTTATTGTATGTTTTCTATTGCAAAAACCGATACTGTTTCAAAAGGCTTATCTATCACTCTCTTCCATGATCTCTTGGTGTTCTTGGTGTTTCGAAATGAAAGCAAATATCAGAGCGAGACGTGACATTAAGATACAGTACTATATCAAACCGTAATTATTTTACAATCATGTCATGTCAGAACCATGTTTCGCGGTTCATATATTTTAGTGCATCTTTATGGAATTGTATATATCAAATAATATTTTATCTGTATACAATCTAACATCTTTGATGTAGTTGTCGATCTAATTTTCAGTCGCATGGGATGTAATATGTTGTTATTGAATTCAATAGTATTGATTTGTTCGTTAGTTTCGTCAAATGTAAAATTAGACCTTAAGATACAATTTGGCACCCATCTAGTGCCCAAGTATAACAAGACAAAAAATCCCAACTCGTTTATTCGCAAGAAAACGCAAAAAAGACGCCCGGATTTGGTTTCAAATGGTCCAAGTCTGTTCAAACTTCAGATCCCTAAAAGTATTTGCTTCCCTTCTGAGCCGCCAGCGAGAATACAATCAATTAAACGTCCAGTGATCCATGCTGGGAAGGAGTTGCGAGCTTCATTGAGCCCAAACTCGTGTGATGTAGAAGGCATGTGCAAGACCTACATCAATTCTGGCATATTGCACAAAGTAAATTACACGATACGACGTACATATCCCTTGCCGTAACACGACTCAATAACTGGGAGAAAAACAAAGAGTTAAACTAGGCTTATTTAATAAATTGATCTACAAGTTTTTAACGCGTGTTTATAACTTTTTAACAAAGATTTAGATATACTATCTATCTAGGAACTTTTCAAATATGAGCAATCGGCAATCCCATAATCCTGAGTTTCTTTTAAATTAAAAATTATGCAATGATTGGTATTTTATTTGCTCTCTCTCTCTCTCTCTCTCTCTCTCTCTCTCTCTCTCTCTCTCTCTCTCTCTCTCTCTCTCTCTCTTGGCTATATGTAATGGTTTTGCCTTAATGTGCTAGTAGGCATACAATGTCCTTGATTGACCTTTTTTTTAGGACATATCTTTAGGCCATGAATGGTATTATTTTAGGGCATATGTTTAGGCCATGAATGATATTATTTTAGGACATATCTTTAGGCCATGAATAGTATTATTTTAGGACATATCTTTAGGCCATGAATGGTATTATTTTAGGACATATCTTTAGGCCATGAATGGTATTATTTTAGGGCATATGCTTAGGCCATGAATGATATTATTTTAGGACATATCTTTAGGCCATGAATGGTATTATTTTAGGACATATTTTTAGGCCATGAATGGTATTATTTTAGGACATATCTTTAGGCAATGAATGGTATTATTTTAGGACATATGTTTAGACCATGTTGCATATTCATTCAAGGACATATATGTAGGTATATTGATAATTTATGTTAGGACATATACTTAGGCCATTTTGACTTTTATTTGAGGACACATGTTTAAACAATGTTGACAATTTATTTAGGATATATGTTATGGTATGTCCTATTCTTTGATATTTGCGATCAGAAACTCGACAACTCGAAATAAATTGATTTTAACAAAGTGCAAAAGAAGGTAGCCGTGATTAACTTTAACAAGGATTGGTTTAGAATCATGTTAGAGATATGCTGACAATGCTCAATAAACAAAACATATATGCGTCTGGAAACATTTCTTGTGAGAAGAAATATTTGCAATGCAGGTAACCTGTAAACAACAAGAAACATTTGTCAGATTTTCTTAATTTTTCACATAGAACGTTTTCATCAATCAACCCCAATTGACTAACTACCCTTTTGGATATTCATGAAGTGTGTAATTTAGTTTTACAGTGCGTAATCATGCCGTGTGTAATAATGCTTTGTGTAGTCAATCATCGTGGAATCGATTTCCAAGCATCTTAAATCCTGTACCACATGTCGGCCAATCCTTAATTATAAATTTGAAGTAACGTAAACTATATATAAGGTCAGCTTCATATTATGTTATGTCCGTGAATCAGTTATATATGCAATCCTTTTTGCGTGCATAAAAGCAACACCGATCAGGAAAACAACAAGTATCAAATAGAGCAACCAAAATATCCAGATAACTTAAGATTACATCTGCAACCCTATAACATTCTTAAGGAAAATGGGCTTTTAAAATGAATACTCTTTCGATGCTTAGACAACATGGGCCTTCCTCCATACGAGCAAGGATTTCTTCTCTTTGTTTATTGTACCAATTACAACGATTTGTCAAGTTACTCTGGTTGCTTGAGTGATAAGCTGGAACCGATGGTCCTTGAACTCAGAAACACTTTAAGATCATACTGATATAAAGTCTGATCTACATTTAAGAGTTTTAATGCTTTAGTAAGTCTAAACAGAATTGGACTAGAAGCTCGGGTAATTGAATCAACCATTCTACTGTATTTAAAGACATTTAATTACTCTTGAGATACAAGCGATACCAGAATAATAATAATAATAATAATAATAATAATAATAATAATAATAATAATAATAATAATAATAACGAGGACTTTGTATAGTGCATAATCAATAGAAGCTCTAAGCGCTTTACAACATCTATAATGATATGACTACACTACAGAAAAACAAATGACAAAGTCAATGACATTGGAAAACTTAAAAACATGATGAAAACATATAAGATACAAAACATGATTAGGTCTCAAAGTTTGTCTCTGCAGTCGATAAAGTTGAGTTTTAAGAGCACTCTTAAAAGGGACCACTGTGTCTTTGTATCTAATTTCAATGGGCAATTCATTCTACATCACCAGGCCCTGGTATGCAAACGAAAGTTGTCCATATGGCTTCGTTTTCATAGTGGGAACAATGCGTATACGATTGTCAGAAGAAGAGCGTAAGTATCTTGCTAGTGTATTCACATTGGTGAAGCCGGATAGGTATGTTGAACTGGAGTCTGTCAGTGAAACATAGCACGGAGAACAACTTTTGTGTTTGATTCTGTATCGAATAGATAGCCAGTGTAGGATACAGAGCAGTGGTGAGGTGTGCTCTGATAGAGGTACTCTAAAAATGATAAGTGCAGCTGCGTTTTGAACCTTTTTAAGTCTCTTGAGTAAATATTGTGCCGAACCAGACATGATTGAGTTACAATAGTCCAGTGTTGAAAATACTAATGAACACACACAAGTGTTTTAGTTGCATCAACTGAAATATATTTACAAATGGAACTGATGCATCTCAGTTCAAGATATGCAGCCTTGCATATGTTCATGACATGTTAGTGCAATGTGAAGGTACTGTCGATGGTAACACCTAGGTTTCGTACTGACTGTGAGAAGTTAATGTTGGTGTTGCTGCTATTTATTGTCTGACGTAAAGGATGGGAATGAGAAAGTCTTTGTGTTGTGATCAGAATAACCGCAGTTTTATTATCATTCGTCTGCAGCTTGTTAAATGTCATCCATGATTTCACATCATAAATGAACCTCTCTACTCCATGGATGGTAGCATCATGTTCAGTTGGGTGGCTAGACTTGTATATTTGGGTGTCATCAGCGTACAATTGGTGAGACACTGTGTGATGATCTATGACACTTGAAAGCGGCTGAGTGTATAGAATGAAGAGAACAGGTCCAAAATCAGACCCCTGTATAACCACAACAAACATGATCTGGGCTGGAATGTATTCCATTTGAGATATAATTTGTGTCCTGTTGACTAAGTAGAACTTTAACCACTTTAAGGCTATATTCTGAATGCCAAATACATGCTGGAGATGGTGAAGTAATATATCATGGTCTATTGTGTCAAATGCTGTAGACAAATCCAGGAGGGTGAGGACGTTAATATTTCCACTATCCAAAGCAGAGAAAATGTCACTAGATACTTTTAGAAGAGTAGTTTCCGTACTGTGGCAACTTTTTTATGAAGTCTGTACATTGGTAAAAAGACGGTTTAAATTCAAATGAGATACAAGTTGGGTTAGAACAACGTTTTCTAAGATTTGTTTATGAATGGGATATTAGAAACTGGGCGGAAGTTCTTTAAGTCGTTATGGTATAACAAAATAGCTCTCCTTAAAAGCAAAAACATAACATTATTTTTGTCTTACAGTACAAGAGAGACATAACATCATTCCGCAATGCAGTAAAACTGGGGGACGGGGGGTCCTGCAAGTTATTAATTGTATCAACGTGATGCCCTTAACTTTTTCATGTCTGAAATAATTACATGTTAAAGCTGCACAACTGCAATATATGAAAATTATTTAAAGACTAAATAAGTGTTGTCCTTGTAAAATCGGAAATTTCTAAACTAACAAAAAAATGTCAACTTTTTTGACTTGCATAGATAATATAATCCATATTGTGACATTTAAAATAGTAACAAAGCGGATTATGAGTTCTATACATAACGCATATTTGAATAATTGCGGTTGTTACCAGATAATCGTATAATTCCGTCTAAACCAGTGCTGAAGACACACATAAAGAATCATCTTGTGGAAACTCCGCCTATACAGATGGATTAGTTTGATCAAAACAAAGAATCAAAAATAAGAAAAGTAGAAGAGAGCAAACAATTTACAAGAATGCTGGGCACTTCTAACCAAAATGGAAATGACTTCGTATACGACATCGAGGTCGTCCCCAAACCACTACACATACGAATAATTATTAACGATAATTATTAACGATCAAGCTTGCAGCAAGCTCAAATTTATTGTTGAGAACTTGATATGAATTCATTATCGTTACTGGATATTAATGGAGAGAGTCAATATAGACCTTTACTTGAGTGCATGACCGTAGTGCATTATATCTACATTTTCAGAAGCTGTTCATTAACCCATTAATCCCCAGCGCCGAGTTTACGGAGAATGAGGTAGTAACCTACTTCCATGGTGTGTAGTGTCGAGGTCATGCATGTTACACTAAAGTGGGCGGTATTAAAAAAGGTAGACAGATTTAGCTCTACAAAGATACAAAATAATCGGGAGATTGGAATTGCATTACAAAATACAGAGTGAAAACCTAAGCTTTTCGACCGGTTTTTTTTTCACCCAAAATTCGCCCATGGTCGGAATCCGATTTTGTGTCTAGATTTCAGACTTTATGGCCTCATATCTAAGGCAAACCTGTCTGAAGTGCACACAGACAGGTTCACCTGTGCAAAAAACTAGGATAAGGTGGACACTTTGAATAAAGAGTCTACTCCATGCGAAAGTTATGGTCCGTTAAGCAAAAAAAAAAAACAAAAAAAAAAGAAAACAACAAGACTCCCAATTTTTCACCGTCTGCTCATGCACCAGCAAACAAGCCAATTGATATCGTGTTTTCATTTGTACAACTAGGCATCGGGCTAATGGTAAATTGCTTGGAAGTCAATGTATTAGGATATATACAGTATCAAGGAACTGTGCATGACTGGTATCAATATGTATATGTCGTCAAAAATGTACTCGGATTTCGCTCCCGCGTACAGAGCCACCTGAGGGTGGTTTATTATTTATCGGCTTTAGTTATTTCGAAATACTGAACGCGACTCAACCCATGCTACATGTGCACATTGCCTGCAGTTTAAAACCTAGGTAGCTAGTTGCGCATATCGGGACAGCTAGTGTATACTATAGAGCAAACTCTCTATAAACATTATATTACAACGAGTTTTGTCAGGAAACTTACCACTTTACGGGAGTAGAATATTCAGCTGTAGAGGTATTTAAATTTAATTTTGTATTCTTATCGCTATTCGTTTTATATGACATTTGTTTTAGAATTTATTCTAACTTCTACAGAGTAAATATCTAGGTTATACAGTGCCATGACATTATAAATACTATAGTCTGCTACGAGATAGCTATTTGTTGTATCCGAACAGACAAATTAAATTTAATTATACGCTGCATGCATTGAACGTTTAATGTAAATGAGTAACTAATTCATGTGCGCGCATGCGCAACACATATGAATGTAGAAGTATTTAACCACGTCATATGTATTACACAGTTTAGTTTTAATTTTAGCTGCCTTGTGTACGGCTGGGAGCTGCCTTGTGTATGGTGGGGTGCTGCCTTGTGTACGGCTGGGAGCTGCCTTATGTATGGGTGCTGCTTTTTATATGCATTATATATGGTTGGGTGATATGAAGTCTCAGAATTCTTGTGTGGTTTCTTGTGATGTATACGCTGTGCTTGGTGACATTGGATCGGAAGAGTGTACTGGTGTTCTCGATGCGAGGGACCAAAGCTTCGAGACCATCGGGTCTGTGTTAAATGCGAGGGCTCTTGATGGATCCTTTAACAGACGAGGAGTGGACCATGCTTGGTGAGTTCTTGACCATTGACTAGAACGGGTGGAACTGGAGATACATCTCGGACGTCCGCGCGCCACGATAGTCATATAATACGGTTTCTATGTTATTGCTATTGCCATCTGAGCAAAGAAAATCATCAGTTTCATATCAAAATCGTTATATGAACGATATAATCATAACTTACATGCCATTACATTGTTAAATCGTTATATGAACGATATAATCAAAATTACAGGCATTTACATCTCAGTATCATTATACGAGCGAAATATTCGTAAATTCATACTTATACTTGTATTTGTTGATAGGGTGATAAGACGTTATTCACGTTGAGTTTTTCGTTGAGTTAATTGTTGTTGATAATTCCATGTTAGGAACTTTATAATTTTCCTTCTATTTTGTTTATAATAGTGTCAGATTTATTTATATTTACATTGCGTGTATAAATAAAGATCTTATCAACACAGTTGCTTTTGGTGTCTTCCCTAATCCTGTCCCAACCAGGCTTCATCCTGTGACATGCAGAAATAGTCCCCAAAATGTGTTTTCTACTCGCATTTCATGCGAAAGCAGCAAAAACCTCCAGGGGCTAATGTGTTAAGAGTGCTAGAACTGTTGCCGGTAACACCCAATAACATTTCTTTACTCCACATTTCTTTGTCGCACATTCCGTTTGCTGCAGATACGTTTATCACTGTGTGTCATTTCACAAATTTGTTTTAGTTTATGTTCCTTATTCATTATCTTTTCACAAGTATCACATCACATAAAGGACCTTTACAACTATTATTTAATATTATTATTCAAGCCAGCTTAGCATTGTCTGGGAGTCTGTGTCACATATCAGAAACCCAAACCATCTTGTATGTTTAGACTCAAACTGAACTACTGCGGAAAGTGTAACTGTTATGAATGCTTATGTGTATATTTTTCCCCCAAAAGCCACTTGAATTAAAAAAGTTCAATAAATACATTGCGACCCAAATAAAATACAGGACACACAAATAATACAATTGATTCTGCTAAGATATTTCAGCACGAATACATAATGTCAAGCAACACAAGATTATTTTGCCCTCTACTTGGTTTCGGGTCGCAATTGGCATTTTCATTTTAGAAAAAAAAAATTATAACTTAATGGAAAATTACTTTCTGGAAAGTTCCGAATATTTACAAGACAAAGTTTTAGTTATAAATATAAATTATCTTTGTAATTTGTATAATATAAAATGTAATAAATAACATGTAGACATGGCAACTCCTAAAGAATGTCCACAGCTTTAGACTCAGACATGATGTTTATGAAACAGAAACCATGATTCAGATCAAGTAGGAGGTGAACTTCATTTAAGACAAGGTCAAGTTTAAAATACATAGCATATAATGAATACAACGTAACACTGAAGATTCAATATACTTAACGAAAGGTCAAGGTTAATACAAGTGTCAAAGAACTAGACGAAAATAGAATTTATTTCTTCTTGAATTACAAGCTAATTTCACCATTTTTTTTGTTTCGTCGTACATGCGTTACCTGGGGTGAATAAGTGGTTTTCTCCAAGGTAAGCGGCGTGTAACGATTTGCATGTGCCTGACTTCGAATTACATGAAGTTCGGAGCATTAGAATCACGGGGTGCACGGTAATGTTGCCGTGAATTCTGCTCCCCGTTTTGAGGGTATATAAGGCAGAATATTTCTGATAAATATTACGGGACCAAAATTATCTTATCACAGGAAAGATAGCTCGTCATTCTATCTCCAGCCAAAGGGCTGATATCGTAGCTGATATTGTAGCGGAGCATCTCTGAAATTGTTGCTGATTTGTAGCTGAACGTCTCTGATATCGTAGCTGATATCGTAGCTGATATTGTAGCGGAGCATCTCTGATATTGTAGCAGAACGTCTCTGATATTGTAGCGGAGCATCTCTGAAATTGTTGCTGATTGTAGCTGAACGTCTCTGAACGTATCTGATTGAAGCTGAACAGCTCTGAACGTGTCTGAATTGTCGCTGAATGTGATTAATTGTGCCATTTGATTGTGAGATCAAATTAAGGTATCTGACTGTCTGTCTGTCGGATTGTATGTCCGTCTACATCTGTCGTGATGTGTCAATATCCGGAAATCTAGAAGACTGAGTGTCGGAGCTGTCTAGAGATGTAAACATCCGGGGTGGCATCTAGGTATTTGGGAACGTTGGTTCTAGTAGATGCTGTATGCTGTCTGTACGTATAACTGTGGTGGATCCGTGAAGGGCAAATGGCCGATAAAAGTATTGGTCAACCCTAGGTATTCGGGGAAACTGGGCGGCGATTCAACAGTTGGTGAATCGTACAACAGGGTCGAGACACGTGTGTGTTGCAATTGTAGTACAATTGAATACATTGTTATATTTACATAGTTACTTCAAATCACAATAGTATTTCAAGGGATTGCATGAATCTCAATAAAAGTTAGCAACTTGATTAAATACATGTATATGTTCGTGCTAGGTGTCGCAATCCATACGTGCGATAGTATAGTTTTGATCTTTGTGTTTATTATCGTAATTTATACTTGCGTTAATATAACTTTTGTAAAGGTTCCTTGGATGTGTGTATAGTCCAAGAGATTCCTTTGTATCTGTGTTTTATTTTTTATTAATATTTCATTTATTCATGTATTGTGAATGGTTGTGAGTGTAATTGTGGGTTGAACGCATGAGTTATTGTGTTGATACATCATTATTTTTCATTAATAATTTATTTAATAAATTTATATTTTCTTTCACATATTGTGTTTGTGTTGTTCATTTAATCCACCATCCTCTCCGTAACAATTCTGTTACAACAAGAACACGTTTAGTGTCATGTTAAATGATAGCATGACTATAAATGCCCACCAGTCACCAGGTTAACTTCACTGCAGGGCAATAGAAAACGTAAATATGTGATTTATTATCTGGAAGATATCTTACTAAAGATTACAATTGTCATAACTCGTTACATTTGTATCAGGCTTATTGTCACAACTTGGGGCAACCTGGCTATCCATGTCCAATGACGTTATTTTCATGTAACTTCAGCCCTTGTGTTAGCCATACTTTCTGCTTCCCATGGTTAATAAAAACGAGAGAAGCCAGTGGCCTGCTTCCATATATAGACTGTCATTTATGATGAAATTGTATAAAATGCTAAATTTTATCATGCATCTCTCAGGTTTGAAGCGATTAGATCAAGGTGATTGAGACGGAAAAGTGCACTATACGTACACATGATGTGCTATGTGGTACTGTTGCTACTTAATTGTTCGAGGTAGTATTGCATCTTACTGTGGTTGGTTTCATCTTCAATATCACAGCTGGGGTTTTAACATGACTTAACCATCCGCCCATGTGACAACGATGTGGAAAAGTGAATTGCGTTGTGTGTGTAACTTATTCATCTTTGTCATAGAAATGTTTCCAAAACTTCTGTGCATGTAGATATGTCGATGTAGCATTAGTCATGCACAATCGGGAAGGTCATGCCGACTTATTGGTTCTGATGATTACTTTCCTAAAGTAACCTTCCATTCATTTCAACATGACACAAATGTTGGTTCCAAAGAATTATTCACATGAATATATTTGTTAAACAGGCACAGAATCGGAGGAGCGTTCCAGCTGTTAAAGCTTCAAAGAGAGATATGACACATACGGTTTAATACATTATTCCTTTATCACCCGTCATGCAGGAACTTAAGACATGGCGTATTTTAGTTTCCATAAGAACCAGATCAGAAATATACTTTGATATATAACTAAATAGCTATCTTGGTTAAACACTGAAGGAGCAGTTTTAGACAAGTTCTATTTTTTTTTTAATACAGACTCCAGAGCAACCATTATAAGTCCATATCGACTGGTTAGAAATACATTTTGACTATCTCCGCAAACATGCACTGATAACATTTTATTCACAGAATCGGAGAAACTATTTATTATGTAATAATATATAATTAAAAAATGCCTTATTCTTGCTCCCATGACTGACTGTATGACTGTAACAGAATTGTTACCGAGAGGAGGGTGGATTAAATGAACAATACAAACACAATTTGTGAAAGAAAATATAAATTTATGTAATAAATTATAAATGAAAAAAATACAGATGTAACAACACAATAATTCATGCACTCAACCCACAATTAAACTCACAACCATTCACAATACATGAACAAATTAAATAACAATACAAAAGGAATCACAAATGTAAAGGGATCTCTTGGATTATACACAGATCCAAGAATCCTTTACGAAAGTTAAATAAATGCAAGTATGATTTACGAAAAAAATAAACACAAACGACAAACTATCTATCGCACGATGGATTGCGATAACTAGCACGATCATATACTTGTATTCAATCAAGTTGCTAGCTTTTATTGATATCTATGTGATCACTTGAAATATTATTGCGATCTGACATAAGCATGCAAATACAACAATGTATTAAATTATATTACAATTTCAATACACCTATGTGTCTCCCCTGTATAACCGCACGATTCAGCAACAGTTGAATCGTCTCCCAGTTTCCCCGAGAACCGAGGGTTGACCAATACTATTATCGGACGTTTCCCTACACGGATCCACCACAGTTATACGTTCAGACAGCATACAACATCTACCAGAACCAACGGTTCCTCACTACCCTAGATGTCGACCCGGACGTTTTACAACTCTAAGACAGCTCCGACACTCGGACTTCTAGCTTTCCGGATATTTACATGTTACACAGATGTTGACGAACAGACAGTTCGACACACAGACAGATACTTCAATTCCGTTTGCACAAATTAACGGCACAAGCACATTCAGATATTTATACAGAGATGTTCCAGAACAAACAATAGATGTCCCACAACAAATCAGACGATATCAAAGACGTTTATCAAAAGATGGTATCAGATGTGTTAACAGCTACGGTATCAACGATGTTATTAGCAGCTACGGTATCAGATACATTGTAACAACTACGTTAGCAGCTACGGTATCAGAGACGGTATCAACGATGTTATTAGATGCGCTATCAGTGATGTACTTCTACGGTATCAACGACGGAATCAACGACGGAATCAACGACGGAATCAGCTATAATAAACAAAACCAGACTAATAATAGTTGTCTCAAAAATAATCTAAGCCGTAGATTACGATATTGTATTTAAAGTCTAAAAGTGACTAGTAATTCCAAATATTCCACGTTTAATTACAATAAAAGCATCATTATACGAAATGATAATCTGAATAAAATTCACAATAAAACGAAATGTAAATTTAACACTCACCCCTTTGGCTGGAGACTTGCAAGACGAGGTTATCTATCCTTTGATTAGATATTTTCGTTCCCGTAAAAAAATTATGATAAATACTTCGCCTTATATACTCTCAATAGGTGAACATAAATCACATCGAGCTTGCCATGCACCACGTAAAACGAGTATTTCGGATTTCATGTAAATTACAAATTGGCACATGCAAATCGTTACACGCCACTTAATCACCCCAGGTAATGCGTGTACGACGTAATCAAGAAAATGGTGAGTTTCGTTTGCAATTCAAGTACAACAAAAATCAGTTCAAATTTTCGCCTAATTCTGTGACAATGACATTATTCACAAACCACTTTATGGGGCATTATCAAACTTTCAGGAAATGTTCCATTTTACATGTGTTATTTCATGTTTTTTTTCGTATAACCCCATAACAAACAAGATCAATATTTGATAAACTGTTTTAATATTTGTAAAACGATTCGGATAATGTAAGTAAAACTATTCGGACAATGTAAGTATTACTATTTAGACAATGTTAGCAAAACTATTTGCACAAAATAAAACTAGTCGGACAATGTCTTTTGGTAGTCTCTCCAGTCGAGGAAAACAAGTTGTGCACTTTCATTCAACGGTGGACGCGCATGTGACTCCGGAGTCCGAATTCCGATACACACATGCGGTTGCAGATCGGGCATGGGACACCGGTGGTTGTTGGTGTCTGGGATACATTTCTGTGGCGTCTCTCAAGAGTTGCAGCAAGACGCTGGCGGCGGTCAACCTCAAAGGTGGAACAGGCTTTTCTGGTCAGGGCTCGCCAATGCTTTCTGTCTGCGGCAGCGAGTTCAAGCTGGCGTGGTTGAAGGTCTGCCCATTTGATGTTTGTCTTGAGGTTGTCTTTGTACCTCTTGTGAGGGCGGTCTTGGTTTCGGTTTCCCAGGGCTAGCTCGCCATAGAACAACTGCTTTGGGATTCTGCTTTGATCCATGCGGATGACATGGCCAGTCCATCGAAGCTGGGCTTGGATTATCTTGGTTTCGATGCTTGTTGTGTTGGCTCTATCAAGGACTTCCAGGTTGGTGATTCGGTCCTGCCACTTGATCCGCATGATGGATCTCAGGGAGCGCTGGTGGAATTGTTCTAACTGACTGATGTGCCTTCTGTAGAGTGTCCACGTTTCACAGCCATATAATAGAGACGTGAGGACAACTGCATTGTACACCTTCAGCTTTGTTGACAGGTGTATGTCCTTGTGCTGCAAGACCTTGGTTCGGAGTCGTCCTAGTGCTTGACTGGCTTTTTGAGTCCTCGCAGCGATCTCTTTGTCCAGAGAGCCATCACTAGATATTGTGCTGCCAAGGTATTTCAAACTGTCCACATTCTTCAGCTGCGTGTCGCCAATGGTGACACAGGGTTGCGAGTGGAGAGTGTTTGGGGCGGGTTGGAAGATGACTTATGTCTTTCCTAGACTAATTGTGAGTCCAAATAGGTTGGAGGCTTCAGAGAATCTGTCCACGATTGCTTGTAGGTGAGTCTCTTCATGGGCCATGAGGGCGCAGTCATCTGCAAAGTCATCTAGTGTTTTGGTTTTTTTTTCAGTTAGACGACGGAGATCAAACACTGATCCATCCAGGCGATACCTAATGTAGATGCCAGTGTCAATGTCCCGGATGGCATGGAACAGAATCTGTGTGAAGAAGAGGTTTAAGAGTACCTGAGCGAGTACACAACCCTGTTTGACACCATTATATATGGGGAATTTCTCGGAGGGTTCACCGTCTGAGAGAATCTCCCCATTCATGTCAATGTGGAGAGCCGGATGAGGTTGGTAAACTTCTGAGGACAACCAAGTTTCTTGAGTACTACCCACAGTGCGTCTCTGTTGACCGTATCGAAAGCCTTTGTCAGATCCACGAAGACAGCATATAGATTCATGTTCTGCACAAGGCACTTCTCTTGGACTTGCCTCACTGCGAAGATCATGTCAACGGTGCTGCGGTCTGGGCGAAAACCACACTGAGACTCGGGGAGGTTGTTTTCTGACACTGCTGCAATAAGCCTGTTGAGCAAGAAGCGAGAAAGTATTTTGCCAGCCACGGACAGCAGGGAGATGCCTCTGTAGTTACTGCACTCCATACGTGTGCCTTTTTTATAAAGGCTCACAATCGATCCATCACGGAGGTCGTCATGCATCTCTTCTTCCGTCCAGATGCTGATTAGCACGTCGTAGAATGCCTCCAGAGACTGATTACTGAGAGTCTTGTACACCTCCGCTGGCATACCATCCTTTCCAGGTGCCTTGCCACAGTTTGTTTGTTTAATGGCCTTTCTCAATTCCTCCATCTATGGCGGAATATCCACTTGGGTGAGCGTTGGCTGTTGGGGTATTTGTTCAATAACAGATTGGCTGACCGATGAGGGCAGGTTTAGGAGCTGATTAAAGTGCTCTTTCCATCTTTCCTTAATGCCATTCTTGTCTTTTATTAATGTACTGCCATCTGCAGCGGGCAAGGGCGTAAAGCTGGACTTTGCGTGGCTGAAGATTGTCTCGATGGCGTTGTAAAACTCTTTGGAGTTGTTAGTGTCGGCATAGCTTTGCACTTCATCAGCATTCTTTTCCCACCAATGGTCATGCATCTTGCGGATTTCTCTCTGAGCCTCAGCTTGATAGGATTTGAAGCGATCTTTTTTGGTGATGGAGTTTGTGTCATTCTGCCAGTCCATAAAAGCTTTGTTTTTTTCTGGCAAGCAGATCTTCAATGGCAGCGTTGTTCTCGTCGAACCAGTCTTGACGGATTCGCTTCTTTGAACCCATGGTTGCCATAGATATTTCTCTGATTATGTCCCTGAGCTTGCTCCATTGTTCAGAGGCGTTTCCACATAACGGTCCCTTTCTTGACAGCTTGTCATCTAGTCTCTTATGGAAATTGAGCTGGGTGGAAGGCTGCAGAAGTTTGACAATGTTGAGGGATGTGCACACAAGCTTAGGACGTCTTAGGTGGTGAGGGGCAATGTGCAGCTGTAGGGTAGTTATGACAAGTCTTTGGTCTGTCCAGCATTCTGCTCCTCACATAGCCTTGGTGATTTGGACATCCTTGGCATCACGCTGGCGTACTATTACATAGTCAATTAAGTGCCATTGGCAAGATCTGGGGTGCATCCAGGTGTCCTTGTGTTTGTTCGCCATTCTGAACATTGATTTTGTGATTAGAAGGTTAAATTCTGTGCGTTTGCTGAGTAGGAGCAGGCCGTTGATGTTCATTCTACGGACACCGTGCATGCCAAGCACACCTTTCCATCGACCATAATCGCAACCAGCACGGGCATTGAAGTCCCGCAGTAGTATGATCGTGTCGTTAGCTGGAACTGAGCTAAATACAGAGCTGAGGTCCGTATAAAACTGCTCAATGGTTTCTGCTTGACTCGATAGGGTAGGGGCGTATGCACAGCTGATTGTGGCATGCCGTTTGTGGCTTATAGGTATTCGCAATTTCATTAGCCTCTCATTGATACCGACCGGCATTTCCGGGAGCTGCTTCAGAAGACTTGATTTGATACCCAGGCCGACTCCATGGATCCTGTCCTCATTTTGGGCTTTTCTTTTCCAGAAGAATGTGTAGCCGCTGGCTAGCTCATTAAGAGATCCTTCTTCTGCGAACTTGGTTTCACTCAAGGCTGCAATGTCAATATTGTAGCGTGATAGCTCCTTAGAAACTAGAGCTGTTCTCTTGTTGGGTCTTGCTACGTTTTCTTTGTCCATGAGAGCACGGATGTTCCATGCTCCAATAATAAGTTTTTTCCTTCGATTATTTCGACCGCAGATTTGGATGATCTTGCCAGCCGCAGTTTGCTGACCAGATTTGTACAAGGCAAGCTTTTATCAGGCCACCTTTTCTAGGCCTCTCCCTATTCATTGTGAGCAGCGCCGTCCTAAAAAGGTCTGCTCAGTCACCCCTGGATGCTGCCGAACTGTTCTGCTGCCTTGGGTACAGAGCAAAACGACCACTTGTCCAAGGGTCGCCTACGTGCAGTTCTCTGACTACAACTCCCAGTGGTCATCTCCACCTGTTGCCTCGCCAGTCGCCCATCGCCGTAGGACTTTGGTAGGTGTAGGTAAAGAACGATGAGTGTGATGATGAAGATGAATGATAGGTGCACAACACAACCTGTCCATGAAGGAGATTAAAGTGAAACAGTCTTTGAACAGAGACAACCTCACTCTCTCGGCCTTGGTAGTTAGAACTCAGTGGTACGAAAATTCGTCACGGCTGGGGACTACTTTGGCTGTATTGGATGGCTATGGCGTCTTCCGTGCCTTGACATACCCTACGCTCTCCAAAAAGCGTTTGCAGATTCACCTTTGTGGCCGTTGGATCACTCAGTTGATCTCTTACGTCCATTCTGCCGAATCTGGCTTTACATGCAAGGATAGTTAAGCTCCTAAGTCACCGAGGGTTTGAGGCCCGTCGGCTACCCTCCACCTTTTTTAGCCGGCCAGTCGAAGCCGTTTGCCCATGGTGTGGCTGCTGTGCATGCTGCAGCTGCTTGGAGCAACAGATGAGGGCTGAGAGCCTGGTGAGGACCAAAGATGGGCAAGCTACTCCCGAAGGAGCACGACATGCCACCCACCAGAGGTACTACCCCTCCCAGGGCACCCCGAACACCACAGTCGGACAATGTAAAGAAAACTATTCGGACAATGTACGTAATAGCTTACCAGAAGAGCGAACGCTTTGCATTGAAACTGTCTGTTAGAGACCAACTATGTTTTGGGGCACAGGCGATGTTAATTCACACCATCTGAAAAAGTTCATGAATGGTATTTAACTCTAACACTACCAGTTCAACAAAGGATAGCAATTTTGTGGTTCCCTTGATATTGTTACATTCAAAGACCACTCATTTAAGTTTTCATATGGGATGAAGCATTTCCACGATGATGTGCAGGCATAAGTCTATGCTAATGGAGTGAAATTTGAGCCATTTCCAGTGACCAGTGGCGTCAAGCAGGCTTGTGTTCTGGCACCAACACTGTTCCGCCTATAGGTTTCCGCCATGCCGATTAATGCTTTAAGACACGGAAAGGATGGAGTCGACATTAGGTACCGTACAGATGGAAAACTATTCAATCCAAAAAGGCTTCAAGCGAAAATCAAGGTGACAGACACCATCAGAGATTTCGTATTTTCTGATGACTGCGCCCTCGATGAGGACTCAGATGCCGATCTACAATGCAGCGTTGACACGTTCTCTAGCTCCTGCACAAACATTGGTCTCACCATCTGTACCAAGAAGATTGACGTCTTGCATCAGATGGCCCCTACTAAGCCCTATGTTAAATCCAACATCATCGTCAACGGCCAAACCTCAACTTAGTGAACCTCGTCACCTACCGTGGCAGCACACTGTCACATAGCATCAATATTGACCACGAGGTGAACCTTCGCATTGCCAGAGCCAGCACAACTTTCGGCAGTTTGTATGCCAATGTCTGGAATGGAATAAGCATCATCATCCAGACTAACTAAAGGTGTACAGGGCATTCGTACCCCCCCCCCCCCCACACACACACACACACCACTTTACTCATGCGAAACGTGCGTATCATCGCCATGGCAGGAAGCTGAACCACGTTTACACCACAAGTCTTAGGAAAATCCTCAACATCATGTGGCAGGACAAGGTTCAAGACACTTAGGTACTCGCCCTATCAGGTCTCCCCAGCATCCACACCATCCGTATACAGTGCCAGCTACTCTGGGTTATGCATGCTGTACGCATGCCAGACCAACGGACGCTTAAGAGACTTTTCTATGGCAAGCTACGGCAACGATAACGATCACAAGGACATAAACCCCGATTCTTCGGAGCAAACAGCACGCTAGCGAATCACGTGACGTTCCTTTGTGCAATAAAGGCTTCACGTTGTGCGAATCTAGCAGGACATCAGTTGCAGAGCTGAACAGGCAAGCACGTGCCATCAACCTTCCTTTAGATGTCCCACTCATTTCCTGTCTCTTATGCAAACAAACATGCCTTGCAAGGGTTGGCCTTATCAGCCATTTATGCACGCTTAGAACAGAACGAGCCCATCCAACCCATATATGACTAGAGAGGTCCTCGTCGAATCGACGAACTAACAACAAAAGCCAGGGGAACAATCACTGAACCAAGATTACCTGTTGATTACTATTCTTTGGCTATTGTTTTAAACTTAGGCTTGTGAGTCATACTTTATTATTTTCAATTATGTTTCGTTTACCCATTGCTAATTAGCTTCAATTTGGAAAAGAATCAATAGTTGTGATCTATTTAAGATATTGCTAACTATAATTTTATGCCATTGAGTTGAAGGGCTTTACATTGTCCATCTGGATCTGTGGATCCATCTGTCGTACGTCTACACGCTAAACCTCTTATTCATTTTTATATTTTATCATTAACCTTACACTAGGTGAGTTTTAGATGATTGTGTGTATACCATATAATTCACTATACAAAGGAGTCATCCTTTGATTCTATGAGGGAGAGATGGAGAGAAAGAGAGATGATATAACGTAAATGTTTAAAGCAGTAACACTTTGAGATTACCCACATATATTTAATTAACACAAGCAACGACAAATGTTCAAAAATGTATGCAGAAGAGCTCATGTACAAGTGCTAAATATTTTATGTAAATATTCAGGTTTAATAAAACTATGTTTGGAAAATATATGCATGGTTTATGTTCTTCTTTATGTAGTTAATAATTTGTTTCAGTTCTCAAAACTGTCTTGATTTCTAAATCTTCACGACTACTACTATTTACGTTTACATATTTACACACTGCACACTGTTCTACTGTGTATTGCTATTAAGTACACTATCTTATAATTGTCTATTATATTTTGGTAAGTTTTTCCTTTAGGACAGAGGTGATAAGTATGTTACTGGCGCACGTGACACAAATGTACGGGCAAGAGATAACAGCACCATTGGAACAGTGGAATACCAACACATTCAGACCAGCATGGAAGCTAAACTACGAAATGGGAATATATCTAGACAATAGAAGCGACCGTGAATTGAGGAAGAGCAATAAGCCTAGACAGTTAATCGTCAGGTTAGAACTACAACACAAATATCCAGGCGTGCCACAAGTCGTTGAAGCATACATAAGCGGCAAATTGGACGAATCACAACTTGTTTGTGCTGAACAAATAGACCTAGACTCTATGATCATCACCTACAACTCGGCAGTAATATTTGTAGTCAGCGATATCCTTGACACACGTCATATGATAAAGAAGAAAACATGCTCACAGCAGGTATCCCCGACCTCTGTGATGTGAGGAGAAAATGTAGAAGAAAGCGAGAAGACCATCAAGGAGAAAAACTATATACATAGATTAGCAATACAAATCTGGATAGCGAACCTACAAGAGGAAGTCGAGAAAAGCCTGAGCCAAAATCCATGTAAAAAGGCGTACTGGTTGGTGAAAGAACTGATACTAGAGAGGAGATCAATCACGATCCAGAATAAGAATGGTAAGAGTGTCACAAAAGACAAATATATTCTTAATAGATTGACAGAATACTATTCAGAGCTTTACAGCCAGAATACTTCTGGAGACCAAACTTTACTGTACTTACTATTGACCACAATATAGGTAGACTACTCGATCCACAAGGTAGAGGATGAAATAAAGGCACTAAAGACATGGAAGGCTGGTGAAGTAGACAAAATATACTAGCAGAACTTGTTCAAGTAGGAGGAACCTCCATGAAAGGCGTCCTCACAACAATATGCTATCAAATATGGCAAAAAGGAGAATAGCTCACCACACGGTTTCAATCTCTTTTGGCTTTTATTTGGAAGGGAATTATGTGAATGTGTGTATTTTCTGAGTGAATATTCCATAGCAGAACTTATACGGTAACTGTGGACATCTAACGGGATCCAGTAAAAAACTTGAACTCCCACAAACCTGACACATCCGCGATTTTCTAGGGGGCCAGGAAGGGGTTTTGGAATGTTTTGTAATACTAGTATCGATCAGTTTTTTTTAGAGAAATAACATAACGCAAAGAAAAATTCCATGGTCGATATACAGTACCTCCCCATTTATAAAATCCAAATCATTGCGCCATTCTGTAAACCCCGCCATTTAGCCTGGCTGTTTAAATTTCTATATCCATATCATGTTTAGGTTTTATTTTCTATGAGTTGCCTCAAAAATATATTCCCTCTAATGCCATAACGTTACATCATTACACGTATGGATTAGAAACTGATAGCAATATGGTAAATGTGAAAGACATATGTAGAGGAGGCTAAAGTAATTGAAAACATATCACTTATATGCATTAACGTATTACTTCCATATATAGACAATGAGCTTACTGCAAGCATCAGCTAAATTATTATGCATATACATAGTTGTCACTTTTACACTTTCTTTATCTTTAATTCCAGTTTTTTTTTATTAATTGACCGCGTTTCCTACAATTTGATTGAATGCAAACGGTCACCAGATACTGATATGACATCTTACACATCAATGAATTCTACAAACTATTTTCGGTATCCTTTTTTAAAATTGAATAACGATATAAACGCCTTATACCATCATCATTATGAAAATAACTCCCTCCCACCCACTCTTATGATTTCCTATCCAAGTTTACAAAACCCAGCTTAAAATTGCCCATTATAAAATATAAACGTCGATACATACCCAACCATATTCATTTAATCTTATCTTACGAACAATACATATATGCTGAGGTTGCTACCGTTATATACGTGCAGTTCCAAGGTGATTGATATAAGTTTAGGATTATTTAATTAAATATACTATTAAATGATTGTATCAAATAGTCAATAAATGCAATATTTAGATTCGTGCTTTATGTTGAACACGTCTCAGTATCACAGAAAGGTGATATTAATGTAAACTGTCCTTAAACACTGTGTAAAACTCGTTTTCAACACAGCTACTCACCGTTTTTCATGACAGCCGGTGACATGCCATTTATGCTGTCTTATATACGACTTATTGCAATGGTGCAAGCAAACAAATGTGATCAAGGTGTGGATTTTTAGAGTCAGTTTAAAAGAGCAACTAAGCGTATATAAAAAGGTGTTCATTGTAAAAGCAGTTGTAAAAAAGCAAATTAGCGTATCTTAAACAAATGTGAATTTTTACGAACAATGTAAAAGAATAAGTAGTGAAATCTGACCTTAGTGTACATTTTAGAGTCCTTATAACAGAGGAAGCTTGGGGTCCTGGCCAAAGTGTTGATTCTTAGAGTCATTGACAAATTTGAAATCGGCATATCTAGCCAGGAAATGAACATTTAGTGTCATGGAAAAAGAGTAAATTAGCGTATCTGGCAAAAGGGTACATTTTTAGAGACATTTTAAAGGAGAAAATCAGCGTATGCGGGAAACTGTTGAGTGTAGATGTTTAGAAATCATAGTGAAAGCAAAGTGTTGAGTTTTCATTGCAAAGGAGAAAATTAGAGTATTTTTTTGTCCTGGTGTGGAATGTTCATTGTAGAGGAGTAATTTAGCGTATCTGGTCAAGGCGTGGATATTTCATTGTAAAGGAGTTAAGTAGCGTATCTGGTCAAAGTTTTGAGTATTCATTGCAAAGGGGTAAATAAACATATTTAGTCAAAGTGTGGATTTTTCGTTGTAAAGGAGTAAATTAGCGTATCTAGTCCAGATGTGGATTTTTCATTACAAAGGAGAAAATTAGCGTATCTGGTCAAGGTGTGGATATTCCATTGTAAAGGACTAAATTAGCGTATCTGGTCAAGGTGTGGATATTCCATTGTAAAGGACTAAATTAGCGTATCTGGTCAAGGTGTTGAGTTTTCATTGTAAAGGAGTAAATTAACGTATCTGGTCAAGGTGAGGATTTTTCATTGTAAAGGTGAAAATTAGCGTATATGGTCAAGGTGTGGATTTTAAGATGGTCAGCCTAATCATACCCTGATTTGTGGTTCATTTATGGCGAAGTCAGGTCCGACTGTTTCATGACGAAGTCAGATGCTTCAGACGTATTCTTTGAATTATTGTGTACGACATATATGTTTGGAGTGTAGTGACTTCTTTGTGCTAAATGGATTGCCCTAATGTTTTTTTTTAATATCATATAAAATAGCTGGTATGTGCAGCTTCTACATAATATTTAAGTGTTGTTAATTTATACGAGGAACACATAGTTCCAGTAGAACGGAGCTTACAATGGCAATATATCCCTCCAAGAATATTGCCCACGAAAATTGGGTTCAAATGAATATAAGACAACTTTAAAAGTATCTTTGGAATCAACTCTTCAAAGTATTCGTCCAACATCATTTCTTTCACATCAATTATGGTGTAACAGCATTGATCACCGAGACCGAGTCTTCGTAACATAGGAGAGAACTATAAAAGACGCGTAGTCTTTGATTTGCGCTTCATACATTTGCAAGCAATAATTGACAGGTCAGTTACGTCAAATGCAATATGTAATCTACTAACGTTAGTTTTATATCATTCCTAATATAGAATCCATCAGTTTCCCTGGATTTAGTGTATTTTCAGTTTTGTAAGCATTTTTAATTGATAGATATATTTCAATATTTCAAAGGGAGAAATTGTAAAGTGTATATCTCGGTCTTATTCAAATAGACACATAATGTTGAAGAAATAGCTTATAAATAAACTTATCTTTCCATCACATAATAATTTCTTTAAATTTCTAAAACATAAATAGATATGGTAAAGACAAAGCTTCATGTCAACTGTTATTTATAAACTTACACAAATAATTCTGATTTCATGTGCTTTAAATATTTCAAGCTGCTAAAACGACTAAACTATTTGTTTCAATATTATTTTAGAGAACATATATTATTTTCGACATAAATTATGTTTTTCTTCAACATAAATTATTGACTGTTTTACAATCATTCAACAACATTTAGCGACTGTTATTTTTTTCCCAACATCATTTAGGTGCCGTTACATTATTTTTCAACATGATTTAAGGGCCGTTATCTTAATGTTCAACATCATTTAGGTGCCGATGAATGAAAGTTTGATTATAGTGATGCCGGCCATAAAGGTCATTTGATCACTGTTTCGACCATCATATTTTTATGATGGTTAGGTTCCCGTGGGGAAGGAATGGTGCCACATCCCCACGGGCTTTTAACGCACAAAGTGCGCTATTTAGTTTGGTCGTCATGTCATACCACTAAAGAGTGGCTAATGACATGAATGTAAGACCCTGGGTGAGTGGGAATAGACCCAACACACACTCAACCCTATCAACCAATCGGTGAACTTGTTACAAATGGAGGTGCAATGCACCAAATAATAGCGAGAGAAAAATAGTTTCCTCATATCGCTATGTTGATGGGCTCTGGACGAGGAAAAGGAGGAGAAGGTCCAGGAGGTCGGCCAGCCGATGTCGTAGATGGATGTCGTTTACGCCCTGGAACGCCCTAGCCATACGTATTTCAAATTTAGTTCAGTTTTACTAATGGATAAAAAATAAAACCAATAATGTGTCAGCCACCTGTGCAATTAAGTCAAATTCAATAAGTTGTAAAAATTTTCCTAACTCTTAACATATCAATATTTCTAGTACATAGTGTACATCTTGTAAGTCCCTAACACATTTTAAAATAAAATGTCTATGCGACATATGTAGGTGGGTCACTGTTAGGTTAGAGTAGATTGTGAATTTTGAAGCGATGTTTCAGAATAATCATATGAGATTTTTCAATAGAGCTTGTTTGAATAGAGTTCTCGTACCAAATAAGAACTCAATAAAAATAAATGGCAATGTATTTAGCCCTTAAATGGGCTGGCACTCATCTTGAGAAAAAGTACCACGCCTGTCCTCCAATGCCACCAAGAAGGCAGCAGTTCTTTCCTCCTCCCGGATTATTCTTGGAAAGTAAATTCCGTGGCGTGAGGCGATGTAGGCTGCTGCGTCAAATAGGTGGTGTAGAGGCCTGTCTTCAAAGGCCTCATAATAGTGTCTGGTGAAGATTGTTAGGGCAAAGTGCCATTGCTGGGTTCTTGGTGGTGAAGTCTGTAACGCCCGGAATCCTACGTAGGTCACCGCTGAGATGAAGCTGGCAGCTTTTCTCTTGTTATTCAAGAGTGCAGTGAGTTCCATTTCGTCACAGAGCTTCCCCATAAGTTTTTCCTTTGCTTTCTCAGGCATCCTCGCCGTCTTCACCGGTGACTCCCATTTTTCCTTTGGGGTGGCCTCCTCTAGTTTTTTTATCCAGGTTCATTGCCACGCCTGGTGAATGAGTGGGGTGGGTGTGGATGTTTTAATCACCCCCTTTTTCCCCTTCCCTTTCTTTGGCGGTGGTGGTGGTGGTGGTGATGGTTCTGGTACAGGCTCGATTATTGGAGACGTGGCCATCTCCGCCGTCTCCTTATCAGCAGAAAACGCCTGTAGTTAGCACTGATATCTGTTCTTGAAGAACCTTTATTGTACCCCCTGTACGGCAGATTCCGTTGCTGGAGTCTTGGGGGCCGGTTCCTCATGAACTGCTGGTTGTGCGGTGGTACTGTGGTCCGGTTCGGTGTCCTGCCACCGCCGTTGTCTACCTCTATTTCCCCTGTACTTGAGAGCCCCTGTTAATTCCTTTTGTTCTTCCTTGTCCCATACGAGCAGCAGTGTTGTTCTTTTTCCTGCTGCTCTAAGGCTCCAATTAGTTGCCTCCTTCAGCCCAATGCCAAATATTGCATTGAGGGTTTGTCCTGTGATAATTTCCATCGCTAGCGTTGATAGTGAATTCATGTTGTTCATTGCTCGGTCGCAGCAGACTTTAGGTGCCGTTATGTTAGTTTTCAACATGATTTAGGTGCCGTTATGTTAATTTTCAACATCATTTAGGGACTGTTATGTTTTGTTTTCCAACATGATTTAGGTGCCGTTATGTTATTTTTCAACATGATTTAGGTCCCGTTATGTTATTTTTAAACATGATTTAGGGATTATTATGTTATTTTTCAAAATGATATAGGGACTGTTATGGATTTTTGTCAACATCATTTAGAGACCGTTATGTTTTTTTTTGCAACATTTTTTAGTGGTTAATATGTTATTTTCAACTTTAGTTTAGTGCAGGTATTTTGTTTTATTATCATTTTTGGGTCGTTATGCTGCATTGCATTGCAACATAATTTTAAGTTAGGTATGATATGTTTCAACATTATTTTAGCGCAAGTATGTTATATCTCAACATCTGGGAGGGCCAGAAAAGTTATGTTTCAACCGGTTTTGTGTATGTGTGTTTTTTTCGTAACATAAGTCTTTGGTAGGCATGTTAATTGTCAATATTAGCTTAGGACATTTATATCCACAATGACTCCTCTAACTCGTACTAAAGGTCAGCAACCAATCTCGCATCAAACACGTGTCATGGTAACTCAATTGTACAGCTACAAATAATTTAAAGAAGAGATAACGTAAAAAGAACTGAATAATCGACTACTCGAGCTACGGAAATGTACAATAACCAGAAGCAGTCGACGTATGCATTAATTCCATTGCGTAAATCATTGTGAATAAAAAATCTTTTCACAGAGTAATATTTATATTTAGTTCAAATCTTTTCCTGTTGTAGCTTAGTGTATATATATATATATATATATATATATATATATTAAATAATTTCCAGTGTGTATTTCGCAAGAAGAATTTAAATGACATCAATTTATAAAACAAGTGCCGATTCCTGTACAGATAATTTATTTCTCTTTACCAGAATATGACATTTGTTCAAAATACTTGGCGAAGAAAATGACACATAGAAACGATATTTTCAAAAGGTATCCATTAAAAATAATATCATCGTTTTCTTTCGTGTATTGCTTTGAAGTTTGGAATAAAAAAACTCATCTGCATAAGCCATTAGAATAATTACAAACTAAATAAGGAAACTTAATACTCTGTTATCTCAAACTTTGACAGCCAAATGTGTTAAAGCTTTCAGGAAAATGCGCTAGACGCCAATGCGTCTAAAAACTCAAAGAACGGCAAACTAAGAATTCATTTCTACTGTCTTCAGAAACTGAAACCTACGTGGCAAATCAGGGTCAAAGGTCATTGTGTGATAGCATTAATCCCAAGTAATATCCACAGGACAATAACAAATCTAAGAGACATGCCTACAACGCGATACTGCATTCTTCATTCTTCCTCTTCAACAGTTGTTCCACGAATAGTGTACATTTAGGAAATGGGAACCATATTGATATTAAAATAGAACAATCATTTGTATCGCGGTAGCTTCGCCCAAACAACAAAACAAATTAAAAGTGCCACCAAATTCTGATTCTAATTCAGAACACTTCGAAGCAGTCGTGTCTCAAAATTACTTGAAGCTGACTCAAGATGTTTTACATTGTACTATACTGCAAGAAGCGAAGTAGAGAAAGTGACACACATGTAATAATGAAAGTGCCTATGCCCAATATTTTATGATGGTTTTCAATGTATTAATTTGTAGCTAGATTAGAAATTTAAAGGCAATAAGAGATTAACCAGTCTAAAAATGGGGAATCAACATAGAATTATACTGAATTTGTACTGCATCATATGTATAGAAAAATATCATTAGCTTAGTTTCAAAATATATTTCAGGACTTGTCAACCAGCTGCAATTTTAGTTCTTGAGAATTATATAGACTCCAAGATTAAAGTTTCAAAAGTAATGATCTATATATGAATCGACCTTAGCTACTGTCGAATAAGTACCAGTCGATATATATATGTTAGGATTAAAGTTTTAGTAAAATTAATAAGATTGATATTTTCTTTTGAATTGAATTAAAGTAATGTTTTATTTGTTTATATTCTAAAATATATTAAAGGTAATTTCATTTCTTTTTACTATATAGAATAGAAATGGTTGTTGAGCAGGTAAAAAAAGGGCAATGTATATAACCACACTATAACTCAAGTAAAAGTAGCTAAGAACATTGCCAATATACAATGTTGTGTGAGATTGTATACGAAAAACATTATACATGGATTTTTGCCTGCTCAGCTATAAGTTCTAAGTTTCATTAGTAAAAATATGTCTCTGACCTAGTGATTGGCAAAGGTTCAAATCGGTTAATGAAGATCTAGTAACTTTCCACTCTATGAAGCTTATGAAACAAGAAGGTTTCCAAACTAACGGATATCCATATTTGGTCTGACGTCGTTAAGGCCGGTGTAGATGATTACAGAATTGAGTCTTATGACGTAAGTAAGGTGGTTGTTACCTGTCAGAACTGGTTTGTAGAGTTCGTAGTTTTCTGACTAATGCGTAGAAGGGTATGACCTACCTAACCCCCCTGTATCTGGCCGCGAGCGTATATATAGAAATGCGCAGTCAGGTCAGATCAGTTATAACGCATTAGCAGAAAACTGACGTTGACTCTTCAATTACAGCTACGATTCCGTACCTAATTCCCTCATCATTCCTATCATCTGGTGACACACTTTATCTGGGGACTCAACCTTTTTTCTTCTTGCTATCTTCCTGAGTTCCCGGCCCGAGTTTATGAGACGGATCTATAGAACATTCCAGCTAAACATCTAAGAAAAGTCTCATAAAAGTTGGTGGAGCATAAGTGATGAATAAAGGTGTCACCCCTCACAACTATAACCTGCGAAACCGACTACTGCGACCTTCCGACTTCACTCCACCCAGCCTTACTTCGACTCCCAGACCAACAGCGCCACCACATTTTGAAGAACCTTCGACATTTCCAGCAACCTCCTTGCTATTGAATACAACAGCTTCAACGTATACTTCGCCAGTCACGATCTACCCTCCTTTGTCTACTCTACAGACGACCCTGACCAACGCCACCAGTATTCTTACCACTCCTA
Organism: Unio delphinus; assembly: GCA_029339505.1. Lineage (NCBI taxonomy): Eukaryota > Metazoa > Mollusca > Bivalvia > Unionida > Unionidae > Unio > Unio delphinus. The sequence goes on from JAQISU010000231.1 coordinate 1,618,218, forward strand.
GTCCAGCACCAGTGATTTTGCCTCCTCTTGACCTCGACTCAACAGCTCCAACGCCCAGTCTACCAGCAGCGACCCCACGCAAGCCTGATTCCGATTTCACCTCTACATTTGGACGTGTGACCCCAAACAGTGCCTTTCAACCAAACTGTGTTCCTGAACTAACAAAAACATTGCCAGTGCTAGATTATGAACATTTATCAAGAATTCATATTCATTCTGGAGACAACAGATCTGCACAGAAAGGTATGTCTTCAGCTATTAAATTAGATGTTTTTAATGGTGATCAATCTCAGAATCCTGTTAAATGGTTAGAACATTTTGTACAATGGGCTAGGTTTTATGAATTGTCAGAGGATAAGATCTTGAATGCTTTTCCTTTCCATCTTCAGGGACATGCCAAAATTTGGTATGATACATTGTCAGATAGTGATAAAAGCGATTGGCACACTCTAGTCTCAACTTTCAAATCTAGATTTCACAATGACGATGTTATTCTAGATCTATCAATTTTGCAAACTCAGCAAGGGTCTTCTGAACCAGTTTTAGACTATCTAAGCCGCCTTTTGCGAATCGCAACTAACAAAACCATTCCAGATCAAGTTTTATTAGCAGTAGCATTGAATGGATTGAAACCATCAGTCAAACGAATTGTTATGAACAAAAATCCAACTAGCATGTCAGATTTACGACAAGCTGCAGTTTTAGCGGAAAAGTCCATTGCATCTGCTAATGAATCAGATCTGTCAGTCCTTAACACACTTATTGACGAAGTTAAACAGCTAAAAGATGAGGTTAAGGTTTCTAATTCTAAACAAAGTGAGTTCATTAACACATACGCACAACCACCTGCCAGTTCCAACTATTCTAGACAGACATTTCGCACTCAAAGACCCCAAGCGCGAGGTTATTACAATTCACAACAAAGCAGGCCTGTTCCAAATTATGCTAATAATAACTCACCAAGGCAAGGCATGCGTTACCACCAGCAAACACAAAATCGCGCTCCAAACTCTTGTTTTTATTGTCTCGGTTCCTGTTTTTCGAAGTCTGTCTGTCCAGCTCGAAATGCACAGTGTCACCTTTGTCACAAGATAGGCCATTTTTCACGTGCATGCATGTCCACTCGTAAACAATAGGTACACGCACCTCACGGTAGGACACGAACCTGTCGTGAGATTGACCAAGAACCACAAATCACATTAGTTACGCCTATTCACAAAAATCTTGTTCCTCTTTTTGTCAAAAACAAAATCACGAATGCATTAGCGGACACAGGCGCGTCTATTTCGGCCATCAACTTAAAATTTCTTTTTCGCGCAGGATTCAATTCACGTCAAATTCAACCTTCAAATATTACAAATATTATCGCCGCAGGGGGCGAACGTCACGAAATTTCTGGAATCATACCACTTAATTTGAAAATAGGAGGTGTAAGTTTTTCTCATACATTTCACGTCATCCCGGCCCTACAGAATTCAGTCATTCTCGGATTAGATTTCTTAAGTAAATACAAAGCAGTAGTGAATCTAGATACACAAACGCTCTCTTTGCTAGACGATACGGTAATTATCAATCTGATCCGTACTGAGTCAGGATTAGCTCGTGTAAACAGAAGCATTACGGTTCCACCAAACTCTTGTTGTTCCATTCCTATTCATATCAGTAAAATCAAAAAAGGGACACCTGTTTTACTAGAACCATCTCATAATATGTCAAACTCCACATTTTTGACAGCTAGAACAATTGTAACGGTTTCGAAAAATAACTTTGTTCAGATCTTGAATCCTACTTCACAAGCTATAGACATACAGGCAAATACCGTACTAGCTTATGTAGACGTACTACACCCACAGACCATATTTACTGTTAGTGAGGACACTTATGACAGGAGTATCACATCTGATACACCTGACATTGTGGACACACAAACTAGTAAATCACAAGAACCAATTAATTTTGATTTACACTCTTCAGATTTATCAGAAAATCAAAAACAAGAACTTCAATTATTTTTGAATAAACATAGGGATGTGTTTGCCTTGAACTTAGAAGAATTAGGAAGTACTACAGTATTTACTCATCGAATAGAGACAGGTGATTCCATGCCAATTCGTTGTCAACCTTATCGTGCGTCTCCGCACATCAATAAAGAAATTGACAGACAGGTAGATGAATTATTAGAACACCACCTAATTGAACCCAGTTCTTCAAGTTATGCATCTCCAGTTGTGTTAGTCAAAAAGAAAAATGGGGAATATCGTTTTGCCATTGACTATCGTAAACTTAATCAGGTGACACAACCAATGACATTCCCTCTTCCAAGATTAGAAGATGTAATTGATGCAGTTGGACAAACTAAACCATGTCTTTTCAGTACATTAGATTTAAATTCAGCATTTTGGCAAATTAAAATGGATCCAGAGACAAAACATAAGAGCTCTTTCATAACATCACGTGGTCTTTACCAATGGAATGTAATGCCGTATGGACTCAGAAACGCGCCCGCCACATATTGCATTCTTTTAGGTCATGTACTTAGAGGTATACCATGGTCAACATGTCTTGCATACATAGATGACATTATTATTTTTTCCAATTCATTTGAAGAACACTTAGCACACCTTGAACTTATTTTTGATCGATTACGTCAAGCAAACTTGACACTCAAACCATCAAAATGTGTATTCGCAGCATCTGAAGTTATTTATCTTGGTCATAAATTCTCAACAAAAGGAATTAAAGTAGATGAGTCCAAAATTGACACAGTTACACAGTTTCCTGTTCCAAAAACACAAAAAGATGTTAGGAGTTTTCTAGGATTGTGCAATTATTACAGAAAATTTGTCCAAGGATATTCTACAATAGCAACACCTTTAAATAAGTTATTGACAAAAGACAGTTCATTTCTTTGGACAGACAAGTGTCAAAAAGCATTTGAAACTCTTAAGACAGCCTTGACCACAGCTCCTATCTTGGCTTATCCTGATTTTAATAAACCATTTAGACTCACATGTGATGCCAGTGGTACAGCTCTAGGGTATATTTTGTCTCAGATAGGGACAGACGACAAAGAGCATGTTATTGCTTATGGTGGACGTGCATTAACAAATGCTGAAAGACAATGGTCAGTAACCGAACAGGAGTGTCTAGCGGTATTAGAAGGTATCCGAACATATCATGTTTACCTGTCACATCAGAAATTTACTGTCATTACAGATCACAAAGCATTAGTTTGGCTAAAGACAGTTAAACACACTTCGAATAGACTAATTCGTTGGTCACTTCGCTTACAGGAATACGATTTTGATATCGTATACACTCCAGGCCATAAAAACACAAATGCAGACGCACTCTCACGTCGAAACTACGACCAAACAGCTAAGACTGACAGCCAATTAGAAAAATCTCCAGCATACACTAACACTCAGGCTCAGTTAGAAGTACCACTACACTCCATTCAAGAAGAAATGACTGAAGTTACATTCTTTTACGATAAGGAAAATACTACTAACCTATTTCCACTACAGACTGATAACACACCTAGCAGTAGTTCTGAAGAACTACCGGATATCGCTCAATATCAGCGCGAGTGCCCTGATTTTAAGGACATGTATGTTTACTTAGAACAAGGAATATTACCAGAAAACACTCGTCGTGCAACAGCTATTCCATATGAAGCAAATCAATATGAACTAATCAATGGTGTCTTACATCATTTTTTCCAGCCTCGCACAAAACATAAAACGTCTTCAGATCAACTCATAAAACAAGTTGCTTTACCCACAAATTTAAGACTAGATGTACTTCTATCTTATCACGATTCAAAAGCAGGTGGCTGTCATTTTGGTGTTCAAAGAACATATCAAGCTATCAAACAGAAATATTATTGGCCTAAAATGTATCAAAATGTGTATGACTATATTACATCATGCTCTAAATGTCAGCTTATCAAACGGGACACAAATGCACGAAAAGCTCCACTGCACCCATTGCCCCCAGAAGACGTATTCTCTAGGTGGCACATGGACATTTTGTGCATGCCAAAAAGTAAGGAAGGTTATCAATACATTTTATTGGTGACAGATAGTTTGTCACATTGGTGTGAAGCCTTGCCCTTACGTTCTCAAACAGCAACAGAAATCGCCAATGTTTTGTACAATGAGATATTTACACGTTATGGTGCACCGCGAACACTTGTCAGTGATCGTGGACGAAATTTTATGTCTCAAATTGTACTCGCACTTTGTGAATTATTTCAAGTCACACGACATCATACTAGTTCATACCATCCTCAAACTAATGCTGCATGTGAGCGCAAAAATAGTACCATCAGTCAGTCATTACGGGCTTACTGTAGCAAACATCAAGATAATTGGCCGTCCATATTACCCAGCGTAATGATGGCATTCCGAATGAGTCCAGCAGTTAATTCTACTGGATACTCACCTTATTACATAGTCTTTGGGAAAGAAATGACTTTACCCTTAGATGTGTCTCTTACGCCTAAAGAAACGGTACAAACACAAACACAACAGTACATAGATCAGTTGATTCAAAGATTGAAAATAGTTCAAGAAATAGCTAAAGCAAATACACGTGAAGCACAAAACACAAGCAAACAGAGGTTTGACCAGAAAGCAAAGGAACCGTCCTTTCGTGTTGGAGATTATGTACATTTACAAATCTCACATATACCTGTAGGGTTATCAAAAAAGCTTTACCCTCGTTGGGAAGGTCCATATTACATCACTCAAGAAGGTCCGAATAGCACCTATAGATTACGTCGTTGTTCAGACAATAAAGAAATGAAATCACTTGTACACGCAAACAGACTTAAGCACTATAAAGATCCTAGGGATTATAGACCTCCGACACCGGACACAGTCAGTACACCTCCACAGTCGACACAAACATCACATAATCGAGCAAGCGATGAGCACACACCAACCAACAATGATACCGAATGGTACTTAGTTGATACACTGTTGAAATCCAAATGGATTTCTGGAAAGAAACATTATTTGGTTAAGTGGTCAGATGGATCCACGCCATCATGGCAACCAACTGAGAATGTGTCTCCAGCATTAAAACAAGCATTTCACAGTAAACGCACACAATCAAACGTACGTCGCAAACGACGAAGTCGAATATTTCGTCATTGAATTCAATACGAAATTTAGAAGAAAATTATCGCAACTGAGAGAGTTAATGCGAGTCCTTTCAACCATTCCATCACTTCCTCGTGCCTTCTATCTTCTTTCTTCTTCTTTCGCCGGCAAAGCTCTCAAATTCTTTTCTTTTCTTTAAGGTATGAGTGGAATGTGGATTTCGGTCATAGGACTGCTTCTTCTGACTCTGAATCCAGGGTCTGCTGTAGATGTGCAAAGATTAAACTATGGAGTTATCTTCCAGTCTCTCTCACCAGTATATTGTTCAGCCGATAAATGGATACACACGTTTCAAATACAACTCCCAGAGAACATTTCTGTCGATCCTATAGAATATTGTCAAAAAAGTGTAAGATGTAGCTACAAAAACACACTACTTCAACAACTAAACGCAATACGTATTACAATGAATGCACAGTTTAACGAAACAATCTCATTAATTAATGAGTTAATACCAGAAGGTGTTTTTCAGTCTTCAAATTTGTCAAAAAGAGCAATTTTGCCCTTCGTTGGTGAAATAGGTAAAAGCCTATTCGGTTTAGCCACAACAGGAGATGTTGCCACATTAGCAAGTCACATAAATATGCTGACAAGACAGAATAATAAAATGCTCAGTGCTCTTGCCCGACATGGAGGTGATTTTTCCTCCTATATTTCACAAGTCGACAATCGTTTTAAAAATATATTATCAGCTATTGGTCAAAACTCGAAAACGCTTCAATTAATAGAACAAACAATGATTGAAAATGAAGAAAACATACGCCAACAATATCAGAAAACAGAAGAAGTAATTGCCTCACAAATGTTAGATTCCCAGCAAATTAGGCATGAATTAGAGAAATTACAGATAGCAACTGCAGAATTGGCAGCAGGAAAGTTGCCTCCGATACTGATTCCACCTCATATTTTAGCAGACTCAATCAATCAAATCGAGACTATGATATCTACTGATTACCCAGGCTATTCGGTAACACCGAAAGATCCACGTTATTACTATCAATTTGGGTCATTCATAGCAACGCGTAAAAACCGCGACCTATATATTGCTCTGCAAATTCCAATTTCATCTCGACGACGACCATTCGAAATGTATCGAATTCAATCATTTCCGGTCCCAATTAACACTTCATCTACACATGTTACACAATTACTTGATTTACCAGATCTAATGCTTGTATCTGATGATTACCAATTTTACACAACATTAGCATTATCGACCCTAAATCAATGCACCGGTAAGGACATTTTACATTGTAATATCCGCCCTACACTCAAACCCTTGTCTCAACCCGAATGTATCAATAGTCTATTCCAAGATGATAAGAATAATATCCATCAAACTTGTAATTTCCGTTTCATGACAAACCGAGTCGTGCCACATATTCTAGACATCTCCTCAAATCAAATATTAGTTTACCTTATGGACGAAATAATACTTGAATGTCAAAATCAACGTCGCATTGTTAAAGGTTGTCGTTTCTGTATTATGAGTATTCCTTGTCATTGCGCAGTTGTTACTACATCTATGACATATGACGGACATATCACTACTTGTTCTGACAATTCGACTGAAATTACCCAACTTCACCCAATTAATTTAGCACTTTTACAACAATTCTTCAACTCCACACATTTAGCAGCCATTTTAGGTAATACATCCTTTGACAATCCCTTGACTATCTCTGTACCTGAATTTAAATTGTATGAACATCAAATGTCGCAATTCCTTGCTACAGATAAGGAAATTGATTTAAGTCTTAAGAAAGTAGCGGCACGTGCTAAAAGCGATCAAAGAATCTTTTCGTCCTTAGCGGAAACAATGTTGAGTGGCGAAATTTCAGTTGATGACGATTCCTGGTTTAATTCTAAATCTATTATGACTATCATTAGTTTATCCGTATCTATCTTGAATACATTGGCAATAGTTTGGCTCATATGGCGATTTAGAACATTGTCAACAGCACTCTTACTCGTTCATTCGACAAAAGCACAATCTACAGTCCATTTCCAGTATACCATAGCACCGACAACCATCGTTCCTGATTGGTTTACTACTGTTTCTGATGTACTCACTTGGGATCATTTGATCTTTTCAGTTTCAATTATGACATTTGTAATTGCTCTCGTTCAAGTCTATAAATGGGTTACTCAGTCCAATGCGCGAACTAAGCTTCGTCTTGAAATTACTACAGGAGTTCAATGCGTACTTGTTGACATACTTCAACTTGGTCTGTGTCCTTCATATTGGAACATTACTGGACCTCTGATGATTGAAAACCTTCATGTAACTGGTTATCTACGACCTCAATTACATGTCACATGGACAGGTTTTAAACTTACCAAAGTAAATACTAACTTCGAACTAACTATACCAACCTCTTTCAGTATTGATATAGTCTCTGCATTCAAACTGCGTTCAATTTTTCGCAAGCCTTTCTGTGCACACGTTATTTGGACACACCATGATATTGCGTTTCCACTACGTCCGGACGGAAGTATTTCAGAATGTTCTCCTCGAACATACCCTTCCGTGCCACCATACTCGATATTACCGTAAATATACACATATGAATAAATGCCCTCGCATTCCTTAGTCAAGACGATAATACAGAAAGAGACAATCAAATAATAATGATCATATGATGATAAATTCATAGTCTTCTTATTTCTATAAATTAGATTATATTAATATATATATACTTAGACAAAATAACAACACATATAATTATGATTTAACATACACGTATTAATTCCGCTCCTATTACTGTTTTATTATAAGACTAAGAATTACTTGAAACATACAAGTTATATATTTATTCTTTTTGTCTTTTCAAATTCAGCACCATACCGTCTGATCCAACGACGCCGGATATAGATATATACATATATTACAAATCTAAAAACAAAACTTACCTTGCACTAAAATACGTAAATACCTTTTATTAAATAAATAAATCCAGTTAACCAAATTTACAACAATACATATCAACCATGGCAGACTCTATTACATTTGATTTTGGTCACAACAAAACTATAACCATAAGAAACCCTGAACTTAAAAAAATAGTTGAAGCTTTGCCAATGTTACAGAATATTCATAACTTTACCATAGTTCCCTTTAAAATGTACAAATATGATATTTCGGTCGCTCGACATTTATTTTTGTCAATAACCAAGGGCACAGTACTATACAACAATCCAAATTCATTATTTGAATCAGTTCGCATTGCAGCATACCTCTCAATGCCTGAAGAAACGCTAGCTCGCCTGCTCTCCGGTATTGTGCCCTCTCTTGATATGATTCCACGCTATTTAGGTTTTATTCACCAACTTTTAACCGAAGGCTACACTGGATTAGCCGAATTGTATATTCGTGATGCAAAGCTACCTCTTTCCTTGTTACAAGACTCACGAATTAGTTATCGCAAATTCAAAAAACAATGTCGAGACGCTCATAACCTTGAAGAATATTTGGCCAAATGTGTCCGACCTAGATGTGTGTGTGAACGGTGCACTCAGCACCGTGCAGACATCAATCAATATCCTCAAACCACGTACGTACCACGACTTAAATGCCCCGGAAGGATACGTTTCTTTCCGCAACAGACCGCCCTACCCAAATATCTACAACTCAAAAAAACAAAAGCTAACGAAGAAAATAGAACAGCACCACAACAATAAAGATTAAAATGAAACACAACTAAAATGAAATACAACTTCACGTAATAGCACTGATAACAACATCTATCTAGGACCTCTGCGACGATAATCGTCTAGAGTCCCCCTTCCTCGTCAAGATGATAAATCGTCTGATGAGCCACCCCTCCCAGTAGAGGTAGGTTTTGTTGTTTTCTTGACTTGTGTGTTTAATATATATATATAAAAAAAAAAAAAAAAAAAAAAAAAAAAATATTTCCTATGTTGTTTCATAGTATTTTATGAAGGTATCCTATGTTGTGGAAATTGTTTCCATTGTAATTTTTGGGGAATTTTGTTTTCACGAATTTTGCATTGTACTCTTTATTGTATTTTATTTGAACATTTGACTGAGATTTGTGCAATGCACTTCCCATTGTGTTTTGGGAATTTTATCAAATATTTTGCATTGTACTCCTCATTGTACTTTTTGAATTTGAATTGAGTATTTTGCAATGTACCTTCTCATTGTATTTTTTGTATTTTACTTGGTATTTTGCAATATATTTGCAGTGTTTACATTGTATTTTTAAACTTTGTATTTTTAAACTTTGTATTTTTAAACTTTGCGAAAATGTCTCGCAGTGTTTTTTTATCATTGTATTTTTTTTGACCTTTCATCTTGTTTGATGAATAAGATTGATTTTTCTTTTCGAGCCTCGAGGACTCGGCTCAAATTAACTAGAGGGTATTGTTAGGATTAAAGTTTTAGTAAAATTAATAAGATTGATATTTTCTTTTGAATTGAATTAAAGTAATGTTTTATTTGTTTATATTCTAAAATATATTAAAGGTAATTTCATTTCTTTTTACTATATAGAATAGAAATGGTTGTTGAGCAGGTAAAAAAAGGGCAATGTATATAACCACACTATAACTCAAGTAAAAGTAGCTAAGAACATTGCCAATATACAATGTTGTGTGAGATTGTATACGAAAAACATTATACATGGATTTTTGCCTGCTCAGCTATAAGTTCTAAGTTTCATTAGTAAAAATATGTCTCTGACCTAGTGATTGGCAAAGGTTCAAATCGGTTAATGAAGATCTAGTAACTTTCCACTCTATGAAGCTTATGAAACAAGAAGGTTTCCAAACTAACGGATATCCATATTTGGTCTGACGTCGTTAAGGCCGGTGTAGATGATTACAGAATTGAGTCTTATGACGTAAGTAAGGTGGTTGTTACCTGTCAGAACTGGTTTGTAGAGTTCGTAGTTTTCTGACTAATGCGTAGAAGGGTATGACCTACCTAACCCCCCTGTATCTGGCCGCGAGCGTATATATAGAAATGCGCAGTCAGGTCAGATCAGTTATAACGCATTAGCAGAAAACTGACGTTGACTCTTCAATTACAGCTACGATTCCGTACCTAATTCCCTCATCATTCCTATCATCTGGTGACACACTTTATCTGGGGACTCAACCTTTTTTCTTCTTGCTATCTTCCTGAGTTCCCGGCCCGAGTTTATGAGACGGATCTATAGAACATTCCAGCTAAACATCTAAGAAAAGTCTCATAAAATATATATATATATATATATATATATATATATATATATATACGTATTGTGAACTTGACCATTTCTAAAATTCAAATTAATGGTGTAACAACGTAATATTTGCTTTTTTTTGTATGAGAACAGTTTAAACAGAAGGATCAGTATTAATAGCAAAATCGTTTACTCTGAGTTAAAGATACAATCTTGATTCTAGCCATAGAAACTTCCAGCGTGGCAGTTTCTTAGTCGTTTATAGAGTATTATTAGGACATGGTAATTGGGTCAATTAACATATTCCAAATTTTTTTTCACTGGAATTATAACGTTCTCAATAGTATTCTTGAAATAAACTTTAAATATGGCATTTTAATGAATTCAGACAAGAATATTTTGGATTATCTTAGTGTCTCACAACAGAAGGCAGTTAGCACAACAATTCAGTCCTGACCATTGGCACATTGGCACGTTCGAGCCTACATGCACATGAACACAGCCGTTATATGAATGTATTTGGAATATCACTCGAATTTCATTATAATTTGAATTTGGTACTTTGGGATTTATGAAGGAATGTTTTGACTATTTGGGAATTAATTCACAATACATGTACTGTAATTTATTTATAAGTTTTAGTTTTGCATTCTAAGGGGGAAAAATATTTCTTGAATATTACTAAACGTGCTGGTTTTGGTTCTTTTCTGTTACATAGTATAAAACGTTAGAGTCGTAAAACAGTGATTTTAATTAACTGTTTTTCTCGCTTCATTATCATAGTGGAACAAAAGGAAAAATCTATGGAATAATAAACAGGCAATTCCAAATATTGAAAGATGCAATGTTGAGCATTTGCAAAATTTTTTTTATACTAACCTTAAGCCAGAAATTACATACTGCAAACTTCTGCTCTCAGTCATTTAGCGTTGCTAATTGACTAGATTATGTGCTTTGAGGCCGATGAAGATACAATTTCAGATTTCTTAAATATAATTTAATTCGCTGTAATCTTAGTGCTACTCCTGACTATTTCAAATATAATAAGACCATCATTTCTTAATGAATGCGAGACTTCTTCAACAACGCATGAAATGGGCATGTTGAATTATGATACAATTCTAACGAAATATACACAGCTCAACATTTTGCTGCTAAAAATTATCTAGAAACTTGCAATAAAAACAAAGAGATTTTTAACCTCTTGATTACATTTTGTTCCCATATGTTTAAAGTAAATCATTTTTCAACCGAATCACACCAAAACACACATAAAACCAGACAGGTCACCAATCTTGATATTTTTTTATTCGTTCAAATCTTTCCTGGATGCACTTTGGTTAGTTATATACAATTTTATGATCTGGAAGAAATATCATGGTGAATATGTTTTCCAATATCTTTGCTTTGTATAATAATTGTGGTCGACTTTGCTATATAATATCTTCAAACCAAAATAGCGTCGGAAATTTTACGACGCAGAGGAACTGTCTTGAGTGCCAAATGACGTCGCTTATCGTAAATCTGATTAATTCGAAAATCGACGGAAAAATCATAAGCTAACCCAACTCGAATGTTAGCACATTTTAAGCCGTTACATTATAGGGGAGAGTATCTTGTCATGACTTTAACTTTACCTAAGAGAGTTCAGGAAAATTATTTGTAGATGATAGTTTAGAGATAATAAATTTTAAATAGCAGCCATCAACCAATTTTCTTTCCCAAATTAATTACGCTCTTGATAGCACAATATTATGACGGAAGCCTGTTTAGGCTTATTATAGAGGCAGAATAGAAACAATGCAAATATAATCATTTATAGTTTTAATTTTAAAAAATTAAAAGTGATACTTGATACGCTAGTACACGATACTTGATAACGAACAGACGTCGGTATTTCCCTGTTGGTGATGGTACATGGTTTGTTGTAGTGGGCTAGTCTAGACGCCTCTGCGGCTATTCTTTCAAATACGTCGTTAACGAAACTGTTCATTATAGACATAGCCTTACTTGAGATGCCAGTGTCTGGATGCACCTGCTTCAAAACTTTGTAGATGTATATGCCGTACGATTCCCTTCGCCTTTCCTTCTTGCGCTTCCTATCCCCAGATCGTGGCGATGACGCCTTGGTTATCGCTTTTTTGGCACCTTTGCTTCCTTTTTTTCGGGGGGGGGGGGGGGGGCACCAGACAGATGCCCCCTCCCCAATTGAAAAAACTAAAAAAATCGTTTTTATGTGTGTGTGTGTTTCCCCCGATGTGTAGTTTTGTGTTGTATTTTTTTATTATATGAAATTCCATTTATTTTAAACTAACCTTAATTTTGTCCCATTGGGAGGATATAAAAATAGCTGGATATCTTTTGTCTTTATTGTTTTCTATAACATTTTCACCCGAACCCAAAGGCCCATGATCGAAGTATCGCCCAAATGTCCACTGTGTAAAGGGTTTTTATTTACAAAAAAACATGTTATACTTGAATGTTCTAAGACGGCAGCTGATAGAAATCAAATTATCACAAATATTAGGTTTTCTCAGACATATGAAGAGAAACAATTATTATATTTAGATGGTATCTTAACCAATGATATTTTAATAAATATTATAGATTTTATTATAAATACTATGATAGCATGTGGACCGATAGTACCTAGGAGGGATGTTAGATAGGGAGGGAACAGGGAACTCCGGTGAGAAAAGTACGAGCAATGAGAGCATGGGGCTATATCACATGGCGCTACACGAAGTGGACAGGCCCGTGAAAGAGTTTGGAACAAAGCTCACTGAGAGATATATACATTACAACATTTCACGGCTTAGATAGATTATAGAGTTAAGTTTTCATGTGTTTTTCTTACGGGAAGCATGCTATCATAGGAAATCACTGGTTAGAATATGTTTTTACTCTGTGGAGATCGTGAATTTCCACAGAAAGTCCGTTTTTAAGGAATATAAACAATTTTGGAATGGAATAAGGGTTTAATTATAAAATAAATAAAGATTACAAAATAGATCGAGATAGGTGAAATGCAAATAATAATACAAAATTGCATGAATCCTATTTCGATCCAAGTGATCTAGTAAATAAATAAGGAAACTACGAATATGGAACATCATAGAGCAAACAGTAAAACAATAGGGTCTTGTTTCTTTTAAGACACCAATATTTGTACTAAATTCTAAATTCTTGAAAATATATGAATTTACTGAAAAAATACCGATTTAAGGGTATTTATATGATTAGAAAAACTGGGAAAATTTGACAAAAATGGCTATCCTAACAAATATACAATATTCAAATGAATATATAGCATCATACATATAGCACAACACAAATAGCATACACAGGATTTAGGAAACCCCTAGCCAGGGTTAACCTTGTGAAATAAGACAGACCCCCATGATGAGCCTTATGATTCGGGTGGAAATGTCATAGATAACACTAGGGACGAAAATATCCTCCTATTATCATATAATCCCGATGGGACAAATTTAAGGTTAGGTCAGTTTTAAATGAAATTATAAAAAAACACAAAACTACATATCGGGGGGAACACATACATACATGAAAACTTTTTTACCATTTTTTTTGATAGGAGGAGGGGGCATCTGTCTGGTGCCCCCAAGAAAAAAAAAAAAAAAAAAAAAAAAAAAAACAAGTGATTTAGCCCCGTGTTCTCATTGCTCGTACTTTTCTCCTCCTGAGTTCCCTGTCCCTCCTTGCTATCTAATTTTTTCTCCATACTTAAATACTGGTCCGCATGCTATCATATTCCTAACTATACAATTTGTTATATCGTACAATGCTTCTTTGGGAAATTTCCCATCTAAGTATAATAAATTTGTTTCTTTGTATATTTGGTTTCTATTTATAGTTGATATAATTTTGTTCCTTTCTTCTATATTAAAAGTACATTTTGTCATAATATGAATTTTTGAGAATAAAAAGTTTTTGCACAGTGGGCATTTTGGCGACACTGCGATCATATGCCGTCTTATTGCTATTTCCCCTGTCAACCATGCATCGTGCATGTATTTGAACAGGGTACTTTTCATTTTTATGGATCCTAGTTTGACCCAGTTTCCCCATGCCCTATCCCAGTTAATATTTATGTGTTTTGTTCTACATTATTTTTATCCTTATTTATTGTGTGTTTTGTTAGCCATCTGTATGTGGATTTTGTATCAATCTCCCGAAATTCCTTAACTTCCCTATATTTAAAAAATAAATCTTTTATGGATCTTAATTTTCTTGGCACTCTAATTTTTTTTAAAATTTATTATTCCTATATATATCGTTTCTCTGCTTCATAGAGAAACCAAAGTAATAAATATAGAGCCCTTGCCAAGCTATTTTTGGCTCCGCTTTAATCTCCCTAAATCTATTTAAAATGTTGGTGTATTTAATTAGGGTGGGGTGGGGGAGACCTAAACCTCCCCTCGTCCCCTCCCTATATAAAGTTTTTTTGTTTGTGTAGTGTATTTTAAATCCCCATAAGTATTTAATAATTTCTTTATCTATTTCTTTTAATTTTGCGCTTTTAATGTCTACTGTTGTTAGTTTGTAATTTAGGTGCACATACATGTAATTTTTTGCAACTTGTGCTCGTTCCATTAAGCATATTGGCAGCAGTGCCAAGATTTGCAAATTTTTCTTAATATTTTCCCTTATTTCCTTCAGATATTTTTTCCATTTCGTCTTTTCCAAAATTTATACCTGATGTTTTTATATTGTCTTTAATAAGAGTAGTAGGCAGACCATGATTCTTACCTCTCCAGTTTCCTATTAATAAAATTTCTGTTTTCTCAGGATTTATCTTAGATCCCGAAATTTTCCCAAATTTGTCAAATTTCTTTATAAGTTCATTATAGGATTTTCCATCTTGGATAAAGTTTGTACAATCATCAGCGTGTTGTATCATCTTCACTTCTTCTTTGATATTTGGAACTTTGATCACTACTATTTTTAACCTGTTCTTAACTTTGATACTTAGAATTTCTATTGCTATTACGTATAAGAGCATGGATAGTGGGCATCCTTCCCTCACCGATCTTTGAATTTCAAATTTCTCCGTTTTTGCCCCATTTATCTGTACAATTGAATTTATATCCTTGTACAGGATTTTGGTCCAATTTTGGAAGTTTTTTCCAAATCCAAATTTTTCTAGTGTCTTATATAAGTAGTTTTGCTCAAGTCTATCAAAAGCTTTGTCCTGGTCAATTAGTACCATAGCACTAGTAGCACCAGTGATATTTATATGATCTATTATAGTTTTAATGTTTAGAATGTTGTTTTGTATGTCTCTTCCTTTTGGCCCGCTTGTTTGGTTTATATTTATAATTGGGTCAAGACACTTTTTGACCCTTTCCGCTAATATTTTACTAATAATTTTATAGTCAACATTAGGAGTGAGATGGGTCTCCAATTCTTAATTTCATCCCTATTTCCCTTTCCCTTATATATTAGTGTTATCATACCCTCCCTCATTGTGTTAGACATTTTTCTATTTCTAAGTGCAATATTATTATATAACCATTCTAAAACTGGCGACAACTCCCTGCATAATTTTTTGATAAAATTCCGCTGAGAGTCCATCTCTCCCTGGTGATTTTTTTTGGGATAATTTCCCTATTGTCGCTATGATTTCGTCTTGTGAGATAAAATCCCCACATTTGTTTCTATGTTCTGAGGTAATTTTCTCACAATTCGTCTCTCATAAGTAAGTTTCTATATCTTCGTCTGCTATTCTCTGTGAGGTCCTTATAGTAATTCCGTATGTAATCTAGTATTTGAGTTTTGTCCTTCAGTATCTCCCTTCCCGTATTTAAAGTTTCTAGTGTTCTCCCCCCCCCCCCACCTTTTTTTAATTCCTCCCTTTTATATATCCCTTATGCATTTTCATATAGTTCTGTAAATATACATGCTTTGATTTCCCTCCCTTTATAATGTTCTTTTTTTGCAGTTACTAATCTTAATTTTAATGTTTCTTTTATGTTCTGTGTTGTTGTTGTGTTTCTTAAATTTTCCAAAGCTTCTATTTCTAATTTAAATTTCTTAATCCTTATTTTTGAATGATATATTGCTATATTTTGAAATTTTACTTTTAATTTATCCCATTCTTCTATAATAGCTGTATTCCCTTTATTTTTAAATTCTTCTATTTCCCTTTTAATATCTTCTATAAATTTCTCATTATTTGATATTTTTGTATTTAATTTCCATGATTCCCTTCCCCATTTAGTTCTTTTTTAATTACTACTTCTAAATAAATTAGTTTATGGTCCGAAATTTTATAATCTGATATCCCTGATTTTATATATTTATTTGTTCCAAAAAATGTGCCCCAAAATTTGTCTAATCTACTTGTTTTTTTTTTCATTTCCATATGCATAAGTGTATTCCACCCTTGGTAAATTTAACCCTCTATATATGTCAATCAAATTGAGTGACTTCATGGTTAGTTCCATTATATCCTTAATTCTTAAGTCGTTGTCTATCAGTTTTCCCTTTCTGTCTATATCGTCCCCATCCCAATTAAAATCCCCTCCTATTATCAAATTTTCCCTTGTGTAGTAGTCTAAGTATTCCATGAGTTGTGTTGCAAAGGCTCTTTTCAATTTGGTTTTGGCTGATATATATATATATATATATATATATATATAATGATTATTTCCCATTATTAAATGAATTAGTCTTCCATTAAAAAACTCCCCTTCATTTAATCTTTCCCATTCAACTCGTACTTTATTTTTGATCATAATTGCTATCCATCCTCCTTTATCCCTCCCTACATAGTTGTTTTAAATTATTGTGCAAGCCCAGCTCCCTTTCAAGTTGTTCTGTTATTTCGTCCGTTAGTCCATTATGCGTTTCTTATATGAACAGTAAGTCAAAGTCCCCTATTTGTATTAATTTAGTTATTTTTTTCTTTATTTTATCCATTCACATTTATAAACAACAAACAGAAGTTTTGTTCTTCCATTTCTGTTTTTTCCTCCCAGGTGGCCGCTTATTCTAGTGGTTATTAGTTATTGTTTATTGTTTTAAATTTAATTTCCTATATCTTCCCCCTCTTTAGGGGATCCTGGGTCATCCGTTGCTGATTTAATCATACTATTTGGTATTTCAAAGTCACTGGTGATTTGTGACGTAAATAGTGTGTCTGTATACTTTTTCCCCTTTTCCATCCCCGCAGGGGTTGTAGTCATTGTTTCATTCTCTATTGCTGAATTTATAGTATCCATGATACTTTCTTCTTCATTTCCATCTCTTGATTCCTCCCCACCTTTTGGGGATTTTTCTTTTTCCACATCCTTCTTGCTCTTCCCTTTCCATTTCCCTTTCCCTTTCTTGTGTTCATCAAATGACTCCTTTTGATCCATTTCCATTTCATCTGATGAGAAAGATAGACTTGCTACCTTCCTTTTCTTGTTTTTTGTTTGTTTAATAGGAGTGGATGTTTCCACTGGTTCTATTTCTCCCATTATTTGGAACAACCCTTCTGATTCTTCCTGTAACAAACCTTAATTTTTCCCAACGGGATTATATACTAAAAGAGGGATATTTTGGTCCCTAATGTTTCTATGGAGGGTTGTCCCGGGCTTTGAGGCCCATCATGAGTCTCCTGCCTCCTTTAAAATTTCAGAATTAACCCTGGCTAGGGGTTCTCTATATCCTTTGTGTGCTATTTGTATGTGCTATATATATATATATATATATATATATATATATATATATATATATATATATATATATATATATATATATATATATATATATATATATATATATATATATACATTGTATCTTGTTAGAATAGCCGTCCTAGATCAAATTTCCCAGTTGTATAATTTTCTTTTTTTTTTTTAAAAACAGACCCCTAAACGGTCTTTGTTTCTTATATATTTAAATTTTAAAACATTTTAATCATTTTGAATTTGGTACAAAACATGGTGTAATTTTTTTTAAAGTTTATTTTTAAATGGTTGTTACCAACCTTATTGTTTTAGTGCTTGTACTATTATGTTCCATGTTTTGTAATCTTCCTTATTTATCCAATAGGACTACTTTGATCGAAACTAGATCTGTACATTTTTTTATTTTATTTGTAGGTCATCAGTCTCGATCTTTTTTCTCCGTCCTTTATTTATTTATTTATTTATTCTACTCCGTTCCGAAAATCATTTATTTTTTTCCCCCATGTAAATATGGGCTTTCCGTATAGTTCGTATGAACCATACAGAGTATACATCAATATTGGGTCACCAGTGACTTTTATGAGAGCATGCACGTGCAGTAGGTGGCTGTCTTAGTATGCTATCTAATGTATTTAAAACTGTGTTGTTCTGTTGATTTCTCAAGGTGAGTATTTCTCAACTCTTCCAAGAGCCTTCCCACTTCGCGTAGCGCCATGTGGTATCGCCTCGTGATCCCCTTGCTGATACTTATCTTCTTGAGGGCCCTGTGTAACAGAATTGTTACGGAGAGGATGGTGGATTAAATGAACAACACAAACACAATATGTGAAAGAAAAAATAAATTTATGAAATAAATTATTAATGAAAAATAATGATGTATCAACACAATAACTCATGCGTTCAACACACAATTACACTCACAACCATTCACAATACATGAATCAATGAAATATTAATACAAAATAAAACACAGATACAAAGGAATCTCTTGGACTATACACAGATCCAAGGAACCTTTACAAAAGTTATATTAACGCAAGTATAAATTACGATAATAAACACAAACATCAAACTATACTATCGCACGTATGGATTGCGAAAACTAGCACGAACATATACATGTATTTAATCAAGTTGCTAACTTTTATTGAGATTCATGCAATGCCTTGAAATACTATTGTGATTTGAAGTAACCATGTAAATACAACAATGTATTCAATTGTACTACAATTGCAACACACACATGTGTCTCGACCCTGTATAACCGTACGATTCACCACCTGTTGAATCGCCACCCAGTTTCCCCGAATACCTAGGGTTGACCAATACTTTTATCGGTCACTTGCCCTTCACGGATCCACCACAGTTATACGTACAGACAGCATACAACATCTACTAGAACTAACGTTCCTCAATACCCTAGATGCCACCCCGGATGTTTACAACTCTAGACAGCTCCGACACTCGGACTTCTAGATTTCCGGATATTTACACGTCACGACAGATGTAGACGGACAGACAATCTGACAGACAGACAGTCAGATACTTCAATTCGATTGCACAATAAATCAGCAACAATTTCAGCTACGATATCAGAGATGTTATCAGTGACGTTAACAGAGATGTTCCGCAATAAATCATATACAATTTCAGCTACGATCTCAGAGATGTTATCAGCCGACGTTATCAGAGATGCTATCAGCCGACGTTATCAGAGATGCTATCAGCTACAATAAAGAAACCAGACTAATAATAGTTGTCTCAAAAAATAATCTAAACCTTAGATTACGCTATTGCATTTAAAGTCTAATAGTGACTAGTAATTCCAAATATTCCACGTTTAAAATCTGCATTGCAATAAAGGCATCATTATATGACATGATAAACTGAATAAAATTCACAATAAAACGAAATATAAATTTAACACTCACCCCTTTGGCTGGAGATTGAAAGACGAGCTATCTATCCTGTGATTAGATACTTTAGGTCCAGTAATATTGATCATAAATATTCTGCCTTATATACCCTCAAATAGGTGAGCAGAAATCACGGCAAGATTACCGTGCACCCTGTGAATCTAATGTTCCGGACTTCATGTAATTCAAAGTCAAGCACATGCAAATCGTTACACGCCGCTTACCGTGGAGAAAAACACTTATTCACCCCAGGTAACGCATGTACGACGAAACAAAAAAAAAATGGTGAAATTAGTTTGTAATTCAAGAAGAAAATAAATTTAATTTTCGCCTAATTCTGTGACACCCTGTTTCCCTTCTATCTGACGTTTCTTTCTATAACAATTACCTGTCCGCATGCTCTTATATTCCTAACTATGTAATCTGCTATTTCATCCCGTAGTTTAGTGTTATAAATCCCATCAAAATAAATTTTTTTTTATTGTATTGCTGTGTATTTTTAATTTTTCCAATGATTTCAATTCTTTCTGTTTTATTTTTATCACAATTAGTCATAGTATGATTTTTTTGTAAAAGGTAGATTTTCACACAATGGACATTTTGGCGATACTCTGACCATATGCCGTCGCACTGCGAAGTCTCCTGTCAACCACGCATCATGCATGTATTTGAACAGGATACTTTTCATTTTAAGTGATTTAAGTCTGACCCAGTTTCCCAAGGCCCTGTCCCAATCTACGGTTATGTGTTTCTGTTCAATATTATTTTTTTTCCTTATTTAAAGTGTGGTCTGTTATCCATTTGTATGTTGATTTTGTGTCAATTTCCCATAATTCTTTTGCGTCCCTATATTTCAGTAACAATTCTTTCATTGATCTTAATTTCCTTGGCATCTCTATTAACTTAACTAGATTATTGTTTCTGTATATGTCTGTTCTAATCAAAAAACAATTTTGACTTTATACAGGGCATTATTAAGATCAAAACTTGACTATGGATGCCAAGTTTATACCACGGCTTCCATCAGTCAACTCAACAAATTAAATAAAATACAGAGGAAAACCCTACTCGTAGCTACTGGTGCACTACCATCCACGTCCACAGCCAAGTTGCAGGTCTTGACTGGGGAACCGCCATTACACTTAAGGAGGCAGGAACTCATATTGAGATATGCAACTCGACTATCAACACATGATAAAACGCACCCAACCCTGGTGGCTATTAATAAATGTAACACCCCGTTTCTAAAAACCCTAAGAAACAAAAAATCTTTTGGAAAAATAGTACATTAAAACATCAAATACCAGTAGATATGATCCAAGTAGAAACTAATCAATTAACTGAAAAAGAACTTTGGAATAATGTACCAATAAAAGTAAGTGAATCCCTTGTAGGAAAAGGTAACAAAGAAAATCAACAACAGTACCTAAAAACACTAGCAATGGAAACTATTGACAACCAGTACCAAAATTATACACAAATTTACACGGATGACTCCAAAATTACAAATCCTTTCAAAACAGCTGCAGCCTGGGTCATACCAGAACATAATATCCAAATGGGCAGTCGTCTTCCAGACCACTGTTCCATTTATACAGCTGAATTCTGGGCCATCCTTGAATCTTTAAAATGGATACATTATAACAAACCAAACAAGACTTTGATTATTAATGACTCGCTTAGCGTCCTTACTTCCATTAAAAATAATAACACTAAATCTAGGAAAAATTTCCTTGCACAAATTAATCAAATCATGAAATTAATCGACTCTCAAAAACTAACCGTCGAGTTTTTATCGATTCCATCCCACATAGACATAAAAGGGAATGAATTAGCAGACAAACTGGCTAAAAATAAACTCTACGAACCAAATTACATGCCGCTCAAGTATAGTCAGACTGAAATCTACAGTCTGATCTATTCAATGATCAATCGAACATGGCAAAAGGATTGGGAACTAAACAAACAAGGGAGAACTTTACATAATATCATTAAGGAAGTTGATAGAAACATCTTAACGCCTAGGTGCAGCAGTTTTGAACAAACTAAAATAAACAGAATAATTCTAGGAAAAACAAAACTGGCAAACAGCTTTGGTAAATATATAGGACCTTTCCCACACAACATCAGTTGCTTCAGCTGTAAACTACCTGAAGACTTCCACCACATATTAGGGTGCATCATACGCCCCATATTTTTTTTAACTTCAATGGATCATTTTGTCCTTTGTCTAGTTTTTTTTTTATATAAATAAAGCAAATTTATGGCAAAGTTTGGTGAAGTTTGAAGTACATTTAAGTGGTCCACCATTCAAATGAATTTTTTGTCAAAATATCGAAAACTCGCCATTTGGCGCATATTTCCAGTTTTTCCACTCATTTTAAACATGTCATTATGTTATATAATATTGCATGCAGAGTTGTATATAGATATTGCAATAGTACATGCTCAGTTTTTATCTGATTATATTCAATAGTATGATGCTAAATTTATACAACGGGTGTTAGAAGTATTTATTATATAACAACTTAACCATTCACTACATCTTTTAACATTTTTCAACTCATCGGAGACAATAGTTTCATCACAATGAATTCAGACAGTATATGTTGTTTTCAACATTTTTCTAAATGATTTGTTCCATGTTTAAAATGTTAAATATAGTTAAATATATTCTACATTCAGCAATGTTTTAAAGTCAATGGTAGTTTTTTGGTAGATTCTTCAGTTAGTCGCTATGTCCTTTGCGTTTTCGCAAGTTGGGCTGTTATTTACGGTCCTTCTCAACAACTTGCAGCACGTTCTTTTAATGTTCTTCACCCATTGCTGATGCCAAGAAATCTGAGCTGAGTTTAACACCTCTCTCAGCATAGTCATTGACAACGTTCAGCGATTGAAGGTTGCCGAGAGAAGCTTGGTACGCAGCAGAATTTGGCAAGTTCGCAACTTTTTCAGTCATGAACTCAGCGTTCAGCTGAAGAAGAGTGATTGTGTACCAGGAATCAATACTAGCAAAATCAGCAAGAGTTGTGATCAGATTAACAGTTGCTGGAAACTTTGGCTTGCCAAAGCCTGTTCCAAACCGGTTCTGTGGTGCCAAGAGGGCCGTTTCTGGTTTAACAGCCAGCAGACTGTCTGCAAGGGCTCGCCGTTTAGCATCAGGCACCTTACTGCTCCACAGAGCAAGAGGAATCATCTCTGCAGTCAGGTACCAGAGATGCAGTTTGAAGGCATGCAGTGCACTCTGAGAGACATCTGGATTCACGACTTTGTACTGCAATAAAGACTTGTACAACTGCAGGTCGTTCCACGGCGCATCTACCGCTGAATTGCACGTCATCCACCAGCTGCTGTAGACCAGTGTTGCGAAGTTCACAAACGCCCTCACCTTTGCAACTTGATGCAGTGTAGTAATTGTTAGTTGTTGAATTTGCAGCTCAAATAGGCATGTTCATCATTGCTTTTAGATGGCACAGTCAACATTTGGAAGCTCGTGTAAACAAGGTGACGTCTGGAGACTTGAATGCCTCAATCTTCAGATCATCGAAAACATGAGACAGTATAATCTCACCAACATGGTGACGACAGGCTGACCAAAGGAGAGTTCATCCAAGCTGCTCTTGGACTGTCACACAGGCTGCAGTTACGTGACCTGTATTCGATGCTGTGGTATCGAATGTCATATTCACAACAGACTCGGTACATTGCCATGATGAGAGCAAACCCATTGTCAGATCAGTAATTATATCTCCGGACTTTCTGTCTGTTCCAGGTTGGTATGATGGGACTCCAAGAAGCTTCAATTCTGTGGCATTTCCGACGACGACAGTGAGACGTTCTTCTGTGATATTCTGGTTTGACAGTGATGGCATCAGCTTTGAGTCCCAATGCAGGGATACCAATTTTGGCGGGATCCATTGGTCCTTACAATTCTCTACTATCAATCTTCCTATCTGACGCCTGGACTTGTCTGCGGTTGAGTATGATGTGGATATCTTTGAAGTATCATCACCTGCCTCTGTCACTAATGCCTCCGTGTATGCAGCTTGTTGCACTGGAGTCATCTTCAGACGGTGGCTAGTTGAACAAGTTTGGGTCGTTGATTGATGTCGTGAGAGATGAAAGCAGGTGTTCATGTGGGAGCAGTTCGCTTGTGACTTCTCAAAGTTCTTGGTGTGATGGATGGACCAGCAGACAATGAGCCAACTTCTCCATCACTAACAACATCCTCATCACTGATGCTATAGTCGCTGTTATGGAGTATTTTAGGTGCAGTCATCGACTTCAGGTGACTCTGCATTCTCTCGCACCGCCGTGCTTCCATGTTGTCCCTTTGTTTGCGACGCTGGACTTTGGCTGCAAGGACTTTGTCACGTGGTCCGAATGTTGCCAGACGGTCGGTCTTCAATGACTGCAGGAAAGCGACATCTTCAGGATTTTTGATGAGTTGTTCTGCATTTGCAGGCCACAATGGGAATGTCTGAGCTAGCATTTCTTCCATCTATTTTAGCTTGTTCAGGGAGTTCGGGGCTGATCGGCGGTTGATTGGAATTGGTCTCACTTTAGCATTGTCGTCAAGCAGTTTAATTAATCGTTCGCATGCCCTGCGTTCTGTAATCATCGGAATATGGGCTTTCTCATAAAACACAGATACCTTTGACAGGACAGGTTTAGCTGCTTCCCATCTGCTACAGTTTTCATGCGCATCATCAGCTAGATGATGCATCATACACCGCAAGACTTGCAGACATGTAGGCAGACGCGAACCAGTAATTGCTGAGTCTTCTGCCGTTATCTTGCTGCCAAGACCGAATATGGTAGATGACTGTCTTGTTGGAGAAATTTTCTGGGACAGGGGAGCCGAACGAGGAGGAGTTGATTGCAGACCTGGAACGGTACTCTCTTCACTGCCTTTCATTATTCAACTGGCGTCTGGCAACAACATGAATATAACAATAGTGATTAACACTTAACAGTCAACATGTGCTAAATCTAACAGCCCTGTAATGACTAATAATAGTTTGCATATAACATTTGTAAAGCAGGCCATAGAATTGCGACAACATGAAAGTATAATATAATAAGTTCAATAAAAATAAAAAAGTTTAATACAAAATTAGATAAAATTGAAATATTTTGTTAAACTCACTTTCAAAGATTGCAGACTTCACAAACAACTTGAATAAACAAGCAAAGAATAGTTATTTAATCAAATTCAATACCATTGTAAAATATTAAATAAGTCAAAGAGGTCAACAGCAAATAACATTCAGCTAAATGAATATCGCAATATAATGCCTCATAATGCAAATCTTGCTATTTGAGGTGGACCCCCTAAACAATGTTGGAATTAGACAAAAATTGGCAGAAATTCTTTTTATCACCAAAGGAATGTTCTAAAACTGGGGACATCATAATTGGTTGACATTGGGGGCGTTTGATGCACCCTACCACATATTTAATAACTGTAAAAGAACCAAAAGGAAATGAAAATATTTAGATCTAAACAGCTAAACATCTCTGCACCAAGTACATACAATTGAAGTAATTCAATTAAATAACACTAACCCTCACAAAACAATTCAAAATAAAATAGAATTACATAGAACATCAGGACTTATCGATAAAATATAAGATTAAAAAATTAAATTACACCAGGACCAAATAACACAATAATCCTGGTTCTTAACCTTATATTTTCAAATAATCACATCCACAAGGAATGGGAAGGTACAGGATCAGAAGCGACTCCGTTACTCCGTAAGGGGAGCCCACCTACACTACGCTGGGTAAAACGTACCACGGATGATACCTGAGCTAACCAAACCTAACAGGATGCTGTAACGTTAATGAAATTACCAGGTAAAAAGATAAACATTGAAATATCCAAAATAACAACGTATAGAACAATATAAAAGTAACAAACAAGTGTCTAGGAAACCACTGTCTTCTGTCTGCTCTTACAACTCTCCCTATAGACAGCCACATTGACAGCATTTATACAACTAAACTATGATTACAATTCAGATTAGAACCCCAAAAATCCGAGATATCCTTATGGTCTAAACTTGACCATTTAAAAGAGTCTCCCGCTTTATGGCCTCAAATAGATATTATGAGGTAGTCTCAACATCCAAAGACTATCAGGCCCGGCGACACAATGTTGCAAATAAAGTTATTTACTCTAAGTCAGATCCTTAAATTAATAACATTATAAGGTAATCAATACCCAGACTATCAGGCACCACAGCACAAGGCTGCATCATAAACTAAGCCATAAGAACTAAGGCCTATAACATGATTTAGATGGTCAAACAAACCTGACCATCTAGCAAGACAGCTGACGCTGCAATAAAAATTACCACAATTACCTTAATTACTCTAAAAACTAAATTTTTACGTTGAATAACTACCAACTCGAGAATAGGCTGTCATATGAGGTTGTATACTCTACTTTAATACCAACACAAAGTATTCCAAATTGTTAAGGAAGAACACGGATGGACACGATGGGAGGAGGCAACATCAAGATGGAGGAACAACAACAATAGGAAGACACCCAAGAAGGACACAGAGATTCACCAGAAGAAAGAGGGAACTACGGTTGCACCCTGTAACACTCCATCAAAAAGCCCTTTTAAGGGCTATTTATACTTACAGAGTTTCCTTTTGGCTCAGAAACTCTATTCGACAATCTCGTTCTTCAAAATCAAACTTGATCATTTTTGGCTCTCCACCATCAAAATTAACAACCCATTTAACCTGACATTGACCAACCTACCTATGTCACTTGACATACCTAGTTTACAAAATTTATAAGGAACACACCAAATGTACACTCTGTACTAGAAAAAAAATTAGAATGTTAGGATGATTAGGAAAAAATATAACTTGAAAGATTGACTCAATTGCACAGGTGGCTTACACAATAACGGTATAGGGTGTCCACTAGCAGCAACTGGACTCGATTTGATAAGGCTAGGACGTGTCAGTTCACATATCCTTTTCCTCGGCCAGACATTAACACCAGTAAAAGACTAGACGTGAAAACCATTTTTCACTAGTCATTATTTGGTACCATTGCACCTCTCGCGCTGCAGCTTCCGATAGGTTGATAGGGCTGAGTGCTTGGCTGTTCTATTCCCACTCCCCTAGGTCTCTCATTCATGTCGATAGCCCCTTCTAGGGGCGCGACATGACGACCAAATTAAATAGCATACTATGTATGCATAAATGCCTGTGGGGATGTGGCACTTCCCTGTCTCCATTCCCTTTATATATTTGTGTTATGATCCCTTCCTTCATTGTGTTAGACATGTCTGATTTCCTTAGTGCATTGTTATTATATAACCATCCTAGTATGGGCGACAGTTCCTCGCAGAATTTCTGATAAAATAGTCTCTATAATCTCGTCTTGCGAGATAAATTCCTCACATTTGTTCCTATGTTCTGAGGTTATTACCTCGCATTCCGTCTCTCGTATGTACGTTTCTATATATTCGTCCTCTATGTTCTGTAAAGTATATAGGTCTTTGTAGTAGCTCTGTATGTTGTTAAGTATTCTAGTTTTGTCTGTCGTTGATTTCCTATCGATTTTAAGTAACTCAAGAGTTTTTTCCCCACCCTTTCTTAATTCCTCCCTTTTGTCTAAGCCTTCCGCATTTTTATATAATTGTGAAAATTTCCCCGCTTTAATTTCCTTTCCCTTTTCTAATTCTTTTTTTTAGATTTTTAAGTTTTTCTTCTAATGCTTTTTTTGTGCCCTGTATTGTTAATGTTTTTATATAGTTTTCTAAAGCTTCCATCTCTAATTTAATTTTTTTAACCCTCATTTTTGAATGATATATGGCTGCTGTTTTGAAGACCCCTTTTAATTTATCCCATTCCGAAATAATATTTAAATTCCCTTGGTTTTTAAAATTTTCTATTTCACATTTGATTTCCCCCTCAAATTATTTATTTTCCAAAATTTTATTGTTTATCTTCCATTGACCCGTCCCCCATTTTTTCCTTTTATTTTTTCCTATTTCAACAAAGATTAATTTATGATCAGAAATTTTGTACTCTATTACCCCTGCCTTGATATATTTATTAGTCCCTAATTGTGATCCAAAGAATTTATCGATCATACTTCCCCTATCCCCTTTGTAATTAAATGTATATTCGACTCTTAATAAATTTAACCGTCGGTATATATCAATCATGTTTTGATATTTCATAATGTAGTCCATCTTTTTTTTTAAATGTTTGTCTATTTTCGATAGTCCTCCTGTCCTGTCTATATCTTCCCCCACCCTATTGAAATCTCCCCCATAATTAAATTACTTGACGAATATCTTTCTAGATATCTACCCAATTCTTCTGTAAATTATTTCCTCTTGAGCATCTTAGCTGGTACGTAGACATTGATGAAATGATACCCTCTCATAATTATATGTATTAGTCTCCTCTTCTACCCTTTCCCATTTAACTCCCCGCTTATTTTTGATCATGGTTGCTATACCTCCACATTCTTGTGTCCGTTCCTGTTGAGTTATTCGTTATAATAATGCAGTCCATTTCTCGTTCTAGTTGTTCTTTCATATCGTTATTTAAAGAATTATGCGTCTCTTGTATGTAAAGCAAGTCAAATTCTCCTATTTTTGTCAATTTGTTTAATTTTTCCTGATCTAAAGCATTTATATTTATAGACAATAAACGGAAGTTTTGTTCCTCCATTTTTTTCATAACCAGGTTGCCGCTGAATTACTAGTGGTTATTTTTTTATGTGACCAACTGTATATATTTAAATCATACTTCTTCCCCCCTTTTGAGGGGATCCTGGGTCATCCTTCCCTGATTTTACAGTGCTATCTAACACTTCAAAGTCACTGGTGACCTGTGAAGTGAAAAGGGTATCCTTAAATATGCTCTCTTTCACCGAGTCCTCAAGGGCAAGGTCCCTTGCAGCGGATCGAAATGCAGACATGCGCGGACGTGATGGAAAACACGGCATACGTTAAAACTACCTTGCATTCCTGAATGAATGAATGTATGGATTTAAAGTGAAAGCGGCCACTAGGGTCATATTTTCACTATTTTGCACTGCCATTTATTTACATGGCAGTGATTTAATTCATCCAGGAACATGGAATGGTGCCACATTTTCCACTCAAATACCACTCAGATGTACATTTTCACAAGTGCAAAAAAATCAGCAACGATTGAAATCAAAAGGGATTGAAATCAAAATTGATAGTTTGTTTATTCCAAAGAAAACCATATACAAGCATGCTATCATATAAAGTCACTGGTGACCAATACTCATTAATACTCATTCATGCGAATCTCTACAGAAAGCCCGTTTAAAGGAAAAAAAATCTTTCGGCATGGAATAGGGAAATAAAAATAAATGAATAAAGGGCGAAAAAAGGGCGAGACGGGTGATGTACAAATAAAATTAAAAAAATGTACTGATCCCGTTTAGATCCAAGTAGACATATTGTATAAATAAAGAAGATTACAAAGTATGGAACACAATAGAGCAAGCATTAAAACAACAGGATGGAAACAACCATTCAAAATTAAATTCAATACACCTTGCTTTGTACAAAATTCAAAATTTAAAAATAAAATTAAAATATATATATATATATAAATTAAATGAAGACCGTTTAGTAGTCGTTATATTGTAATACATTTGGAGTATGTATATTTGACAGCACCCCGTTTTAAAACAACTCTTAAATTTATTTGTGTGAGTATTTGGTCTTCGGCGCCATGGAAATATTACTAGCCCGATATAATTAGCCAACTAGTAGGAGAAAACGTCACAGAGCCGAGTGTTAGTGAATTTGAACCATGCTGGGGTAGCTAGTAGTGAATTTAGGTGCAAGCCAAATGACAGCCCCTGGTGTAACTTAGTCCATACTACCCTTCATCGGTGTATAAACGAGCTGTGGTTGAAATGGCAGTATTTATGGTTGGAAATCAGTAAATTATATAATGCAATCAATAAGATGGAACTTGATAGGTACCGTTTATGTGTCCATAGTGGAAAATGGGCGTATTTATATAAGCGTGAACGCCGGAAATTCTGTGGATTGACTGGCTTGACTTGACTGAGTTTTTTTATAGTTGCAACCACCCACTAGGGGCATTTGTGCAACTTTTATAGGTGCCATATCGGCACCCATTTAGGTGGGAGGGGTTGTTAATCCCTCCCTTAAAGTGCTAAAATGCACTATAAATTAAGGCGTTCCCCTGAATTACTAAAAAGTAACTATCAGGGGAAATGAAAGCCTATATTGGGGGTGGGTAGGAATGGTACCTACACACACCCACCCCTATCATCCAATCGAGCTTGTAAGGTAGCGAGGGGAAATGTTTCCTCATTTCGCTAGTAATTTGGTGAGTCGGAAATGGCAAAGGCGGAAAAGGTCCAGGTCCAGGAGGGCGTTGACACAGCAGCACACACCAGAGCACGCCAACAGCAAGACAGCACAGCAAAGGACGCAGCCCACACCTGAAAAACCAAGGTCATACTAAAGGTCAAATTCAGTCCAGTTGTACTAATGGACAAATTAACATCCAATATTGTGTTAGCCACCTGTGCAATTATTCAAATATTTAGGTTGAAGAATTATTATTTAAAGTCCTATCATTCAAATAAAACTAGTACATAAGCGTACATATAATAAGTCCCTAACAATTTTGAAAATTAAAATGTCTAAGCGACATATAATAGTGTAGTCAATGGTAGTTTGTTTTAGTTATGAATTTTGCTGGAGGTACCAATAAAAGTCATATTAGATTTTTAGGGCCACGGAATAGTTGTTCAAAGAGGGGTACTCGTAACCAAATGAGTCCCCTATTATTCAGGCGAATGAAAAGATAAATGGCAAATATCTTTTCGTTGTACTGCTTTATCCGAGTAGTCCGATGGTGATGATTTATCAGTAGACAGCAGTAATTCATCGATACACTGGTTATCCAAGGTAGGATTTCGCTGACTTGGTGATATCATCTTATGGCAACCTGCGGGATACTCAATATTTTGATATCACCAGTCAGCGCGCCTCAGGTCCGCCATATTACTTAGATTCCCATGGCTGGTTGTAGTATGGTTCCAGTATATCGATGCAGGTGCAGCCAACTTCAAAATCCCTCATTATTCTTCTTCAAATAGTTTAAGTGGGCTATCCAGTTTCTCCATATCTTCAATTTCTGCCACTTGTTAAAGGGACTTATAAAAAATCCAAAATGGTTCCGCTGCATAGTCCACCGCTGTATATGTAGATGTTTCTCTCCGTAGTTGAGAAGTAAAAACGTCTCGGTTCGTCCTTAGCTGTGAAAGCCCGGGAAACATGCTTTCGCAATCCCCCTTGACGTCATCAGTTCGTCCGCTCCAGATAAGCCGTCCTACTCGGTCTGCAGTCTTCGCCTGAATGGAATGGAATGGGATTGACTGGCTCAGTGTCGCGCAGTTAAATATTTCCCAGTTAGTAAGGGAATACTAGTGTAATTTCTATGGCATGCCGTGCTGGCGGTACGGAAATCGGATGATAATGAAGGAAAACCATGCAAAGGTGCGGTTAATGAACTTTTGGGCAAGTTGTCTCATCTGGGTCGCCAATTGATTAGAGCAAAGGTTATTAAATATAGCAGACACGTCTGTCTTTCCATTTTACAAC
This sequence comes from Unio delphinus, assembly GCA_029339505.1. Classification (NCBI taxonomy): domain Eukaryota; kingdom Metazoa; phylum Mollusca; class Bivalvia; order Unionida; family Unionidae; genus Unio; species Unio delphinus. The sequence goes on from JAQISU010000231.1 coordinate 1,649,860, forward strand.
TCAAGTTGTATGGAAGTCGTTGGAAATTTGGGGAAAACATATGACTTCCAGCGTGCCTCGCACCAGGGTTTTAACACCGCTCGTCAAGTGGATACAATATGTTTAAACAACTGGGAATTTTGATTTAGAAATGCTATCCTTACAATATACACTGTGTATATATATATATATATATATATATATATATATATATATATATATATATAGCAACATACAAATAGCACAACATAAATAACATTCTGGGATATAGGAAACCCCTAGCCAGGGTTAACTTAGAAAAAGTAAAGAAGACAGGAGACCCATGATGGGCCTTTGAGCTCGGGAAACCTCGTCATAGAAAACATTAGGGACCAAAATATCCTTCTATTCTCATATAATCCCGATGGGACAAATTAAAGGTTAGGTCAAATTTAATGAAATTTCTTTAAAAAAAAAAAACACAAAAATTACATATCAGGGGGCATACACTCATACATAAAAACACTTTTCTTAGTTTTTTTTAAAATGGGGGATGGGCATCTGTCTAGTGCCGACCCACCCCCACCCCCTCAAAGATAAAAGTAAAGCGCTAAGAGCTTCTAAAGATTAGGTGCTATACAAAGTCATCATTATTATGATTTTTAAATTGTCATTTCTCTTTATTATGTTACGATTTCCGATAGCAACAATAATCGTAATATGCTCATTTTGGTGTGCGTGTTCTTTTAGGTTTTATAGCAGGTAGAAAAAATTATGGCAATTTGGCAAGTATTTCGTTTCCAGATATATTGGTGGCCCTTAAAAGGGCCGTTGTTATGCTGTATGCTACGCACTTCTGTTTAGTTATTGCTGCTAGTATACTTAGTTACAGCTTTCGTTCCCTCGCTAACAGCGTGTTTGGAGAGTTCCCCTGGCAGAATGAGACGAACAGACGTCTGTATTTCTCTGCTGGTGATGGTAGATCGTTTGTTGTAGTGGGCTAGTCTAGACGCCTCTGCGGCTATTCTTTCAAATACGTCGTTAACGAAACTGTTCATTATAGACATAGCTTTACTTGAGATGCCCGTGTCTGGATGCACCTGCTTCAAAACTTTGTAGATGTATATGCCATACGATTCCCTTCGCCTTTTCTTCTTGCGCTTCCTATCCCCAGATCGTGGCGATGACGCATTGGTTATCGCTTTTTTGGCACCTTTGCTTCCGCTCGCTTGCTTAGGTGGCATTATACTGTGACAGTGGTGAAAGACTAAACTAAACTAATTTGGGTTTTATAGTAACAAACGACCTCGAGGGTCATTTGTGCTACTTTTATATCTGGCATATCGCACAGACATTTAGTGTCCCTTGGGGAGGGGTCGCTACTAACTCCCATTGGGCGTTTAAGTGTGCAAACTAGTGCACTTCAGTAATTTAGACGTTCTTCCGAATTACTAAATAGTAACTATCGGAAGTGATGGTAGCCCCTAGAGTGGGTAGGAATAGTACCTACACACACCCACCCTATCAACCAATCGGATGGTGCAGAAGCACTGGTAGCGAGAGAATATAGTTTCTCATGTCGCTAGTAATTATGGTGAGCCGGTCGAGGAAAAGGCGGAAAAGGTCTCAGTTGGCTGGCCAGCACACACACACAGAGCACGCAAAGAGCAAGACAGCACGCCGTCCACACCTGAAACGAAAAGGTCGTATAATGTGCCAAATTCAGTCCAGTTATAGAATGGACAACCTAACTCCAATATTGTGTTAGCCACCAGTGCAATTAAGCTAATAAATGAGTTGAAGAATTATTATTTAATATCCTACCATTCCAAAAAATACTAGTACATTAGCGTACATAAAAAAGATCCCTAACAAATTTAAAGAATAAAAAATGTCTAAGCGACATATAATAGTGTAGTCACTGTTAGGTATGTTTGGTCATGAATTTGTTGGCGGAGGTACCAATGAGGTCAAATGTATCTTTTTAGGGCCACGGATAGTCGAAGAGGGTTACTCGTTACCAAATGAGAACCCTATTCAGGCAAACGAACAAGGCAAAGGCGAAAACGTTATCACATCTTTGCTATACAGGCATTGTTTCTTCAGGGTGCAGTAAGATGATGGTCGCTACGGCTACTATAGTCTCCATCCTCTTCTATCTGGTTAATTTATATCTTCTGCGTTGCTGATATTATCCGGGTTCCGGTCCTTTTAATCCACAAGGGCTCCTTAATTTTTGAACCATGCCGGGGGGGGGGGGGTTCTCGACCTCGTGCTTGGACGCCATCTTGGATTTCCTCGTGGCAGCCGCCATTTCCTTGGTGAGCGCGTCAGAGATTTTACAGCTGCTTGTCCTTTTCGTGACTGAGTTCCAGCGGTGGATTTAAAACGTACGAACGCCAATTTTGGCGAAATCCTTGTTACTCCTATGGGTGCCTTTTTTTTTCTTTGTTGACATTCCTAAATGGTAACATTTATCCGCTGTACTCTCATATTCACTGGCCAGCGCTGTCCCGGTCCTGCCTGCTCGATGTTCACCGCCTGAATGATGAATGCTGGATGCACCTGCTTCAAAACTTTGTAGATGTATATGCCATACGATTCCCTTCGCCTTTTCTTCTTTTTTTTTTTTCTTTTTGGGGCGGCACCAGACAGATGCCCCCCCCCCCCTCAAAAAAATTTGAAAAAGTTTATATGTATGTGTGTTCCCCCCAAGTGTTTTTATTGTTTTTTTTTAAATTAAAACTTTACTTCTAAATCCCCATTTAATTTTCCCCATCGGGGTTATAATATAGTTTGATAAGGGGTATTTTTATTTCCCTAATGTTAATATAAGTATTCCTTTCTAGTTGGGATTTGATCTACCCACTCTAGAAGGCCACTTTTACTTTTGTTGACCATGGCTAGTGGTCGCTTTACATCCTGGTGTATGCTATTTGTATGGTGCTATTTGTGTGGTTGCTATAAGTATACTTGTATAAGTGTTCAGGATAGCCTTGTTCAAATTTTACCAGTTGTCCTATCTTGTCTTTTCTTCCACAAAAAGGAAGATAAATATTTATTTTATTTTAGAAGAAATTTTGAAATTTTGTATAAATTGAGGTGCGTTATTTACAATCTAATTATGTGAGTCTCAATTTATCTTTTTATTTATTTTTATTGGTCCGTATTCCTTGAGGTAGAAGCTGTACAAATTTATTTTGCTGTACAGTTCCTATCTTAATTAGTCCGGCCATTTTTTATTTTTATTTCTCTTATAAATTTTCCAAAAGGTTTTGTTTTTCCATAAAGTTGGGATCCATGACTGCTAAGGATGCAATCATGGCAGATAAAGCATGGAAAAAGAATTCCAGAGAGTATAAAGAGTATAACTATATCTATAATTTATTAAAGGTTTTTTTTGAAAAGAAAAGAAAAGGTGCAAATTTAATGGAAATTGTAATTCAAGTGATTTAAGTTAACTTTGGGTTATATTTGGGTTTTTCTTCCACAGTCTTCTGCAGGCCTGCTCACTTCGCGTAGCGCCATGTGATATAGCCCTGCAGTGTCCTCATATGTACTTTTCCCATTTTTTTTTTCAAATTAAATTTTTTTTTTAAATGAAAGAATTAAAGTTTTGAATGAGTTCTTTTATGTAAGGCAGTTAGTATTCCCTTAACCTTTATTAGGGGATCACATCTCATTAGAGTATCGGTAATAAAGTCCGTAATTTGTCGAACCAATTGTTTATTAAAGTTGCCGTCTAGGAAGAGTAATTGTCGTCTGTCGTATTTGTCGATCTTCATTATTTCCATAATTAGTTTGATACTTCCTTTGTTTCGTCGCATTGAGTAATTGTGTGGTACTTTGTGTAGGGGGCTTTATTGCATAGTGGGCAATTTACTTGGGACTTAGTCAGGAGTCTTCTTAATGCCACTTCGCCTGTTAACCAGGCGTTGTGGAGGTATGTGTAAAGCATACTCTGTATCTTGAAAGAATTAACGTCTGTCCAACGCCTCCACACCCTGTCCCAATTTACTGACGGGTTATCTATTTCCACTTTTGTTTTATTTTTTATTATTTCCTCTTCCAAAATCAGTCTATATGTGTCGTCCTTACTCAGTTCCCCTATATTTTTTGTTATTCCTATACCTATCTAATAAACCCTTTAATTCCCTATATAAGTGTGGTGTTTCTAAAGTCTTAACTAATCTGTTGTTCATGTAGATGTCAGGTCTATGTTTCATACCTATACCTAGCCAAAAAATGTATAGTGTTTCCCAAGGTGTTTGGGGTGTACTGTTAATCCTTTTAATCGTATTTAGTATGCTTTTATGTTTTAATAAGAGTGGATTTGGCAAGGCTAATCCCCCCTTTTGTTTTGTCCTATATAAAGTAGGTTTATTTATATAATGTAATTTGTAATTCCATATGTAATCTATAATTTCATTATCTATTGTTTCTAGTGTTTTGTTTTTTATGTCCACAGTGTTTACTAGATATGTCAAATTTGAATACATATATGGTTTTGCAACCTGTGAACGTTCGATTAGACTGAGTGGCACAGGGGCCCAGATTTCAATTATTTCTTTTATTTTTGTTTTTATTTTAGTAGTTTTTTTTTCTTCATTTTCCCCGAAGATTATCCCCAGGGCTTTCACCTTCCTTTTAATTAAATTGGGGGGTAAACCTGGGTGGTTCCCCCTCCAGTTTCCTATTAGTAAGATCTCTGTTTTGTCATGATTTATTTTTGATCCTGATGCTTATCCGAATTCTTCATATTCCTTTTGTAGATGTTTAAAAGAAATTTGGATCATTTATAAAGTTTGTACAATCATCAGCATGTTGTAGCATTTTAAATTCCTCCTTTAAGTTTGGAATTTTTATGCCCTTTATATTAGTGTTGTTTCTTATTCTAATACTCAGTATTTCTATTGCTAGTACATATAATAGCATGGACAGTGGGCAGCCTTGCCTCACTGACCTATTTATATCAAATTTTTCCGTGACTGCTCCATTTACTTGTACTTTTGCAGATATGTCATTGTACAAGATTTTTGTCCAATTTTGAAATTTTTTTCCAAAGCCGAATTTTTCAAGTACTTTTGTGTATAATTTGGTTCTAGTCTGTCAAAAGCTTTTTCCTGATCGAAAAGTACCATAGCACTTTTCTTGTTAGAATTTTTAATGTAATTTTTTTTTGTCCTAATATTAAGTATATTGTTATGTATGCATCTATCTTTACCTCCGCATGTTTGGTTAGTGTTTACTATGGTGTTTATCCCGTTTTTTATTCTCTTAGCTAAAATCCTACTCAATATTTTGTAATCTGTGTTAAGGAGAGAGATGGGTCTCCAGTTTTTTTAAGTCCGATCTGTCCCCTTTCCCTTTGTAGATAATTGTAATCAATCCCTCCCTCATGGATTTCGTCATTTTGTCATTTTTTAGGAGTATATTATGGTATAAATCAGCTAAAATTGGTGCCACCTCACCTTGGAATTTCTTATAGAATTCCACAGTGAGGCCATCTCTGCCCGGAGCTTTATTTTTTGCAAGTTCTTTAATTGTGGCTTGCACTTCGTCCACAGAGATGATTTCATCACACCGTGACTTGTGCTCAGGCGAAGTCATCTCACATTGTATTGAGTTTAGATAGTTTGTAATTGTGTCAGTGTCTATGCATTGAGAGGTATATATTGTTTCGTAGTATTTTTGAACTTCGCTCATAATTTCAGCTTTAGTAGTTATTTCCCTTCCCTCTACTATTAAGATGTCTAGTGCTTTATTTCCTCCCTTCCTCTTTTCTTCCCTTTTATACATTTCTTTTGCCTCCGTGTATATGTGGTGAAATTTACCCGCCCTTATTTCATTCCCTTTGGTTTCTACAGCTTCTAATTGTTCTAAATATTTAGAGCAGCTCTCTTTATCCCGTTGGGCTGTATAGTTTGCATTTATTACATGTTTACATTGGAGTTTTTTAATGTTTAGTAGTTGCGTACGCTTAGTTGAGTGATATATCGCTATTGTCTTAACTTTTTGTTTAAAGGTGTCCTAATCAGTCGCTATATCAGCTATATTTTGTTCCATATGATTCTTAATTATTTTTGAAATTTCAGTTTTTATTTCTTGAATTAGTACTTCATCTTCAAGAATTGAGTTATTTATCTTCCATATCCCTTTTCCCCATTTGTTATTTTTGATCACTATTTCAAGAGTTATTAGTTTATGGTCTGAAAGTTTGTATTAAAAAATTTCCGCTTTTTTGTATATTTTTGGATCAAAATCTGAAACATAAAATCTATCTATTCTACTTGCCTTAAATTCTTTATATTTCACTTTCCCGATATACTCATGTGTATATTCTGTTCTTAACAGATTGAGTTTTCTATACACATCAGTTAGTTTATTTGTGTTTATTAATTTACCCATAATCGCCATAGCATATAAATCTTGAGTTGTGAGTTTATCAGTTCTTTCTACGTTTTCCCCCACCCAGTTAAAATCACCCCCCCCCCCATAATCAGATGTTGTGCTGTGAAAGTTTTTAAATATTTGTTTAAGTTTTTTATAAAGTCAAAGTGACGTTCCCTCTCTGCAGGGGCATAGATATTTAAAATATGCAAATTATCTTTTTTATATGTATAACTCTCCCCTCTAAGGTACTATCTACTTTTTGGGTTTCCCAATTTTGCCTAGCCTTCTCTCTTATTATTATAGCTACACCCGCCTTTGTGTCCATGTTTTTTGCTAAACTATTAACTACTATAGCATCCATTTGTGATTCTAAAGTAAATATCATGTTTTGTGTAAGTTTGTTGTGGGTTTCTTGAATTAGTATAATGTCCTGATCTAATTTTATTAGTCGTGCAATTTTTCCCTTATCTAGTCCATTTGCGTTAATTGATGCGATATGAAGGTTTAATTCCTCCATTTTAGGTCCAGGTGGCTTAAATTTAAAATTTAGAATATATTATTGATATATATTATTATTAGTAATATTATTATTATTATTATTATTATTATTATTATTATTATTATTTTAAGGTTGGTGTGGGGGGCATTAGTCCCCGTCAGTCAGTTCCCTAGTGTCCGTTGTCTCCCTGCAGTTTGTCTCTGTCGTAATCTCATGGTCGTGCTCGATTTGGTCATCGTCGTTCGTTTCTTGGTCATCCGATTGTTCATTGTCCGTTGTCATTTTGTCTTCCGTGCCCTTTCCATTTGAAGCAGATGTTTCTACAGATAAGTTTGCTTCGATTTTTGGTTCCCGCTTTTTTAATTTGTTCAGTTTTCTCCTCCGGCGGTCTTCCTTTGTTTGTGTTTGTGTTTCGCCCTGGCTTGTTGAGGAGTATGTTAAGATTGCCGTATTTTTCCTCTTTTTCCCTTTGCCTCGCTTTTAGGGGTGTAGAGGTTCTCGGCGTGGCCTCTAGAGGTTGTATGTCACTCAGAACTTCCTCTACTACCTCCCCATCCCCTGATAATTCTTCTATCGGCAGACAGATGAATTTATTTGTTGTTTTAAGTGGTGTAGCTGGTAGTAACTTCCTAGTGGTTCGCCTAGGAGTGGTATATGGCTCTTCTACTGTGATTGGGATTTCTTCCTGAACTCTATCAATTTGTTGGACCTGCTCTTGCTCAGATTGATTTATTTGTTCCATTGGAGTTTGGTTTTCCGCTGGTTCTTCTACTACATCCGATTCCTGAGTTCCCTGGGCAGCTTTTGCTGCATACAAGTCTGGGTTTTTTGGTGTGGCCGGTTGCGTACAACTTTTTACTGCGTGACCAATGTTCTTGCATCTAGGGCATGGCCTATCATATTCGCAATCTTTATACCAGGATTTACACATAAATCCCAGTATGTAGAAATGGGTCGGAATCTTCTTTACTTCATCAGGATTAACAAGTATAACCCTTTCCCCAGTTGTTATCTCCGGGTGTCCATAAACTGTTCGGTATTTGTCCTGCCCGGGATTAATCTTATGCTGAAACATCAGTTTCTCCCTAAACACAGTAGAGGAAATTTCTAAAGGGAGGCCAGAAATAATGACCTCTACCATTCTTGGTTGCATTCTTCTTGTAATTGGGGGAGTTCTATAGATTTTAACTCTTGTGCCCAGAATTTGGATTTCCTCCTGTTGTAGACGACTTCGTGTTTTTTGGGATAGAGGATATATTTATTTGGCCCTCCATACTGTAAACCCTCGATTTCTTCTAACTTTATTCCCAGAACTTGCATTGCTGTCAAGACCTCAGTCTGGCTTGGCAGCTTCTGAATATCTCCAAAGTCGAGGGTTTGGCATACTGGTCTATGATATATGATTAATCTCTTATCATTGCCAGCGCCTTCTACTTTTGTCTCGAAAAAGTCTTTGACCTTAAACCTGTACAGGTCGGTGGTCTCTGTATCACCGTCAGCGTCAGTCATGATAAATGAAAAACACTAAACAATATGTATACAAAAAGGGTGCTGAAAAAAGTTAAGTGATTGTGAAAAGACAAAAAATTAATACTATGAAATTTCCCTAATAAATTACAGAAAAAAGTAGTGAGCGAATGCTCACTACTAGCCCACTAAATGGTGCGTAGCAGAAAATATTGGAGATTACCTCTCCTTGTGAATATATATGAAAGTAATCCAGAGGAATTTTTCACTATTTACGTGGATTAACGCGCAGTTTGCTTGGTACGAGCCATTTTTTTTAACTGTAGACTTCTCAACTACTCGCCTTTTCTTCTTGCGCTTCTTATCCCCAGATCGTGGCGATGACGCCTTGGTTATCGCTTTTTTGGCACCTTTGCTTCCGCTCGCTTGCTTAGGTGGCATTATACTGTGACAGTGGTGAAAGATTAGTTAGTTAGTTTGTTATCTTATAGCGGCCACCGGACACGCAGGACCATATGGGCAGCTTTTATATTTGGCATATCGCCAAACATTTGGGTCCCTTGGGGAGGTTTCGCTACTCCCTCCCCTCGGGCATTTAAGTGTGCAAACGAGTGCACTTCTTTAGGCGTTCTTCCGAATTACTATAAAGTAACTATCGGAAGAAATGAAAGCCCGTTGGGTGGGTAGGAATAGTACCCACACACACCCACCCTATCTACCAATCGGATATCACAGGTAGCGAGGGAAAATGTTTTCTCATTTCGCTAGTAATTTTGGTGAGTAGTCGAGGAAAAGGCGGAAAAGGTCTCGGATGGCTGGACAGCTCACATACACCGAGCACGCAAACAGCAAGCCAGCACGCCACGGACGCCGTCCACACCTGAAACGAAAAGGTCATACAAAAGGTCAAATTCAGTCCAGTTGTAGAATGGACAACCTAACTCAATATTGTGTTAGCCACCAGTGCAATTAACCTAATAGCTAAGTTGAAGAATTTTTATTTAATATCCTATCATTCAAAAATAAACTAGTACATTAGCGTACATATAAAAGATCCCTAACAAATTTAGGAACTAAAATGTCTAAGCGACATATAATAAGTGTAGTCACTGTCAGGTATATTTTGGTCATGAATTGTTGGCGGAGGTACCAATAAGGTCGAATGTATCTTTCTAGGGCCACGGTGGTTGTACAAAAAGGGTTACTCGTAACCAAATGAGAACCCTGTTCAGGCAAACGAACAAGACAAAGGCGAAAATGTCATCACATCTTTGCTATACAGGCATTGTTTCTTCAGGATCAGTAAGACGATGGTCGCTACGGCTACTATAGTCTCCATCATCTTGTATCTGGTTATTGTATCTTCTGAGTTGCTAGTTTTATCCTTGGTCCGGTTCTTACAATCCACAGGCTCCTTGATTTTTGAACCATGCCGTGGGAGTTTTTCTCAACCTCGTGCTTTGACGCCATCTTGGATTGCCTCGTGGCAGCCGCCATGTTCCCTTGGTCAGCGAGTCAGAGATTACACAGCTGCCTGTCCTTGTTGTGACAGAGTTCCAACGGTGGATTTACAACGTCATTATAGACGAGCGCTAATTTTAGCGAACTCCTTGTTATTCCTATGGGTGCCTTTTTTTTCTTTGTTGACACTCCTAAATGGTACCATTTATCCGCTGTACTTTTATGTTCACGGTGGACAGCGCTGTCCCGGTCCTTTTTTTTTAGGGGGCACCAGACAGATGCCCCCTCCCCCTATTGAAAAAACTAATAAAAAGTTTTATGTGTGTGTGTGTTCCCCCCCAATGTGTAGTTTTGTGTTTTTTTTTATAAAATTCCATTTACTTTTAACCTATCCTTAATTTTTTCCCATCGGGATTATATGATAATAGCAGGATATTTTGGTCCTTAGTGTTTTTCTATGACATTTTCACCCGAACCCAAAGGTCCATCATGGGTGTCTGTCTTAATCTCTCAAAGTTAACCCTGGCTAGGGGTTTCCTGTATCCTGTGTATGCTATTTGTGTTGTGCTATGTGTATGTTGCTATAAGCAGCAGAGAGTGTGAACAGACCACCCTTTTCCGACAAAAAATTGATTGAATCCTCAAAACGAAAATAGAGCCTTCCTCCGAAATCTCATATTTTAACCCCCAAAAAAATAAGTCTCCATTTAGCAAACGGAGACTTTACGATTTTTCAATCAATTTTGGTCGCAACGATATGGTCATCACACACTCTCTGCTGCTGCAAGTTAACAAAAATAATAAATGATTTCAACCAAATATTTGATCGAGTCCGATACGATATCGTGTCCGAGGATCATGTAAATTTATTGTTATAAATCCGTGCGGAGTCGACTGAGCGTTACTAAAGAAATTTTTAAATTGATTGAAGTCCATATCAGAGCACCATGTCTGCCAAATATTTCGTAGCGTATGTGTATCAACGCCGTTAAACACAGCAAGAATATTACAGTTATATCTGATCACTTTTGGAATCTCAGTGTAGCGTTAAGTGACATATATCACGTCGGTGTTTTTATGCCTGCCTCAGGAAAAGATCCTAGCTGGGTTTTTTTGATTGTCTAACATCACATCGTCGTATACGACTAAATTGTTAATGTTCCCATCAAGGTCATCCACGGATGGTGCCTCGTCAATATCAGTTATAAAATCAACGGCGTTCTCACCGGCAATCTCTGAAGCGTTTTCATTAAAATCTTTTAGCACTTCATAGCATCGTTGATCATCTACGCTAGGAGCAACTAAATACAACTTATCCCACTTCATCCATCTCATTATTAAATTGAGCAACAATTGTGTCTTGCCGGATCCGGATGGCCCGATTATAATTGCGCGGATAGAGTTTGTTAGCGCTGCATGATGCTTAACTGGTTCTCTTGTTTTAGTCGCTGAAAAATCAATTATATCCATATCTCTATACATAAATTATGGATCTATATTGTGTGAAGTGTAAAACGCGTACTGGCACAAATGATGTGACGACGAGTACAACAAGGAATAACAGATCAGCACTTACTGGTAGATGTGCAACATGTGGTATAAAAAAGTTTAGATTTGTTTCTATGAAATCCGGAGATGTTTTAAAAAAAACGAGGAGGTGATATCGCAGCCAAATTTGCAAAACTCCCTGGAACCCCATGGGCAAAGTACCCCGGAGAAAAGCACCTTCCAGGATATAGCTACTGTGGCCCCGGAACACGATTAGATATCAGATTTGATGATCAAAATCAACCCAGATCCGGCGAGTATCCGATAAACGCTATTGATAAGGCGTGTCATGCTCATGATGTCGCATATAAAAGCAGCAATTTGCAACACAGGCATCTCGCGGATGTGAAATTAATTCATGCGTTAAATGCTATTCCTGATAAATCTTTCAAAGAAAAGTTGGCTTCATGGTTGGTAAAATCAGCTATGAAAGGCAAATTGATGTTACGTGCCGGTAATTAATAACAACATGGAATCTATTTATTATTCTCCAAAAGGATACTGGCGGGGTAAAGCAACAATCAGTAAACTCGCTAGCGCCGCAAAAGTGAAAAAGGCCACTGCGGCTAATTGGTTATCCAAACAGGCTATATGGCAAATTTATCTACCGCGTCCTAAACAAATCAATTTCTCGCATTTTGATGTTACTGTACCCAATGAAGTTCATCAAGCTGATTTATTGTTTTTACCACATGACAACGGTTACAAATACGCGCTAACCGTAGTTGACGTTGCGAGTCGATACAAACAAGCAGAACCGCTAAAAACAAAATCATCACCTGAAGTTGCTTCTGCATTTGAAAAGATTTATCGACGAGGCCCACTACGTTGGCCAAATCTGTTACAAGTTTATCCTGGCAAGGAATTTCAAGGCGCTGTTTTATCAGCGATGAAACATCACAATGTCTCCATCAGACGAGGGCATACTGCACTACATCGCGATCAGACAATTGTTGAACGATTTAATCGGACTCTTGCTGAACGGTTATTTGGATATCAATACGCGAAGGAGTTTATTCAGGATAAAAGATCCCGTGAATGGGTTAAGAGATTACCAGCTGTGATTACCGCGCTCAATAACGAGATTACTCGAACAATTAACATGAAACCTGTCAACGCGATTAAGAAAGCGTCTATACCAAAAATGGAAATCCAAGGAATTTCACAAAAAGATTTCAAAGAACCAATTCTTGGTAGTAATGTCACTGTTAGGTATTTATACGAACCAGGAGAGCTTGAGGGTGGTAAAAAAAGAGCTACCGATCCTATTTGGAGCGTCACTACGCATAAGATATCCGGTATAACACGATCTACTGGTAGACTTCCAATCTATAAACTGGAGTCAACTGCTCCTCAGCGAGGATTTACTCGACAACAACTACAGGTAATTCCCGAGGATACTCAATTACCACCGCGTGGTCTTAACTAGCACCCCTTCGTCTGTTGCACTCAAGACAAGTCAGCATAACGTTATCTCTGATATGACCAATGCTGCTATTCTTTCTGTCTACGGTAAATTGGCGAGGATCTTTATCCGAATACTGCCAACGCATTATACAATTGCAACTCGCGCAGTGATTATTCTGTTGTTGCTTCAGCGTAATTATTAATTCAGCATGAATGTCAAATTCTCGTTGTTTATTTTGTCTTGTTGTTTGTAACCGGAGAGTTTTTTTATCAATAATTTTAACATGAACGATGCTAGCATCATCCATTGTAGTGTCATTATCATCCAGGACAACTCTTCGAAGTTGATTTATTCTTCGTACTCTGGATACTGCAAGATAGACTAAATTCGACCATTCGATGTGATTATCCACCATCCAAACAATTGTATCTGATATAGTCAATCCCTGTGAAGAATGTATTGTCGCTGCGTAACCTAACGTCCATGGGGATTTATCAGCACGCATTTCATCTTCGACGACGCTGATATCAACCAGCACAATATCATTTAACACGAGAATCTGCTTTTCACTCTTCCCTGGAATATCAACTTCAATATTCTGCTTTCGTGTATCCGAAGGCCTATACCACAACGGTACTGGAAGTGTTGCAAATTTTTCTTTATGCGTTTCAAATAACTTCATCTGAAGTGTGTCTCTGACTATTTTTCTACTTGCTACTATCAAATCATTTGGTCTCCACGTTTCCCAAAAATCATTCATGGGAGTTTCTGAAATTATTTCACGCGCTATTTCACATTGGATTTTATCCGGTTGTAATCTAATTAGCGCTTTGAATTCTCGTAATTGTTCATCAAGTGATCTATGGTCGGTATTAATTTCTTCATAATAGTCTACAAAACCCTTTAGCCATTCATGTGGGGATGCACCGATAAATGGTGGTGGTTGGCCGTGATCACCGCACATGACGACCTTTGTGTTTTTGTTTAACAACCACTCGAGAAATGTCTGTAATACTCTCAACGATACCGTGCATATTTCATCCCAGATTATGATTTCAGGAATGAATTTATCACCCATTCGATCAGGGGTCCATTCATCGCCTTTCCATCGAAAAAAACTATAATAAGTACAGGCATTTACATCTCTCTGGCGAGTCTGTGAGTTGGTGTTAACACAATCATGGTTGACCGACGAAATAATTCAGTTGCACGAGTTGTCTTTCCTGACCCACCACAACCGTTTAAATAAACTGTCTCGTATCTACATATTGGATCAGATACCGGTGGTGCATTAGAAAATTCGGATTGAATCTCATCACACTTTAAGTACTTTTCATCCATGGTAACATCTGCCGATTCACAATACTCATGTAGCGTTTCCTTTGTAAATCTCCAACATCCCCAATTTGCCTCCGGATCTGTGAATTTAGCTACATCTGATTTGTATTTCTCGTGGATATACATAGAATCAGTGGCTACTCTAACTGCGGTATTAGGAAATCTATTTATCATCGAAAATAAATTGATAGAAGCATAAGCTAGCATAGAACTTCTCAAATGCGTATATTGTTTAATATATCCATCACAATAGGTAACAATTGTACCTAATCATCTTCCATCGGATAGGAAAGCGTCTTTACGATTTACAAGTTTTCCCTGTTTCGTTAAATCCGTTCCAATAAAATCGTATTCAGCGATGTCTATGATCAACCGCGAAGAATATTTTGCATTGTCATATCTTCCACCCTGGGTAAATTTACCGATTATTCTTCGTCCAAAATCTTTTGCTTGTTCTTTTTTAATTTCAAATAACTTCTTAGACCAATTCATGATTTGTTCTTCATTGAAATCTGGAAACTGTTTTCGCTGTTCGCTAATTATACGATCTAGATCGGGTTGTGGTAGCCAAACTTCTTTCTCAGCTCGATAGCATATAATAGCTTCGGAAACAATCAACGATATTAGCATACCACAATCAATCATATATCGTAGTAGCACTATTGGCATCCAGGCCTTTTCAGATATATGTCTACCAAGCCAAAGATAACTACACGGATGTAACCCTGTAGCGAATTCGAATGATATCACACGAGCGAATCCAGTTAAATCAAAATCAGGCAATGGACCATTAATCGCAACACGAGTCATTTCATGCGTGGGGTGTCCAAATCGTTTAAAATAGTTACTACATTCTCCATACCCGAGGAAACTTCCAGGATAACACGCGGATATATCAATTGAAATCATACCATCACGATGGTATTTCGTATTTCACAGTCCTCCATGACCAAATGCGACGCAACTCAATTTAACGTCCTCGAGAAAATCACTTCGTGTTGGACGCCATGAGTTTTTTTCTCTTGCGAAGTGAGCTACCACTGATAGAATAGTACAACTATCCGTTAATAGTTTTTCATGAGAACTCTCCGGTGAAAAATCACTAGCGATTTTTCTCATTCTGTTATCTAATTCTTCAACGCGATATAATTCACCATTTGGTCTTACAAATTGATCAAATCCTATTTCGGGATCTTCATAACTTCTAAGTAACCACACTGACACAGGATCATCTTTACACAACGCATGAATAGCATCAAATAATTTCTCTTCATAGAAAACATCCCCGACGAACTCCTTAGGGATATATCTCACGGTTCTATCTCGTGGAAATATTGTTACTGCAGGTGTCCACGCGTGTTCGTTATGATCAATAATTTTAATTGGAGCTCCTCGCGATTGATATTTCGGTTCGTATAATACTTCTCCGGTTATTGTCATTACTGATATTGGGAATTTTAATGATGCTTCTAATTTAGCTATATCAGAAATCTTTGCACCGTGCTGTTTCATTGTCAGTTCCCACTCGGTTATTTTCCTACGTCGCAGATCAGTTAGTTTATTTCCTCGGGATGCATTTGTGAAGTGTTCCATTACCCGTGTTGCTACACAATTCAGTGAACTAAAATATTTCATAGGAGCTAGTTTTGCAATATCGGGTTTATCATTTAACGGATATATCCCATAAACAATTGCTGTTACAGGATAAGATCTCTCGTAGTATGGTTTGTCAATTCCAGTTAGAATTCCTGGTTTGGAATCTCTACTTACAATGACAGTTTTTTATCCTTGAGGATTGGTTCAAATTTATCCTTGATAATCCATTTGCCTTCGACTTCGATAATGAATTTTATTCTGAAAAAATACTTCTGTTGGGAATTGCTTTGCAATTTACCCTTGGATTTCCAGTCTCTTGGCGGGCCAAGGTGTGAAATTATCTCAGCTGCTCTTTCATCGTTCATAGCAGCATCGATGTTGGGTACATTGACATTTTCATCAATAATTCGAAATGTCGACCAACAGTATACTGCACCGTCTCGGTAGAATTCATTAAAACACTCCCTGATTTTACCCAGTATAGTTCTATCACCGATTAGACGTTTTGGTGTATCAGAGACTCTATCGAGATTGAATTTATTATTTTTCCAAGGCTTAATTTTCGATAATCTTTGGAACTCCTTATCAACATCGAATTTAGTATTTTTCCAGGGCTTAATTTTCGATAATCTTTGGAATTCTTGCATGGTATAATCAATGAATTTAGTATTTTTCCAGGACTTAATTTTCGATAATATCTTGAACTCCTCCATGTTATAATTAAAACAAGTATTTAAATAGAAAAATATAGTATAATGAATCACTGCAAGTGGCTAATGATTGGATCAACAACCCCGTGTAACAAATCATGCAGAAGCGAATTCTGTGGGTATCATTTACAAAGCGTTCGCAACGGTTCTTTCGGTCCTCTCCCATGCCTCCGATGTGGGGTGGGCGTTAGAGGAAAATCACAATTATGTCTCAGTTGCGGCGGCAAACGATACAGGGAACTAAAACGCTATTATGACAAACGAATAAAAAATACCGTCATTGACCCTAACGATGACAAAATTATAAAAAACCCTCAAGATTATATCCAGAGGTTTATAATTAAAGCAGATAATAAATTAGATAAGTAGTATTATTATACAAATGAGCCAAGATTTCAGACCCCATCCAGTGCTTGTTAATTACGAAGCCTCCAGTGATGGTGTTATCAGGCACTGCAGACTAAAAAACCGGTTGGATTTCTGAATAATATGGGGTATTTGCTGTTTAGTGTTAGAAATAAAAAATATCTGTCATAGAATTATTTTTGAATGTCATAACGGATTGATTAAAGATGGCTTTGTGATTGATCACATAAATGGCGTGAAGACTGATAATTGTCTTGAGAATCTTCAATCCATCTCGCAGCGCGATAACCTTTTAAAAAGCAACGCTGGTAGGCACTCAAAACGCCCTAGGGAGGTCAAATCGTTTGATTTAGAAACCAAAGAGGAGAACATATTTCAATCAATAAATAAAGCTAGTAGATACTTTGACATTTGTAGGTCTTCAATACGATTTGTTGCAGAAAATATAACTAAATTAACTCTGTCTAAAAAATGGTCAAAAATAAAATTCGTATACACCTGAAACGATTCAAGGGAGATAAATCCTTTATGGATAAATCCGCCGCAACTCACACTCTACTCACTAAGTTCACTTGTATTATGACGTCAAAGGAATTGTGTCGTCTGCTATTACCTGTAGAGAGAGGTATAATTGACTAGGCGCGCACACACGTGACTGTAATGGAGTAATATGACAGTCTATATACAATCTCTACGTGAAGACCTTGATTGTGAGTTTCGGAAAATTCTTAACACTTTTAAAGCTTTTTATTGTCGCTTGGCTAAAACTGCATCATTTAAACAGTTGTATTTATTTAAACCCTTAGACTATATACATTCAGCTATTTATACACTTTTAGTACAGACGTTCTATATAATTCAACGCGTTACCTATGTTCGCTTAGCCGGAAAGAGCATGACACACTAGTGTTTTCCATTCATTGAAGTAAGTAGACGTGGTTAAAATCACTATGTGCGAGCTGTATTTTTCTGTGGGTAAAAGTATTTTTTTTCCTTTTTTTCTGTATGCATTTTTATAAATACAGTGAAAACAACTCTCTTATTGTTAAGTATACATGTCTTCCCTCCTCTATATTGATCGGTACACTGGCGCAGGCATGCGCGACCTTCAGTACAAACGTACTTCTGTTTCCCACCCTGAATGATCGGTATTTCACTGACGCAGGTATGCGTGACTGATATTTACATTATATTTTAAACAACAGTTAAATTATTATTCGTTTTGTGTACTTAGTATTTTATTTCCTAAATACGATGAAATTTCTGTGGATACAGTAAAATTGTCTATTTTAAAAATCTATTATTGTTAAGTATAATCAGAAGATATATATATTAAAAAATCTCTATTTTGTATGACAGTTCAGTAGTCTAAACGGTAGTGTGTTTGTCTTGTAAACACAGATCTATCAACTACGTGTTCGTTCCCCATAGCAGATACATTATTTGATGGCGAAACGAAAGATGTTTTTCTATTAATTGGTGGGGAGGGGCGGACCCCCTCAGCAAAACCAACATTGTAACTCATGCTATCGCATTCTCGGTAGCGTGGGTTGGTGTTTCTTCCAACTCATGCAACCATGAATTTGATTTCATGGGTTGCCATGTTGGTTTGGTTTACCACGCCCACGCCACAATAACATCCAATCAAACATATACCTTCTGAGAGATCTAATTCAGTGTTTGCTGAGTTAGACCACTCGCCGGAGATTATGTGTTTGTCAAAGTAATTGGGTTTAAAATAAATGGTATAAATTGATGCAAAAAGCTCTACATTCACATGAGGAACCCCACAGGGTAGCACAGAATAGAAACGGTGTTAGGGTCACAAAAGGGCATCTGGAATGAATAGCCAAAAGAAAAGAGCATCCGGAATGGATAGCCCAAAAAAAAGACCCTAACAAAGACACAAAGGCCTGAATAAGGGACTCATGAATGAATAACCGCTCATAATTGATACCATTTATTTTGCTTTTTTTTAAATTAAAGATAAAATGTATTATAAAAATATGGATGTCAAAGATGTAAATTCTATAATTGCTGAAATTTCAATTTTAAAGAATCGAGGGATAATATGATCTAAAGATCTCGACTGTGACAGGATTGCCTCGGAATATGAAGACATTGAGTATCAGTCTAGTAAGGGTCGTTATGTTTTACCTAAGATGTACAGACTCGTGAATGGAATTCAAAAGTCCATCTATGCTTGTTTGTACCGTAACGATATTGATGTATTTATAACGCTATATAGCACCGTTGAAGCAATACGTCAAAAGCTCAAGAGTATCAAAAACGAGCTGAAATTAGTTCTAAGGTTCGTGATATTAGAAAAATATTAAACGAGGAAAAACCAGTATCCTAACCACGTGAGCGTTACTATAAAAAATAGGCCTTCAGTAATTTTCAGTAAAAAATATTTTTTTTTTAGCGTTTTTTGTAACACTCACATGGGATTTTCTCCTGAAAGGATACTCAGCAGTTTGGGCTTGCTCATGCAGTTATGTGCGTACTGGATGATCTGGTTGTGGTAGCAAGTAATCACCGCGACGCCTCCATTTTCACGTAGTTGTTGTTGTTGCCGCGTCGTTAACAAAAATCGTTCATCGCCGTTCTCAGATATTACAATTCTGAAACCCCAGCGATGTTATTTCTGAAACACTCGCGGATAGCGTCGTACAGTTTAACCTTGTCCGAGATGGATACGTTAGCTTGATGGTACATTATTTAATAACTCAGCTTTTAATTGTGATAGTTTCACATTTGAAAACTCAGTTCACAAACACTATATGGTAGGTGAATCGCTTACAACTAAATTAGCCCGAGAGCGGCTAGCGGCAATTAAAAAGTTTATACCAGTTCGAGACAGACTTCGCGAAAAACTTCAACAACGACAACAAGCGCAGACTGACTTTTCTGTGTCAAGTGAACAACTGTTCGCCCCGGTAACTAAGGCAACCAGCGATGTGAAAACAGCAACTGAACGAGCAATATTTGGGGATATTCCTGAGGAAGGCAAGCGACGAGAAGTGCCTGTTCTTGGTGTGCTTGAAAAAATTGCAGTAGAGACCGAACAAACAAAAAAGTCTTTTGAAACACTTCCAGTAGATATAGTAACTACTTCACGACAACAACAAAAAAAAGAGCGAGTGCTAGAAGAACTAGGTGCTACTGCAAGAAAACCAGAAGAAGAGGAAGGAGACATTACTATAAAAAAAATGTATTCACCGCAAAGTATATTTACACACTATGCATACATCATAATTAAAAATTTTAAAGATGACAATAATTTATTTAACTTTATCGTGCGGAATTTTTCACTCAATCAAAGAGAAAGAGCTGTAAACAAAAGGTATAAAGAGTATATAAAAAACGACGAGAATTGGATAAAAAAAGTATACCTGGCAAACCGTGATAGATTTAGAATCACAGAAAGTAACCGAAATGATTTTGAGAGTTTTAAAGACGAAGTATTGAGTAGAGTAGATAAAGAGATACAACCATGATAAACCCGTAAGCGTCTACGTGGTGAACTCACGATTGCCTGTTTATAGAGCATATTACGGAGATGGTTTTGGCAATACCATTGCGGGGCTATTTACAAGAATGGCCCCAAAAGTGGCGCCGTTAGCTAAACAATTATCAATGAAAGCCATTGATATTATTCGTGATAAGGGAAACAGCGCTGTTGGAAATCTTGCCGCAAAGGCATTTTCTGCCGCGAAAGATAAAATAGCATCATTGGTGCGAAAGAAACCAACTGTGCTGCCATCATCTACAGTGATGCCTGCAAAAATCAGCAAAGCAATAAATAGCGCAGTGGAAGAAAATCTAGCGTCGTTGGCTGCTTCGGTGACTCTGTCGCCATTGACGGATTCACCGGTAACAGATAGCGCTATCATGAACGCGATAGCAGGAAGTGGTTTGAAACGAAAACAAAAACGACGATGATTACAAAGAGTTTCACAATTGAAAACACTAGTATGTTAATAAAATGTTTAAACAACAGGCTGATCCCGCGTTTGATATAGAAGCCCCAGTACCCAAGGACAATTCCGTCCGCGATTATCAATACTATTCCTATCATGCAATACAACCCGACCTACGATCGCGAATTGAACTTCAAGTTCAAGATACCAGTAAATACTTTTTGCCATGTGAAGCATTTATCGAAGTAGAAGGAAAACTCGTAACAAATAAGGCAGCTGATACCCCATATGCAAATGATCCAAATATCCGAGTTGGTTTTGTTAATAATGGCATAATGGCGTTATTTGAAAGTGCAAGATATCTCATCGATGGAAAAGAAATTGAATCAATAGACCGTGAAGTTGATGTTGCAACAACCATAATCGGGCTAGCAAGATACTCCGATGATTATACAAGGTCGGCTGGTCCATCTATGATGTTTGCAAAGGATACCTCTGATCACCCCGATCACCTTCAATATATTAAAGTGTTAACAGCACAAGATACTGCAGAAGCAAATCAACAAGAAGCAGCTAATCCAGAACGTCGAGTTAGACCCGGAGCTGCGTTTGACATTCTCAGAGGTGTTAATGGTAATTTCAATTTAGGATTTGCAACACGAAAAGGAGCATTGCAAGAACAGCAGAAATATTTTTAATGTGCGATTCCACTCCATCACATATTTGGATTCTGCAGAAATGTCAGAAAAGTTATTTATGGAGCCAAACACACAATCGTATTAGTACGAAAAGGCAATGACAACGAGGCAATTTGGCGCGCTAATGGTGTCGATGATGGTAAAGTTGTTTTAACTAAATTAGCATTGTGGATGCCAGTAATGGCCCCATCAATTACCACAGAAGAGCGACTACTCTCATTTATGGACGCAGGCGGCAAATCATTGCTAAGTTGGCTAACAACAACGACTGATGCCAAAGAGGATAATGTTAATGGTACATTTACATGGCATTTGGCATCAAAAC
The DNA here is from genome assembly GCA_029339505.1 of Unio delphinus. Lineage (NCBI taxonomy): Eukaryota > Metazoa > Mollusca > Bivalvia > Unionida > Unionidae > Unio > Unio delphinus. The sequence continues at coordinate 1,671,550 of JAQISU010000231.1, forward strand.
AAGGCGTTTGAGCTCCACGTCATATATTTATAGCGCTGCAGAATCGAAATCGATTACGCTCCCAAGAACGCAGTCATATGATACTTGATCGATTAGGGGTAAGTGAGGTTTCACTGAGAATAAACGGACAACAAGAACCATCTGAGGATATACAGCTTAATTACGAAAACAACCAAATAGCACGTGTGTATCATCGGATGCTGTCATATATGGGTCGTGATCAAAATGTTGATACTGGTTTACAAATATCGCAACTCGATTTTAAGAACTTGTATCCAATTTATTACTTTTCGCTGGAACATCTTGATTTAACAAGGCAATCCGTTAATGACATACATTTTAGGGCTCGTATAGATCCTGGTGGTGTTGATTATAGAGCGGTTGCTGTTATTCTCAGCGACAAATCAATGCTACTTGAAGGTGTTGGTGGACGAATGAGAATCATTGATGCACCAGTGGAAAATATGTAAACGAAACTTGAAGAGTTTCCAATTAGATCAATTGAAAGCATAAATGTGTTATACAATAAAATGACATATAGTGTTGTTAGTGTCAAGCTGACTGATGGTCAGGTCAAGAAATTGCGATCAAAATCCGCTAAAGAATATGGAACAACAATAACGTTAAAACCAGCGCAGATGTCCGGCGGTACACATAAAATATCACTGACGGATCGTCAAATAAAACATTTCAATGATGCGCTAAAGAATAAGAGAGGGGTTCAAATTGTATTTTCGAAAGCTGCAGTCGCCAACATGATAAAATCAGGTGGTATATTTCCATTGTTAGCTGCAATACCAGCATTGATTGCAGCAGTTGCCCCAGCAGTGGCGAAAATGGCGGCGTTGGGAGCCGTTGGGACCGCGGCAGGGATGGCGTTGAAAAAGGCAACTGGGAAAGGATATAAAAAAAGGGAAAGGGTCTAAGACTACCAGGAACCCCGTATTCATGGTACAGCGGAAAGGGTCTAAGAATACCAGGAACGGTTTATTAGTTGAAAGCCCAATTCTCCCTATGTCCAATTTTGATTTAATTGATGCTGCTAAAAAACTAGCGATAAAAAACTTCAGAGGGGTTTTTATGAGAGATCAATTACCGAGGAAACCTAAACGCGTCGAAACCGGTATCATCAATCTTGATAAAAGCAGCGGATCGGGAACTCACTGGGTTGCATACGCGATCGATCCGCGTGGGATTGTCTATTTTGATTCATATGGGTTAGCTCCGCCAAGCGAGTTTATGCGGTATATAAATTCTTCGATGAAACTCAAAGAGTTTCCGATTTTTTATTCCACGCTGCCAACACAACAATTAAATGATCCACCGATATGCGGCCGTGAAGTATTAAATGTCCTCGCGGAGATTTCATCGTCACAGAAACCACCTCATCTGGTTGTAAATAAATACACGAGTGGGAAATTACAAGGTAATTTTAGAGAATCAATAAATTGAAAACACGAGCTGCGCTAGCAATAATGATTAATATTTGGGGACGATCTCTGTCAATGTCGAAACCCACCGCGGAAACATCTGTGGGTTCTATCAAGGATTTTAAAAAAATAATTGAAGATGAAATCGCTGAGACGTTAAATTTAGCAAGTGTTGACCCGATCGAAATAGTTGTATTTCAAGATCGCCAGAGTAAATTGAAAAGTAGTAATATATCCGCGGGTGACATTTTGATACGGCAGCGCGATACCGCTGAAAACTCTATTGCGCTGTATTCCAACGATGGACAACTTAAACCAAGCGAACTTGTGTCTACGATCACCGACACGATTGACGCCCACGACAGCATGATTGCCACCTGCGGCCGTGAGCTGGATGATCATATACAAGGTTATAACAATTTTCGCAAAAATGTCTTACATAAATTCTTTGGAAGCCCGCTTATGGTTGGCATGACTCTCGCTGAAATTAAAAACTTTCTATCTTTATTCTTTTTTAACAAGAATGCGGGAAGGATGATGAATGAAAATGAATTCAAGGCAAATTATCTCGATATTTACAATGATATTTCTAAACTAATAGAAAATCTTGAAAAGGTACAAAAACCCACTAACGACGTCATTGTTAAGTTTTTTGGAACCCCGCTTGTGGCTGGCATGACTCTCGCTGAAATTAGCGAGTTTATCGGCAAGCATACTCACAATGCCTACATCGCTAATAGTTTCTTAGTGTCCCAGCTACATCTACGATGACTCTCAAAGATATTAATATGTTTATGGTGAGACAAACAACACTTAATACCATCGTGGATAAATTTTTAGGGAGAACACCTGTGTCTGAAACCACATCTCTGACAGGCCCGACCCTCGCTGAAGTTAAAAAAGCTATTGACGAACAAAAGCCCATCAGCAAAATTGTTAATAAGTTCTTTGGACCCATATCTCTGACAAGCCCGACCCTCGCTGAAATTAAAAAAGCTATTGACGAACAAAAGCCCACCAGAGAAATTGTTAATAAGTTCTTTAGGGATTATGGCCCCCAAGATATCACGATAAAATTTTCTGACATCGACCGGTATATTACAGAACAAAATAATCTTGGAATCACAAACCTTATAATTGCATTCTTTTCTAATAATGAGGAGAAGGGGAGGATAATGAAGTTTACCGAAATCAAGAAAACTTATCTCGAAATTTACAATGATATTTCTGAACTAAAAGAAAATTTTAAAAAAGTAAAGATTCCGCATCCAAACAGAAGCATTAAAAATATCGTGTATATGGTCGATCATGGGACCTTTGATTGGGTAAAAAACTCTAATGCTAAATTGAAAGTCAATATCGGGGAGTGGCCCCATGGTATCTACAGGATGACGTTAATCTCTAACAAGCAATTTGATATCATCGTGAGCGGTAAAACCTACTTTGGTGGCACCGCGACAGTAATTATCGGGGGTGAAGAAGAATTTGAGATTGTCGCGGTTGATTACACCATTAGAAAAGAAATAACCTGGTGTTTAGAATTTGTAGGTGAAGTAGACTACCCCCTGATCTACTACCCGGAAGATGGCGAATAATTGAAAACACCAGCGGGTTTAAAATAACAATGACATCGATGAAATCAATTGAACCGATAATAGTCCCAGAGGTATCACAATCGCATCGATATCGATATGATACCGTGAAAGAGTTTTTCCGCGAACTTGAAATCACTTTCTGATCGTTATCGTGAAAAAATGAAAAAATTCCGACGCAGCATAGCAATCATCGACATCACCGTGTAATCTGTGTCCGGTGTGATGGCCAGTGCCGGGGTTATTTTGTTGACGGTGACCATGATGGCTCCGATTGCAGTTCCAATTGCTATCTCCGCGGCAACAACAATTGCGGCAGTCGCCACCGCGATAACTAAAAAATTATCATCGTGTTCTCAGAAAAAACTCAGTGATTATACAGCTCGGTACCGGGTGGTATTTGACGCATACTCGAAATTATCCGAGTTGATCTCGCTGTCGATAGATAATTCGTTCATATCCGATGTTGAATTTTCCACGATGACCCAGTTGTATAACTCCGCGATGTTGAAATTGGAAATTGAAGACAGCGTTAATAATAATGTCACTCGAACTGCTTCATCGAATCGCGGAGAATACCACTCCGATACGAACAAGCATGATATCAATAACATCAACAAACCCACAATTTAGTGTGAACTTCCCTTCTCCGATTCCAGTGCGTGAGATCGCGCTGGCAAAATTACGAGTATATCATAGCTGGCCTAATATCAGATCTGTTGCATTTGGCGGTCAGCAACCCAATAACGCACTGGTGTTCTCGTATAAGAATAAACCCGATGGTACTCCAGCGTGGGAAACTGTTTCGTTACCAACTGGGTCGTACCAAATTGAGCAAATCGATGCTGAAATTCAGCGTAGAATAAAATCAATCACGGGAAAAGAATCAAAAATAGCTATTAAACTTCATGAACCGACGCTCTCGTCGTCGATCGAAATAAGCACAGAGGGATACATTGTAGATATCTATAACAGCTCGTTAAAAACAGTGTTAGGATGGCCTGAAAAACCACCGGAAAAATCCACCACCGACATAACCACAGACGTACAATCATATCATGAAATCAATCCCAGTTATCGAGATAATTTATCTGATATAAGAAAAGGAAAAATCGCCGATAGATTTATATTTACCAACAAAGACACATTGCAATGGGATTTTATCATTAAAAGAACAGCCAACTCATCTGTTACTATTTCATTTACGCTAACTGACGTCCGTGGCTATTTTAATGAAATTAAACAATTATATGAAACACAACTAGAACAACTACGGAAAACAAAATCGCAAAAACACGTTGAAATAATAAATCAACTTATATCTGACATGGAATATATCTATGAACTAATTATTCAAACAATAATTAATGACAACAGCGACAGTAAACAACGATTCCTAACCGATTACAATATCACAGAAGACAATCTGCGTAATTTCAAGTTTCCCAAATACAACGCTGATGAACTAACAAGAATTGTTAGAACCGATATCAAGGCGCTACAAAAACCAGATTCAACTGTCTTCCTCAGGTATAATAATGATCCAGATGGTGGCGGTAGGCATATTGCCCCGCACAATGTAAATATTTCAAAGGTGATTGCTCTCAACTTAACATGTGCCGCAATTGAAGGAAGCTATCAAATTAATCTAGAGCAATCAAATCAAGCTCAGCAGGGATATATTCTTTATTCGTTTGCACCAACAGCTCCTCCAGGATTCCTAATTATTGAAAACCCAATTAATCCTGTCTACATGCGATGCCATAATAATTCGGTAACGAGAATTAATTTCCGACTCACCGACCAGTCAAATAATTTAATTGATCTACAAGATGAGTTGTTAGCGATTAGTTTGTTTGTAAAGTCCTAAAGACTCGATCAAATATTTGGTTGAAATCATTTATTATTTTTGTTAACTTGCAGCAGCAGAGAGTGTGTGATGACCACATCGTTGCGACCAAAATTGATTGAAAAATCGTAAAGTCTCCGTTTGCTAAATGGAGACTTTTTTTTGGGGGGGGGGTGGGGTTAAAATATGAGATTTCGTAGGAAGGCTCTATTTTCGTTTTGAGGATTCAATCAATTTTTTGTCGGAAAAGGGTGGTCTGTTCACACTCTCTGCTGCTCTATATGTATCCATATGAATACTGTATATTTTTGTAAGGATAGCCATTCTTGTCAAATTTCCCAGTTTTCTAACCATATAAATACCTCTAAACGGTATTTATTTCAATATATATATTTTAATTTCATTTAATTAATATATGTTTTAGCAATTTTGAATTTGGTACAAAACATGGTGTCTTAGTTTTAATTTAAATTGGTTGAAACTTTTTTCTTGGGGGCACCAGACAGATGCCCCCTCCTCCTATCAAAAAAACTAAGAAAAAAGTTTCATGTATGTATGTGTTCCCCCTGATATGTAGTTTTGTGTTTTTTATAATTTTCCTTTAAACTATCCTAACCTTAAATTTGTCCCATCGGGATTATATAATGATAGGAGGATATTTTGTCCTTAGTGTTATCTATGACATTTCCACCCGAACCATAAGGCTCATCATGGGGGTCTGTCCATTTCACAAGTTAACCCTGGCTAGGGGTTTCCTAAATCCTGTGTATGCTATTTGTGTTGTGCTATATGTATGATGCTATATATTCAGTTGAATATTGTATATTTGTTAGGATAGCCATTTTTTTCAAATTTTCCCAGTTTCCTGACCAAAAAAATACCTTTAAATCGGTAAAATACCAGTTAAATACTTTTATTTCCATATATATCCAAGAATTTAGAATTTAGTACAAATATTGGTGTCTTAAAGAAAAAGACCCTATTGTTTTACTGTTTGCTCTATGATGTTCCATATTCGTAATTTCCTTATTTATATATTCTAGATCACTTGGATCGAAATGGGATCCGTACAATTTCTTTATTATTTTTTGCACTTCACCCTTCTCGATCTTTTTTGTGATCTTTATTTATTTATTATTAATTCCTTATTCCATTCCAAAAGATTATTTTATATTTCCCTTTAAACGGGCTTTCTGTGTAGATTTTCACAAATCTCCACAGAGTAAGAGTTTTTGTCACCAGTGACTTTATATGATGGCATGCTTTTTGTTGGGGAAAGGTAATTCTTAACTAATGAGCCTATCTAATCCTTGAGTTGTTTTGTAATGTGTATGTCTCTAGGTGAGCTTTTTTTTCCAAACTCTTTCACGGACCTGTCCACTTCGCGTAGCGCCATGTGATTTAGCCCCGTGCTCTCATTGCTCGTACTTTTCTCCTCCTGAGTTCCCTGTCCCTCCCTTCTATCTAAATTTTTCCCCATATTTATATACTGGGCCGCATGCTATCATATTCTTAACTACAACATTTGTTAATTCATATAAAATATCTTTGGAAAATTTACTATCTAAATATAAAAAGTAGATATTTTGATATTATTGTTTTTTATTTATATTTGTGATAATTTTATTTATTTCTTCTCTATTAAATGTACATTCTGTAATGACATGATTTTTTGTAAAAAAGTAATGTTTGCACAGTGGACATTTTGGCGACACTGCGATCATATGCCGTCTCACTGCTATTTCCCCTGTCAACCATGCATCATGCATGTATTTGAACAGGGTACTTTTTATTTTATGGATCTGAGTTTGACCCAGTTTCCCCATGCCCTATCCCAGTTAATATTTATGTGTTTTTGTTCTACATTATTTTTGTCCTTATTTATTGTGTTTTGTGTTAGCCATCTGTATGTGCATTTTGTATCAATTTCCAAAAATTCCTTTACATCCCTATATTTAAACAATAAATCTTTTATTGATCTTAATTTCCTTGGCACCTCTAGAGTTTTTGTTAATTTATTATTCCTATATATGTCGTTTCTCTGCTTCATAGAGAAACCAAAATAATATATGTAGAGCCCATGCCAAGGTATTTTCGGCTCCGCTTTAATCTCCCTAAATCTATTTAAGATGTTGGTGTATTTAATTAGGGTGGGGTGGGGGAGACCTAAACCTCCCCTCTTCCCCTCCTTATATAAAGTTTCTTTTTTTGTATAGTGTATTTTAAATGCCCATAAGTATTTAATAATTTCGTTATCTATTTCTTTTAGTGTTGCATTTTTAATGTCTACTGTTTTTAATTTATAATTTAGGTGCACGTACATGTAATTTTTTGCAACTTGTGCTCGTTTCATTAAGCATATTGGCAATGGTGCCCAGATTTTCAAATTTTTCTTAATACTTTCCCTTATTTCCTTCAGATTGTTTTCCATTTCGTTTTTCCCGAAATTTATACCTAATGTTTTTATATTGTCTTTAATAAGAGGAGCAGGCAGACCATGTTTCTTACCTCTCCAGTTTCCTATTAATAAAATTTCTGTTTTCTCAGGATTTATCTTAGATCCTGAAACTTTCCTGAATTTGTCAAATTTCTTTATTAGTTCATTATAGGACTTTCCATCTTGGATAAAGTTTGTGCAATCATCAGCGTGTTGTAAGATCTTCACTTCTTCTTTGATATTTGGAACTTTAATCCCTACAATAGTTTGGTTGTTCCTAACTTTGATACTTAGTATTTATATTGCTATTACGTATAATAGCATAGATATTGGGCATCCTTGCCTCACTGATCTTTGAATTTCGAATTTTTCCGTTTTTGCTCCATTTACCTGTACAATTGAGTTTATATCATTGTACAGGATTTTGGTCCAATTTTGGAAATTTTCTCCAAATCCAAATTTTTCTAGTGTCTTATATAGGTAGTTTTGCTCAAGTCTATCAAAAGCTTTTTCCTGGTCAATTAATACCATAGCACTAGTAGCACCAGTGATATTTATATGATCTATTATAGTTTTAATGTTTAGAATGTTGTTTTGTATGTCTCTTCCTTTTGGCCCACTTGTTTGGTTTATATTTTTAATTGGGTCAAGACACTTTTTGACCCTTTCCGCTAATATTTTACTAATAATTTTATAATCAACATTAAGGAGTGAGATGGGTCTCCAATTCTTAATTTCATCCCTATTTCCCTTTCCCTTATATATTAGTGTTATCATACCCTCCCTCATTGTGTTAGACATTTTTCTATTTCTAAGTGCAATATTATTATATAACCATTCTAAAACTGGCGACAACTCCCCACAGAATTTTTGATAAAATTCCGGTGAGAGTCCATCTCTCCCTGGTGATTTATTTTTGGATAATTTCCCTATTGTCTCTATTATTTCGTCTTGTGAGATAAATTCCTCACATTGGTTTCTATGTTCTGAGGTAATTTTCTCACAATTTGTCTCTCGTAAGTATGTTTCTATATCTTCGTCTGCTATTCTCTGTGAAGTATATAGATCCTTATAGTAATTCCGTATGTAATCTAGTATTTGAGTTTTGTCTTCCAGTATTTCCCTTCCCGTATTTAAAATTTC